>ML976052.1:61637-183457 GCA_010015635.1 Clathrospora elynae
AGCGCTTTGGGCGTCCCATAACAGCGTCTCTCGATACGTTGTAAGGCTGTACAACCATCTGTGTAAGGGTCACGCAAAGTATGCAGTTGCCTGGTAACAAGGTCGAATTGATAGAGAGCTATGGAGGAACACTGACGAGTTTTCAGTGTGCTTCGCTTATTTACAAGCTAAACAAGAAAGGAATAGACGGATCCCATCCATGTCTAGGCCTAGCCAAGATCTCCAGGGCCTGGCCCATTACATCAGCTATAGCTTTTAGTGCCACACTAGTAGAAACTTCAAACTAACTTTATACGTTGAAAGATGCAAATTTTCAAGTACAATCCTCTTACTAACAGCCTCACCAATGATGAGTGGGATAAGGTTGTAGAGTTAGTAGACTTTCTCCAAGCTCTATACAAGATGACAAAGCGTCTTGAGGGTAACAACAGCGCTTCTGGCTTTGGCTTGTTATGGCAAACTCTCACCAATTTGCAAGCTTTATGGGCTTATTATGTTGCAGCAACCAAGCGCACAAACAACAGTTAATATTACAGCTCTGCTATTGCCTTTGGCAAGGAGAAACTTGACACTTATTTCAGTATCCTCCTCATGCAACCCAACATCAGCTTTTACGCCGTAGCAACCGCTCTCCACCCTAGGCTCTGCCTCACTTGGTTCAAAACACACTAGAAGAACTACCCAAGGTGGTATAAGAAAGCAGAAGCATTGCTCCGCAAGGTCTTCAAGCAGTACATTGAAGATGAGGCTGAAGGTGACTAGCAGCAGCAGCAACTGGAGCCACTATTGCGGCGGAAGCTACCAGTAAACAGTAACAACTTGTACAGCCAAACGATGGCAGTAGACCTCATGTTACTCACCAACTCTAAGAACAAGAGGCAGAAGCGAGTGAGCCAGCTTGACAAGTACTTTGACGACCTGCTATGCAACCTGTAACGAGGCTACCTACTAGGACTGGACTCGGAGCCAATCCGGACCTTATTTTCTCCCTCGTTACAGTTATCACCCATGTCCGGACTCGGAGCCAACCCGGACCTGATTCAGACTTGAACCTGACTTAGTTCTGACTCAGCCCTCCCTAGCCTACATGTATTTAAGCTTGCCGTTCCCTAGATGTATATAGGCAGTTTTCTGCAATCCTTTTGTACAAGACCTATAGGTGTCAATAGATCTTAGGTTACTTTTCTCCCACGCACTCCCATATGCCTCTGAGTGAGACCACGCCAGATTCGGATCTTCTGTCTTGCCTGCGTCGTTACACAACCTGACTAATGCAAGTGAGCAGCAGCTTGAGCTACTCAACAATCCCTGGGCCTGGTGGCTTCAGGTTGGCCGCAGCAAGTATCCTATCATCTTCAAGATTGCCACCAACTACCTCTCTATACCCTCTACAAGCTGCAACTGCAAGCGGAGCTTCAGCACAGCCAAACAAACAATTACGTGCAATTGTAACTGCCTTGCTGGCAATACAATTGAGGCCATACAATTGCAGAAGAACTGGCTGCACCACAGCGTTGTGAAGAGCTCACTGAAGGATTTGGAGATTTACGTAGAGAACGTTGACAAAAGGAGAGCAACTGCAGCAGACAATTCACTGCTAAGCAAGGATTTCAGCCAATAAAAGAGCAGTTACGCTCCGTAATTGGACCATGCACCCGTAGTACGGCTACGAGCAGTCTCTCATACCTTTTAGGTCACCACCGTAAGTAACTCTCTCCATTGTGGGCCGTAGCGTACGCTAACCGAGCCACTAGTAGCAGTCTACTGACTGTTGGGAGCGCTGCGTGCGACGGCCGGGGATACGATCCGGAAGTGATGAGATATTTGTAGAGCGTCATGTGCCAGTGATATGTGCATTCCCAGCGCATCGTTTTCTCCGTTGAAGCTTTGAGTACTTCGTCCAAACCCTCGTTATCCAGCGCTGTGCGGAAGAGGCTTGGGACGGTGAGCGCCGGATGGCGGATGAGGAATGTCGGGCAGATGTTTTCGAAAAAGCTATCCGGTATGCAAGTCGGGTTGCTTGGTATCTGCGTAACCCATTCTCGGTAGCCGTGAAGGTACCGCGACTCCGATTCCACACCGACCATCCAGTTCACATGCTCTTTGATTAAAGTACCCTTTCCCTGCCGGTCGGCGTTTTAAACCCAGTATTCCCATGCTGTGAGGCTATTTTCCAGTACTTCGTGCATAACATCTTGCTCTTCTTCTGTCCATTCCTCAATCGGCCGACTAAACGTTTCGTGTTCGTAGCGGTAGCTAAGCGCAGACACGAAGAAGTATCCGTCCTGAAGATGTCGCGATAGAGCTGGTTGAGCTGGAAGATTCAGCATTCATGTGACCAGGTTTGAGGCGGTGCGCGGGATGGTGAAGAGGATGTTGTGTACCGGCTGGGGAGGTGCGAGTGATGTTGCCATCGCGTGTGAGATCCCACTCTATGCCAGCGTTTTTTACAGGCGTGGATACCGGGAGATTATGAGATAGTTGATGAACAGTCGTTGGCGTTAGCACTGGTTTAAAGATAGTTGGGGTGTGCGAAAATATCTCTGGAGTCTGGTTTGCCGGCGGTTAAACAATCTTCGGCTGGGGATGAAAATGTTATATGTGAGTCAAAAGCTGCGTATATGTACACACCAGGCTATAGACGGCTTCAAATCTAAGAGTTGGTAGTAAGCGCAAGGTCTGGATTTATTGTGGTTGCCTAGATGCATGTCAGCGCGTGCCGCATGGATGCAGGATTTTCTTACCGATCCTGCTGCCCGAGTCCGACGTTAGGCCTGATAATCCTCTCGTGGGCTGCAACTTCTAGTTTATGCATAAGGCTTCGTTAGCGGATCCACTACTTTGAAAACTTGCAGTGTAATACAACTCAAGAATAGGACGCGCTAGAATTCAAGCGTGAACAGTATAATAACTAAGACACTTCGCAATGCAGATAGCTTGTCTCAACTAGAATATGATGAACAAGAAGCCTTGTTGTACAAAAAGTACACCCTCTATCCGAGACGTATAATGGCATCGTAATGAAATAGTATACGTAGTATACAACTACCTCTAAATACCATAATGCATGCGACGAAGCGTATAAGCAAAATTTGTGAAAAGGGTATTCCGTCAAGCCATCATAATATCATATCCATCATCACAATACCCAAAGCCAATGCCACGCTATGCTGCCGAGGAGAGACGAAACGAAAAAATGAGAAGATATATATATGCTGCGCAAATAAAACCGCAAGTCGCGATAAGAATCCAGAAGCGGGAGAGTTGTGATACGAACTGCGAAGCAGTATGAACGAAGTGACAAAAAGAAACGAAGAGCGCGAGAAGTTCGCGTTCAAACACCCCACCCACCCCACCCACGATTCAAAATCCTCTCAAGCGAACCAGTAACGCCATCAAGAAGTTCACCAAGACCCTCGCCAGGCTTGCACGCCCAAGCATCAGCCGCACTGTCGAGGTTCTCAAGTGGTACACCGCGCAGCCGCAGCTTCACCCAGAGCAGCAGGCTGATACACCCCGTCTGGTGTCCCGAGAGATCAGCAGGTGACTGACGCGTAGATGCTGCGTTGTTGAAGTCGTATAGGGTGGTGGAGAGGAACGAGATGGTGTTGATGGTGATTTGAGCGTGTGAGAGCAGTGGAGTGGTGGCTAGTGATGGCTGTGCGGTGGGTGATGCGGGATTGCTGTGGGTAGGCGTGAAGGTGCTTGGTTGCATAACTTTTGGCGCCGTGGACACTTTAGGGAGGTCGTTCAGTGTCAGGGTTGGTGTTGACTGCATCGGTGCCCAGGTAGTGGATGCAAAAACCGGTGGTGACTGCGATGGGCGGCAAT
This sequence comes from Clathrospora elynae, assembly GCA_010015635.1. Classification (NCBI taxonomy): domain Eukaryota; kingdom Fungi; phylum Ascomycota; class Dothideomycetes; order Pleosporales; family Diademaceae; genus Clathrospora; species Clathrospora elynae. The sequence continues at coordinate 65,469 of ML976052.1, forward strand.
GTTGCGCTTTCGTCTGTGGTCTCTTGACCCGCGTAGTTGCCGCAGTAGTAATAGCCCACAGAACAAGGGCAGCGAAGTAGATACCTATGTCTGTCCCGATCTCGAGCGTTACCGAATCTCGTTGCTCCTTTAGCGCTTGTTGCAGGATATCAACAGAGAGTCTTAGAGCTTCTTTCACAGGCACGCCCTGTGACTCGATAGTGGTAGACCATAGTTGAGCAAGCCACGTGCGGAGCGTAATCTTCAAGGCAGTGAAGACTTGCGCAGATGCAACCTTCTCAGATAGGATCCATGTCTCGCCAGCGACGGCTAGTAGTGCGCGTAGAGGCGTTACTTGCACAAGCTTTGCTGTCAGAAGCATTCGCGCCGTGACGGGGGACGTGTCAAAAAGATGTTCAATATCCAGCACTGATGGTGAAGAGATATATGGTGATGACGTTTCGTGGCAATTGTAGTGCGCGGCGAGTAGTACAGACGACTGGAAAGTGTCGAAAAATATCATCGCTGAATTGGAGTTAACTTCATGAACGTAACGAGGTGAATGCAAGTGTTGCTGGGCTGCCAAAGCCCACTCTGTCGGAGATTTGGCGTCCCAGAGAGAAGTGTGTCCAGGGAAAGGGAGGTCGAAGCCGGTATCTTGGATGAGCGACGGCAAAGGCTCGCGAGCAAGTAGAAGTGGTTGTTGAAACTCCAGCACATGGCAAGAAAGGAGCAATCGTTGCCAGGTTGCAAAGTCAATCCAGTGAATCCACCGTTCCATTGTGGCGTTCTCTAACTTGACCAGAGATGCTAAATCATGTATCTGCGAAGTAACATGTTGAAAGTTTTCGACCGCCTGAATGTGTTAGATATCATCCGGATATAGCATCAAGGGCTATCATACCCTGTGGTACACCTTGTCGAAGCGTGACGACAAGACCTTTGCAGCCCGACGAGCTCGGTACTGGGATAGCACTTCAATAAGGAATATTGCTTGGAAGTCGCACAGTCGATCGGGCTCGGCCATCGTTTCTTGATCCCGCTGCTATAATGTTAGCCAACGATCACTATATCATGCAGCTAGACCTACCCGCTCAAGTAACTTTATACAACGGTCGTGTAGGATTCTCGACTTTCGCTTAACGCTCGTATCGTCCGAATATTGGCCACCGACAGCAATCATTGCCGCGTGGAGCATTGGCGAGGAATTCATGCTCCTAAAGGTAGATCGATGGACGACGGGGAAAGTGGGATGAAAGAGCCTCCAGTAATAGTCAAGATATTGCTCAAACGGATAGGTGTGCGCAATTGAACCCATACCATATTGTTGGTCTCCGAAGAGAATTACCCCCTCTCCTTCATCTCTCTGCATCGTCGTCATTGGGTCGTATTGCCCGTAGCTCGCCATGGGGTCCATATCGGCTGGAATGGACATATTTGTCATTGGGTATGGAGTAGTACCCACGTAGGCGAGACCCGGCGCGGTAGGCCCTTTGTCGCTCGAAGGCCACGTGTAGGCCATGGTGGAGGTAGTAGAAACAGGAGATCTTGACTGGTACGACCAGGGTTGATCAATGAATGATGCGTTCGAGGAGGTGCGTGTTCGATGGTAGGGTCCGTTCGCATAGATATTGGGGTAGTCACCAGGTCCTCGGATCGGCGATCCATACCCGCTAGATGAAGAATAGCCAGGCGACTGACTGTATGGTTCATTCCAGCTCAAGCCGGGGGTCATTGCGTCGATTTGCACTGTGGCCGCTATGGGGTGGTGGACGGCATATGCGCCGTGGTGTTTTGGTTGACTGCAAACTTGTGAGCAGGCGTCCCGATCATGATGTATAATATGAAAGAGAAGATAGGAAATGTGCTCGGCGATGTATAATGAAACTCACTTGGGGCTCAACGTAGAATTCGGAGAAGAACGAGGAACTTGATTGAAAGCTGACGAAGGAGCTTGAGGTGTTCGGGGGATTTGAGGGGTACGAAATGAATGGTAAGTATACCTTGGAAGCGCTACCGACTCATGCAAAGGGGATGCAGGCTGTGTTTGGTAGTAAGATGGAGCCGGGGTGAGTGTAGTCGCTACCATGGACATTTGTACAAGATCATGCATGGAGGTTGGTGGAGTTTCTGGAGAGCCCTCTGGACTAAAGGCTGATTGTTCGGGGGAGCCTTTTCCGGGCTCGTTACTACCAAGTGTCAGTATGCTACTGATAGCAAGCCTTAGGTCTTACATACTGTCGCTCTTGGTGCCGGTGCAGGAGATCAATCCGGTAGAAGGGCTTGCCACAGTTTGGGAATTCGCATACAAGTGCATCATCCTGGGCATGATTCCTCTGGTGTCGTCTACAGCAAGCGTTAGAGAATCCCATGATATCAGATGGATTGGGCTGACCTCAGGTGCTCCGCACGGGTATATGACTGATGATAGTTAGCCATATTCGTTCTGCATACAATGCTGGTGCATGATAGCAACGTGACAGGAGGCTAGCTAAGCTGAAATATAGGAAAAGGAAGATCATGCTGCGATATAACAGTAGAGAGGTGTGTTCAGCCCGCATACCCCGGCTGGTGGCGAATTAGAATGAATAGTAAAGGATATAACTCACCCTTCCGCAGTGCTCGCAATCGTGCACCTTCCTACCTTTTTTCGCTTTGCTGATGCGTCCAGTCCTCGTATAGTGAACCGATGAAAGGTGAGACGCCATATTTGTAGGGCTTGTAGTGGACCGTTGCTCAGGGCTGGAGGGGCCGGCGTGGGGGACGGATGGCGCCTGTTTGCTGATTCCGGGACGACAGCGAGGGCTAGTAGTCTTTGTTCCGTCACGTTGGTCGTTCGATGACTGCGATATCTTGCGGTTTTTGGCACTGACGGGTGTTGGTTGATGATTGTTGTTGCCTTCAGGTTGCTTGATACTCGAGGCCAATAGGAGGCCGCCTGTCTCACTGGGTTCGGACATGACTGACGGACGAGGCGATGGGTGGTATATATCTAAGCTGGAGACGACGGGGCTAGGAGGGATTAGAGGCTCAAGTGGGGATGTGGTCAGAGATGAGCTAGACGTTCCAGAGTCTGGAGGTACGGCAGACAGCTATGTGCTAGTGGTCATGTCTTGGACGAGTCGGCGTAGCTTCCAGGGCAAGGTAATAGGTTATCGGAGGACGGAGGGATGAATTAAGAAACAATTGCCAGGGGAGGAATAAACGTGGTGTGTAATGTGCCACAATAGGAGTAACAGCCGTTCCAAATCAGGGTGATTTGCAACAATTGTAGAGAGGATGTACTGCGCCCAAATGCGTTTGTGGAAAGAGACTGTAAATATCTGCAGGCTGTGCCTGAGCCAAACCCGAACGAGCAGCGTACTCGAAGTCTGAATTTTGGAGTAGATGAGAGGAATAGACGCTGCAAGCCCGCATGCACTGGGATGTAGAGATGGGGCTAACCAGGGGAGCCGCCATAGGCAGTGCATTGGCCGATCTCATAGCATGTCCAAAAGCATGAACCCACGGGCATGGCTGCGGGCATGCAACCGAACGGTTCCATGAGTGACATTGGGCAACGAGGCGTCCGCGCGCCATAATTGGGACGACACCGGGGTCGTGTATGGGAAGTTAGGAGGACACCGCTACGCCAGGCTGCGGACCGTTCCCGCCTCAAACTCACTCGAGAGTGCGGCACTGGTTACTAAGAGGAGCGTGGCTTGGGAGAGCCCTAGACGACCAGAAATAGCGACTCGCGTGGAGCATGGCCATGCTCAGCCTTCCTGCAACGGCGTACCATGCTGCCGCTTACACGAAGATGCAGGATCAGAAAACCTGGGCATCCTTTCATAGCGACAACACGCGATGCTCGATGCAGGGAACACTGGTTAATGCTGCTGAGAAATCGCGGTGATGCAGGAGAAAGATTCCCGCCGGCTTGATATTGCCCTTGCCCCTGCTGCAGAGTAAGGTATGCCCGACAGTTGCGCGTTGCGATGTCTGCTCATTGGCCGAGGAGGAGGAAATCGTCAGGTGCACTGAGCGGCAGATGTGTAGCTTCGCGTGTAGCCCTGCGAGGGGGGGCGCATCACCCATGTACGTGGGGAATTTGAATTGCACGCAAGACAACGGCGACGTCTGTTCTGGCCGAATAGCAGTCATCAAAGCGAACGATGTAACAAGCTGCTTGATGAGGCGCGATATTGCTAGCTTGTCTTGCCGAGCTGATTTGACGACGAGGAAATATCCAGAGCGTAAGCACGGTGAGCAGTCTCTCCGCGCATATCGAGCGGCTTCAGATGGTACCGCAGCCATGACTATCACCCAATCTCCACACGGACGGTCGTCTGTCCGCTATGGGCGTAGGGCTGCTTGTGGGGCTGGAGGCCTGACAGTCTTAATCTGTCCAAAGCGTGAGAACACGTCGACCAAGCTTTCGCGTCAGCCCTTCAGGCTCAAGGCAAATGAAACGCACCAGACCACTAACGGCGCGCACTAGTACATTACCTGATGCGCTCGCTCGCTTGGTCAGTTATCAGAAAGGGGATTCTTGTCGACACATGAGGACTGCAGGACGCACATCACAGGCTTCACCGGTTTCTGGGGCTCAAGCTCCTGCACTTGCGCATCTGCAAACTCTGGGAATCTGCATTCACAGCGCCGTATGCGAAACGCTTGAGCCGGCAGAGCCTCCCTCAGATTAATGATAGCTTTTTGCTGAACATGGCACGACCAGCCTGTTGCACATTTGGGCGCTGTCGGGATAATTGCGAACATGCCAGTAAGCAGGCTCACATAGTGCAGGCGAATAGAGCCCATGCTGTGGGTGAGAGGCATTCATGAGCTGTTGAAGACGGCGCGTAGTGATGCTCGATTGACGCGAATCGTGGAGCCATGCCATTTGCTGCTTCTGTTCAAGCGTTGCCGGGTCGGTCTCGGTTCGTTGCGCGAGGCTGCCGGCATCAATCGCCTCTTTTCACCTCTTCCAGCCTAGTGTATGGAGAGATGAATTGCGACTTTTCGCTGCATGGGTCGCTTGATTGGGATGTACATTTGTTTAAGCACGTCGGTACGTGCTTGAAGCTGAAGTATCATCGGTTGACGCGGCAGAGGATGCGGAACCTGGTAGCACTGCTTCATCTGCATCTTTATCACGTCTCGCTGAGACATGGCCAATCCGGCGCGCTGCTATTTGTGACGATCGTCGTAGGCCGCAACGGAAAAAAAGAATTGATTTCAAGGTTGTACCTGCTGTTGTCAAAGTCCAGGGAGTGTTGCGTTGGTGGACAGTCTTCAGAGTGGGTCGTGATGAGACATGAGTCGAGAGCGCTGGCCGTCCCGCACATCAGGCGGTTGACGTGGTCTGACTCGCTTTGGCCTGCCATCGCGCGAACGATACACTAAAGCTGACCCACTGTTGTAAGAGCAAAATTGCATTGTTCCCATCAATCAACAGCATCACAGTTTGAGAAGTGCACCATTGTGCCTTCCGAAATGACATGCAAGGCGCTTTCCATCCTTGAAACCAGCGTACCCACGGACTGGTCCTTGGGAGGAGCCGGATCACACTGCATGGAAAGTCGTGCTGCAAGAAATGCCCGTCGCAACGGGCATGGCTTGATCGGGAGCGCAATCACAGCGGAGCACGTGCAGACTCGCGTTCGCGAAAGCTGTCTGATCGGGAAATAGATCTACCTCTCCACAACGACAGACAGAACCTGTCGCACACATCCCTCGTGTGATCAATACGTACTTCTATATGCGTCAAGCACCTGTATGAGTCCCCCCCCCCCCCCCCCCCCCCCCCCCCCCCCCCCCCCCCCCCCCCCCCCCCCCCCCCCCCCCCCCCCACACCATCATGCGTGAGCGCTCACAGCCTCGCCGCCAGCATCGCGTTATCAAAGTTGGTGCGGGGCAGTCACACACGGCTCCAGCCCCAAACGGGTTAGACGGCTGATCCTTCCCGCTGCTAAACTTAGGCCATCACACGTCCTTGGCGTCCTGGCTAAAGATCGATGAGGCTGAACCTCACAAACTCACAAAAGTCTGCCTCGCCAAACCCGCCATCACACATTTTGCACCACTGGAGCGACCTTATGAACCATCGTTATGACGGCATTGTATACTGGGACGTAATTTACATTCGAGCCCCGACGGAGCAATGGACTGCCCGAAAGCGATCGCTAACAGTATCGTGCTATCGCGACTTCCTTCTCCGTACACCTAAGTAAGCCGCTCAACCTTGCCTAAAATATCGTGCATCTGTACGCACGATTACGATGCTATCTTTCTTTCGCATTCGTTGCTGCTGTCTCGCAGGCAAACCATACACACCTTCGCCTTTAGCCATGACACCCCCCAGGTCAGTAGCGCGATATGGCGGAGTAATCGTCCCGCAACAACCAACAGCCGACCACGTTGTAAGCGCCGCCCAGCAAGCCACCACGCAGCTAAAGACTCACCTCAGCACCCTAATCTTTTCTTTTCTAGTCAACTGGAAGACGCGCCAGATGAGCTCAGCCCTACAGCACCTTCTATTTCGAAATTCTCGTTGTGGCAATGCTGCTTTCGATTTCCACTCTACTTTTCCATCCAGCGAAGCATGCACTCAGCTCACTAGCACCCTTTCACATGTTCGCTTCTCTTCGGGATGTATTGTTGCTATCAATCGTTCGAGTGCCGCCGTACTACTGCAGCTTATCCCTCCACACTAATACAGTGTACACCGCCGACTCTGCCAAGCTCGCCTCTTCTCTAATAAGGGCTATGAATACCTTGTCCTACTAGCGATCTCCCAGCTACCGCGCCCCTGCATTTTACAAAAATTATCGGTGTTTCATGCTAAACATGCCGTGATGCTTCGGCGCTTCGGTGAATGTTCGGCCCACGTGATGGCCCAACATCAAAGCCGAAAGCGATAGAGGATAGAGATTGTCTCAGTCTAAAAAATTCGAGTTGAATTATCACACCACTCCCCAAGGTCGTGGATATGATCGCCGAGTGAAAGAGATGTCTAGACGATGCGCATGTATTCAAACCCAGAGAGCGATGCATGAGCGAGTGTTCCAAAGTAAGACGTTCGGAAGCGCACTCATATGTGATTTCAACGGTCGCAGAGGTGGTCGTTAGGTCAATGAATACATCTACACGATGCATGGCTTTCGAGCATGTCTACGCGGCCGGACAGTGCCGCATGAGCGAGTTTTGCAGAGTAAGACAGCATGACACGTAGAACTGAAATGATTTTAACGGTCGCAGAGACGGTCATCGCAGAGAGAGCAAGTTTCTGGATGCAGGTGATATGCAGCGATTCAGATCAGCGCAGGTAGTCCGGCACAGCTCCAGCGACGGCGAAGTGCGTCGGGCTTCATCAAGAACACTAACTTCCGGCACAGCTATCAACGCAAATATGCCAACCTCAAGATCGTTGCAGCATATGTCATCAGCAAAGCCCAAGCTCCGCCACCACGGGATTGTCCGTCCGCACTGACCGAGCGATTAAATCCTTCTTGCTGTGCCTTGGGCAATTGCTACGCCCCACCCGTTTCTCACACTACCACGAAGCCGATACTGTGTCTTAGCCAGATAAATAGTCCACTGTTACACAATGTCTCACGGCGGCTTAAGCTCCGTTGTGTCGCGCCGCCATAATAGTCGACCGCTGCGAGGGATTCTTCATAGGTACTTTCTCAATTCTCATACGGTGAATTCAACCATGACCACTGCACTTTTCGGCTACAGTTCTACGACTGTACAGTCATTTCATTATCGTACGATTTTTCTGTGTGAACTGCAGACCACACGTGTTCCTTTTCTCATTCGTCATCACCTTTACATCTGTAGTCTTTATGTTCCCGCTTACAACGTTTCATCTCATTAGTCTTCGAGTGTAAAATGATAAGCAGAAAATTATAAGACTGACTTTGAAGTGACCTAAGACATCCATTAACCGGCTGCACAAACTCACTACTGCTACTATGCTAGATCTATACTAATACGTTCCACGTTCATATTCTGGGGGATGTAGTCAACGGGTTTGAGACCAACGGCAGTTCCTGTCTTTTGTATAGTAGGGCAGTTATTTGCGTAGCGCGGGAGCGACAACGCTTCATATACGACGACAATGAAAGAGAGAGAGCGACATCTAAGGAATGTTCGTGATTGAGCAGTGATACATTGATTTATGGGCGGTATCAAAGGAGCGGGTATGAATTCAGGGATCGAAACGCTCAGCCGGTTCCGGTGAATTGTACTTGATAGAGATGAGGCTAGAGCGAAGCCACAATGACCAAGAATCTCGCGTCTCTGATAAGACAGAGCTGCGTTATCGCTTTTTATCAATGAATATACACCGATCAGGAATAATAGAGAGGTGCTTCAAGTCACTCACGTTAGCAATCTTTGGGGGGAAGCTCTTTCAGCGAAAGAATGTTCGTTGCGAACTATATACAAAAGAGCGCTCATGGTAAACGCCGCCTTCATTAGCTTTTTACAGTCAATAGAAAGGAAAGACCAAAACCCATCTAGCTGGCGTTGTTGCAAGTTGGAGAAGTAGGCGCCGTGCTGCCGCCAAAGTACACCTTGGTGTACACTTTGTTACCTGTGTTGGCATTCGATGGTACGTTGGGCGAGTTGACCGGTCCACCGAGTTGTGTGGCATTTGGGAACAGAACGTTGGGCGAAAGGGTGCTGGCAGGGCAGCCTAGCACGGTGCTGCTGAGGATGGGGTTGAGCACCGAAAGAGCCCAGGTCACGCCCTTGGCGGTATTCGCCTCGGTTCCGGCGAGCGCAAGCGGAGTGATGGAATTGAGGCCCATGTAGATATTGCAAGGCACAGTTTGTATGTTGAGGTTGGGAGTTCCGAGCTGTGCTTCCTCGGGCACGATGATGTTGCGGGGTTAGATCTGAACCAAGCCTTCTGCGAGGGCCTGAACGGCACTGTAGGGTGTTGCACGGCGGTACCAGTTGTCGGGCCAGCGCTCGGGAACGTATGTGAACTCGTTCTTTTTGAAGTTATACTGTGCGCCGATAATGGTCAAAATACTCTTCGCGTTCGGCACACCGCCTTCGCCATATGTGCCGTTGGGGAAAAATTGGGGGTAGAAGGCGAAGGCGCCAAGTGACATAATCTGGGGAAACGGGAAGTAGTAGAAGAGGGGGTTTTAGAGCTTAGAGAAGCTGGCGGATTGGGCATAGTGCGAGGCCATGACGTTCATGTTGAAGGATTTGTTGGGATCCGCGGCGGCAAAGCCGACCATCTGTTTGAACAGGCGGGGGTAGAGGTGTTGGTTGTCTCCGCAACCAAGGTAGTAGTCTAATGGAAACTAAGTAAGCTTGGTCGTATGTGGATATGGGTTGTGGAGACATACCCTCACGGTTGGGACAAACGTCAGCCTCGACGATGGAGTGGGGGTTAAGACCACCGATGCCGCCCTTGTCAAACCCGAGATAGAAAGACAGGCTATTGAAGTCTTCGCTGCCCAAAAGAGCAAATGTGGCTAGGACCACAGCAAGGTCCGCACCCATATTGAAGCCACGGGCCGTAGCCGCGAGAACTTGCCCGTAGGTGACATAGCCGTTGCGGGGTAGGTATCCGTAGTTGGCAAGGAGGTTGAGGCCCGGGCAAGGACCGCGAGAGTCGTTGGGACCAGGGGCCTGAAATTTGTAGCCCGGCTCCGGGCGCTTATCGCTCGCGACAATAACAGCTTGACCGACTGAGTTCAGGAGACCACTAACGACATCGCCGAGCGAGCCCAGGAGTGTGACGATGCCGTTGAGGAGTTAGGGCTCAGCTTCGCGCCTCTCGGTTTCTTCGCGCTTGATTTCGGCGCGGAGGTAGTCCTCCATCTCTGCGCGGGAGCTGGTACCCATCATACCAGGGTAGGCGGCGGTTATGGCTGGCAGAGCCAGGGTGATGGCTTGTGTGAACCTCATGTTGACTGTGGCACGAGAGGTGTGAAGTGAGGAGAAGGGAGGTGAAGCAACGACTGCTAGTTGAAGACTGGTTATGGGCCTCTGCGAGGGTGCATTTATACACTTCCCACCATCTTATTAACAGCTCTGGCCGTGTTGATCTACATCCTGGCTAGTCGATTTCCGGTCTTAGTAGAAAGGTGTGAAGATCTACATAGTAATCGCCCAGTGAGTGGATAAGCTCATGACATGTCTACCATTTTTTGAAAGACGCAGAGGAGTGCTGTGGGAGATCATCATTATGATCGTCGATCCAAGACTAGAGGCCGCTCAGGGTGGAATGGCCGATGATGAACGTACGCTCCCGGACGATTAACACTGGCATCGTCCGTCCAATAACCTCGCGGCAATTGCAGTACATCCTTCCAGGCCGCAAAATACGCCGCTACACAACCCCACATACCTATTTTAGCTCCAGAACTTACGATAATCACATTAGAGGTCGCCACAAGGTGGTTGGCGGAAGGAAGAATACCGAGGCAGGTGACGTCGCCGAACGTCTATGCAACTAAAGCGTTGATGGAAAAGAGGGCGTTGTTATTGTTACATGGCTGGCACTCTGGTGGAGATAGTCGAACCAAGTCGTTTGATAGGTACCGTCACTTCTGAGCGAGTGGCGCAAATCCGGAAATGTTCATGTGCGCGAGACAGCCAACGCGAGACCAGCATGTGTACTGATTCCCCACGTGCTTAGCAAAATTACGGGTATATGTTCTTGCGACCAAAGCTTTCATAGGTAGATGTCGTCTCTTTTGTCTCTTGTAGGCATGTATGTATATGGTCGACTACAAGATTGACAGGTGTCTGTCGACGCGGTGTCGACCGGCGCAGTGGGTAGAGAATCTTTGTCTGGGTACGTTAGAGTGGCCTAGCCGGACACTAATCGCACAGGCTAGACGGAACAGACATGGAGATATGGGTATGCTGATGCTGTCACAAACATGGGAATGTGAGCATGGCAATGCCGGGACTGTCGCTAGTCCGTGCAGATCGACCTTTCCACAGATCGATGCAAAATCATCGCTGTTAGCTCGACATCGTTTTGTAGTTCATGGCCAAACGCAGCCGCTCAGCCATAAAAAGGTAAGGGTGCAAGCTTGAGTGAGGGGTTGACATAGGCTCAGACGTCATGGCGTTCCCGCGAAACGGATCTCGGGAAGATCGCCGGCGCTAGTGTGGTGCTTAACCCGGAATCGGGTGAGCGTGGCGCTCCTAACGGCGCAAAACAGGACTTCTTGGGACGGAAAAGAGACCCATGTTGTCTCAACTCTAACTTCGGCGTAGCCGCGATATCGGAGCATTCGGGACTTCCAGAACCCCCCATACCGCACCAGACCTCACCGGAGGAGCACCTCGATAGCCGCATGAAAACGGCATCGTTGAACCTCATTACCGGCGCTGATGTCGCCCCTCTCCTCATTTCAGCCGCGATCTCTCTACAAGACGATTTCACCGAGTTCATCAACTTCTTGGAGGATTACTGCCAGACGGTGGTACACTATATTTGCGATGAGCTATCATATCTGCCACCTGGCCCTCGCAGCTGGAAAACAGATGCCAGCTTCCAGTGGCTAGCGCTATTGATCCGCTTTATGATTTATTTCACAGATAGAACGCGACCGATCTTGCCAAGTTTTGAGGCTATCTAAACAGAGACAGTCGCAATCTTGCGTTTTGCGCAAGCAGGTGAATCGATCATTCGAGACGGTCCTTAGTATCTGGTCGAAGAGGTGAAATATCATGGCGTGCCACTCCACAGGTCGGTCATTTTGGTGCTTGAGAGCTTTCGATGGGTGTTCCAGCTCTCAGGCTGCTTCGATACCATCATCAAACCCCAGCCGCAATACATCAATCTCCCGTGTAATGTTCTCGAGCAGATGGAGGCCTGTGCATATTTGGACGCCGACGCCCTCACCAATCTTGCTCGCGCTATGGGGGACACAACTACGACCCAGTCTGCCGTTACCGGTTACGTGGGTTGCTTTGGTGCCTTGGTGCAGTCAGTGAAAAACTACCTCCTGCTTGGCGTTCGCGATGAACTAACCCAGAGCAACATTGACGAAGACATCCAGCCTTTGGTACATGCACATTTCATGACTGTTACATATCCTTTCTCGGATCTTCCCATTCTCGGATCTTCCCATGGATGAACGCCGGAAGCTAGCGTACATCAACGTTCGGGGTGCATTCGCGCTGCTGCGGCGGGATGCGATTGACTTGATCAGGCCTGGTCCTCAGCAGTGTACTCTTGGGAACTACACTGGCACATGTTCAAGACGTACATTGATGAAATAATGCACGTAGCCAACACGCACGGTTGACTTTGCGTTGAGAAGGTTCGAATAGCACTCATGATATATGAGCTGGACGGCTTCCCTGACTCAGCAGCTCGGCCAATCCCAGAATGGTATTGCGAAGCTTTTACCGATCTTCTCGCGCCAGAAGAAGATTACAACGACGATTCCGACGACTAAATCGACCTCGATGATCTCCCGGACGTCTGCTTCGAGCCCGTAGGGTCACCACTGAAGGTTGAGCATTACGTCACAGCCGTCACAATGACTTCCGACCTCCCCGAAAAAGGCTGCACCATTTGCCAAGGCACACTCAACGTCAACCAGACCATGCACGGCGAAGTACCCGTCAAGATCCATTGCAGTCATTGCTTCCAATACGGGTGTCTCGCCATAGTTTCCCCGTAAATCAGATATGCCCAAAGAATGCAGACAATAGCGACAAGCACTCACTCATATACAAGGGTGTGAGACAGGCAGGAATGGCCGTCGGGGTGTTGGAGGAGAGTTGCCGAGAGTAGTTTGGCGGGCACCGGGCCGGCATTGATGGACGTGGAGAGGCGGGCGACTAGTGTCTGAAGAATTTTGTTAGTTTACTGATGAGAGGAATACTAGGTAGTGTAGTACTCACGCTTGCGATGAGGGCTGTGAAGTGTGTCATCCTGTTGTAGGGGATGCACACGACTCCGTGATAGTAACAACGCAATTTGCTAGGTCTAGGGCTGATAAAATGTAGACAGAGATTGTTGCAGGAGTCCAAAGAGATATTCAAAAGAGGTTCCTTACGGCGAAGACCGGCAGTATGCGTTCAAGCAGGACGGGCTTTGGATCTACGTGGATGCGATAGCAAGCGAGCATCCATCTCTCGCACTGGAGAAGGAGCACAATTTGGTCATCAGAGACGTCAGCAACGAACCGCAGATGTCAGCACACGAGCAAGAAAATCTCATTATCAGGGACGTCGGCGAGCAACCACGGATACCACCAGTGCAAGACCTACAAGAAACACTACCTACGCAACGTAACCATCTGGCGACACCGAAGCACGGCAAGGCCCAAACCTTAGGCAGGCACAGTTTAGTGCTCCCTAAGCTCAACGGGGTGAATCCTTCGTCCAGACTCAGGAATGCGGTTTACAGTTCCAGACCCCTCCACGCATCCAAACCCTTACAGACATCCGTTCCGACAAGAACAGTTAATTAGATGCAAGTACTGCGAAATACACATGACTCGAACGATTCTGCCAAAGTCAGCGGGTAGACGCCCGTCATCGGGCCCCTACCTGAAATCCGTATCCTAACCCTATCAAAATGTTTCGCGGCGTAACCCGTGTGTAACCATCTTGATTGCCGACCAATATATATAAAAGCTTGTTCTGTTGGCGTTGGCAGTAGCCACTAAGCATAGTATCGATCTGACTCACGTTCACTTGACCACCAGCCCAGGAAAGAACATGTCTCTTTCATGTCAATCTGCTCACCAGTAGCTCCACAGCTACAAACACTCATGAAGCCCATAATGTCTTTCTCCTAACACACCCATCCTGCTCTACATTTCGCTGCATAATCTTCGACCATGCATCACTCCACTCTTATCTTCGCAATAGCAGCACTCCAAGCCACGCCCGCAGCCATCTTTGCAGAGCGTATTTAGCATACAGTATCTAGTACGTACGCAACGCACACATTCACACGACTCAAAACACGTGAAAAGGTCTCATCTCATTACACCAACAAGCACAGCAGCGTGCCCATCTCAGACCGCCCCCGCGGCATCTATACAGTAGCCATGGCAGTTGGCGTGCAAGCCACATTGTTATGCGGCAGAGACGATAGCTTCGACGACGGTAATCAGATACTATTGAACTGCACCAGTGATGTATCGGTAAGATGGTGGTTCTTGGTTAACATTGAAACAGCATGGGCATGTAGCCGTTCCAGCAGGTTGGGATCTTTGGCGGTGGAGTGCGATGCTGATTGCTGAATGGAAATTTCGATGGCGACTAGCCGGCGCAGTGTAGATCCAGAGAACGAGGACATTCGAAGCAGTTGCACAGAACGTACGTTCGCCATGAGAGCCCGCGATATGTCAAATGCAGCATCCATTCAAAATCGGAAGCTTTGCTCCTCATGTCTCTCCACGTTCTCCCCGATCCAAATTCTTCACATGTGTGTTCACAACTTCATGTCATGCGTCATGCCCGCAACAATTCCCCTCATTCTGATCAGCAACTCCGCGACCCTGAAAGGCTTGCCGACAACATCGTCCATCCCAGCCTTCATAGCCTGGTCAATCTGCTGCTGCCGCACGTTTGCAGTGACACCGATGACCGGTACTCTTCCCTTCAACAACCCGTCTTTTTCGAGTTCCCGTATCTTAGCGACCGCCATCAAGCCATTCATGATGGGCATCTCCCAGTCCATAAGTATCAAGCTAAGCTCGATGGGTGGGACGTCTTCGTCTACGAATATAGGTTCGGTGGAAGGTATGTGATACACAGGTCTTGAAGCAAGCAAATTCGAGTCAGGATGGTCGTAGTTCCAGCATGTCGTCTTTGGTAGGAACTCAAGAGCTTCGCGGCCATGGTTCGCGACGCTGACTACACATCCAAGGTTTCGCAGTTGCTTGGCGAGCACTCTCTGGTTGACTAGGTTGTCTTCGACAACCAGCACATGTAGAGTCTCGGGGATACTCTTAGTACGCTTTAACTCTTGTAGATCCGGTCCTTCCGGGAGCCCAAGAGTCTCAGGAAGAACGTGTGAGTGTGCAATTGGTGCTTTTTTCGAGTGAGCAGGTTTACGCTTCAGAGTAGGACTGGGTGAGTTTGATCGCCAAGTCCCATCAGCTGTTTGCACACGCAATTTGGGTAGTGGTCGCGACAGGCTTATGAGTGGTGTCTCAGCTCTATGTCTGATATCTTCCGGGAAGACGTGTGGCAAGCTGCCCTTACGAGAGGTTGTTGGTGTCGCTCGCCTCGTTTTGATGTAGAAGGAAAAGGTGCAGCCTTTCATGAACTCGCTCGCGAGACCTATGGCGCCGCCCTGCAGTTCGGTCAGACGTCTCGAAATGAACAAACCAAGACCAGAGCCACCATAGTGGATATGTGTGCGAGGTGATGCTTGAGAGAAGCGGGTGAAAAGACTGCCCCTTTCGTCCTCGGAAAGACCACGGCCAGTGTCAGTGACGAAGAACTGAAGAAAGAAAAGCCCCTGAGCCTGCTTCCAGTCGTCTTCCAAATGCGGGTCGCAGCCCACTAGTCTGTCTTCGTTGAATTGTATGCCGGCCGAGACGGACACGGGCTCTTCCACGCTTGCAGCGACAGTGACTGTAACGCACCGAGGAGTGGTCTCGAGACGTGTAAACTTGATGGCATTGGTAATGAGGTTGATGAGAATCTGTAGTACCCTAGTCGGATCTAGAGATACCCAATCGACTTTCAGGGCACGATACGACGGGTCAATTTGCAGCGTAATCTCGACACCCGCGGCCCTGGCTTCAGCTTCGAACATCTTGACAGCATGTCGCGCGACACTCTCTGGTTGCGCAGCGACGGGCGTTATGACGAGCAGACCTGAGTCGAGTTTGGATATGGTTAGTATATCATCTACAATGTGCCTCATATGCTGAGCACACTGCGCAATGGTCTGAGCCGCGTCCAAGGTGGACTCGAGAAAATTATGCCAGCCACCTGGTGTGGGGGGTTGGTCGTCGTCATGCGAATAGGAAGAGAGTATGCCATCTGCACATTGAAGAATGGCAGACAGAGGGTTGCGCATTTCATGGGAGGTGGTGTCAATGAAGTGCTCGAGGTGCTGTTTGCCTTGAAGCGCGCTGTCGGTCCGCATCTTCTGGATGCCTTCGGCCCATTTTTGTTTCGAGATGTCCGTCACGTTGCCGACGATCTCAACCAAATCGCCGTTTGGGCCCAGCTCTGGGTAGGCTGAGCACAGAATCCACTTGTAGTGTCGGGCATCTTCGCAATCGGACTGGACCAGCTCAGATGGGGGGTCCCATGGCATCTGCGTCCGTAGTTCGAAGCATACGGCTTCATGCTCCACGGTAAGTTTTCCGAAGATGGCCTCGCAGAAAGGTAAATCATCGGGAAAGGCGATCTTCTCCCAGCAGGTCTTGGTATCATCATCGGCAGATGCGATATCGAAGAGGTCAAACCAGCGCTGGTTCCGATACGTGTATTGGCCAACGCGGTCTATGATGAAGATTCCCACGTCTGCGCGCTCTGCAAACAGCTGAAACTTCTTCTCTTTCGACTTGAGCTCGGCAAGAAGTTGTTCTTGTATTTGAGCAGCTTGGCCAATGGCATTCTCCCTTTGGCGAACTTCTTCGTCGAAGAGCACGATTGAAGCGAGAGAAGTAGCAAGCAGGCGGACCATGACTTGCACAAATAGCTGGTAATTGTCGTCAAAGGGCCTACGAGGACTGATACCAAGGATCAAAAAACCTTCCACATGTTCCCCGGTCGTTGGAAGAAATGGACAAATTATAAAAATACGGCAGGGGTCGCCATAGCCTCTCCAGTTGATTCCCTCCAACGTCGCCCCGGGAAAAGTAAGATCGTCTAGATGTACGACGGTAGCCTTTCCAGACCTTGCCGCCTGTCGGAGGAAGGAATGAAAGAGATAGGACTCTTCATTCATGTTGATGGTTGCAGGGGCGATGGGATGATGGGCCGCAACGCCAATAGTGCCCTTGAGGATGCATTTTTCTAGGGACGGATTACAGCCCGGTGATGACACAGAGTGAATTTCAGCACTGGCGTGTCGCTCGGTGGCATAAAGGAGGGCAAGGGGGATGTCTTTGTCATTGAGGGATAGCGAGCGTAATGTGATGTCCCAATACGACTGTAAGTCCCTCGCACTCGCGTTCTGGCTGCCTATGGCCGCCAGGCTGGAAACGCGGCGTTCAAGAAGATGGTGGTCGGTGACTTCGTAGAAGCTCTGGAAGTAGGCGGTAACATGGCCATTGCTGTCGAGTATGGGGATGAATTGGAAGGACCAGTGCGTCTCCTCGAGGAATCCATGTCGGTCAATGAAGAGAAGCATGTCCTTTTCGGTGACGGACTCACCAGTCGCGTTTATGTGGTCGACCAGCGGTTGGAAGGCGAGCCAGTGCTCAACCGCCTCAGTGCGGACGCTCTTGCCCATGCACGGGTGGAGGGGGCCGAGGAGCTTGCTGTAGGCTTCGTTGTATAGCATGACGACGTCGTCGCCCCAGAACAGGACGGCGGGGAAGATGTTGTTGAGCACCATGTTCGCGATGCTGCGCAGGTCGGATGGCCACGCCTCCATTGGGCCGAGCGGCGTGTCAGTCCAGTCGACGCTGCGGAAATAGTCGATGTGGGCATTGGACGCCACAGCCGGGGGGAGCGGGTGCAGCGTGTAGTCAAAGGGCCCGTGCTTGGCGGCAACGGCAGGCGGAGGGACGTCGCTGCCAAACTGGGCGGAGAGAGTGAAGTGTGATGGCAGGGCCGTGGGCTGTCGCGCCTTCCCGTGGCTGAGGATGTCGCTGCTAAGCTGAGCGGAGAGGGTCGTGTCCTGTCGCGACTTCCCCTCGCTGGGGTTAGTGGAGGCGCGCTGGACCCTTCCTCTTCCGCCCGGCGCGGCACCCACCCAAAGCAAGAGCGTCGGCACTCCACTGACGATGATGTAGCGGCCGATGGTGAGGGCGTTCCAGATGTGCCCCTCGAACGTGTAGGCGTTGCCCCGCCGATGGACGTCGCTCTCCATGGCCTGCCCGCATAGCCAGCGCCAGAAGGCCAGCTGCAGCCAAGAGCTCTCGTTAAACACGCTCGTCGCCTCCTGATGCCCCGTGACATTGGCCAGCAGGCCCTCGATGGCCGTGAGCGCCGTGTTGGTGTAGAGGAGGTCGAGGGGCGCATGGTACGTCGGCGCGGACTCCACTTCGATGGCGAACGTGGGGCGGTCGTCGTGTTCGAGCGCCTCCAGCAGCGTCACGGCCGCCAGCTCTTGCTGCAGCGATTGGCGCTTCAGCTCGGGGATGGTCCGTATCGACCGCGCGTGCTGCTCAAGGCCCATATGCTGGTGGTATCGCCCAGCCATATCGCCCCGCGAAAAGCTGAGCAGCGGGAGCTATGATAATAATAGATAGGATAGGCTTCTTCCGAAGACGTCCGCTCTCTTTCCGTGCCGCCAGTGTCCGGGGAGCAGGGGCGGCCATGGTGTGCAGGCATCGTGGTCGTGACATCTGAAAGCTTCCCGGCCTACTAGCTCTGGTGTCTCCGCGCCTTCCGCCCAGACCTCGAGCACTACGTCATCATCTAGGCGTGGTTGAGGCTTGAAAACATTTGGAATAACATATTTGTTTCCCATCTTGTGTAGCCGCTATGCTGGAGAATAAATAGTAGCCATCTTTGCGTCGTCCAGTTTAGCGATCGATCTCCATCTCATGATACTGCTACAATATTATGTAGTATATATTAAGGTGGAGGATAAAGGGAGAGGGCGTTTCTGTATGTACCGTGCAGGTTCGGCCAACGCCCGGATTCAGCCAATGCCCGTGGCGAACACAGAACACAAACACCAGAATCAACCCAACTTCAACCCATCACACCTCGGTCAATATGGGAGGTATAGAGGCTGCGCTTGCAGCAATCAAATCACTGGAACCAGGAGAACATTTTCAGTCTTCAAAAATAGCTAAGGAGTATGGTGTAGACAGATCTACACTGTCAAGAAGACACAAGGGTTCTCAGGCCTCCCGTGCAAGCAATGCGGTATGTATGTATGTATGTATGTATGTATGTATGTATGTATGTATGTATGTATGTATGTATGTATGTATGTATGTATTCATTTAATGTCCTATATGAGTCTGAGACTATGGGAGGACAAGAGGGGCAGTAGCCCCTCTAGTATAGAGGTGGTGGTCCTCAAGAGGGTGTGATCTCTGAAAGTACAAGGAATGTTGAGGGTTATGACCCTAAGTGGTGGCACCGGTTTTGTGATGGATTGAAGGAGGCCTGGTTAGCTATACCAGATTTATTAATTAAGAAACTCATTCACTCCATGCCACAATGCCTGGAGGCAGTACGACAGGCAAAAGGCTACCAGACTAAATATTGAGCCTATTGCAATTATTTTTCAGCCCTGCTTCTCCAATTTGGTTCACAATTGAATGTGTGGGAGTGGTTGAAAGTTGGGGTGGAAATGTTGGTGTTGTGGTCCAGGTTCACCATGCGACAAGACTTTTGGCGCATGACTGTAGCAATCATTGTGTCGATAAAAGCAGTCAAGGAGCATCACTTCATCTCCAAAATTCAAGTCTTTGCCTAGATTCATCATGTCTGACTCTTACCATGGTTTCAGGCTTTCTCGGGCGTCCCCTAACGACGATCAAATTGGAAAGTAAGTCAAACATCTACTTCCTTCCGCCGGAAATAACCGCCGTCTAGGGAAAGATATCGAAGGCGTGGCAATCCGAATGGTTAGAAGAGTAGGTTTCTCCGGGCGATCCGTCCTAGCCACGCTAAACTAAGACTTACACCTTTGAGGAAAGGGCATGGGGATGGATATGCACCGGTTTTGCTCACTTCAATGCGGGTCGATACACCGCTAGCACGAAAGCATGCAAGTACTGTAACCACGCCGCATGCGACGACTGCTTCGAGGTCTGGATAATTGTTTTATGAGAGGAGGCGTTTGAATAGGTCTGCTGGGGCTGCGATGTCGACTATGCTGACGACTCCGGATCTAGGACAGCTGAACCAGACCTGGATTGCATTGGCGCTGCGAATTGCGGGAGGCGTACTGATGAGAACTACAGATTTATAAGGTTAACTTCGCCTGAGGATGAATAGGAAAGTTATCCTCTTCAAGCGAGAGATTGGGGTTTATCAATAGGTGGAAGACTGGAAGAAGATGGTCGAATCGGAGCCTGCTACGAACAGCTTGTCCATACATTCTGTGGAACCTCGATTTCATGCGTTGCGCAGAAATGTGGAGAGTTAGTTGCCAGTCTGCTGTTCACCTACACGGTTAGTGATGCAATGTCGACGATCATTCGCGAGAACGTTCGTGCATGATCTCGATACGGAACGAACGTCACCGTAACCGGCTAGGTAGTAGTGGTCACGAGGCTCATGAGGTCTCCCCAATATTGCTGTTACAACTGGCGGGGTTTGTGAAACATGTCCCGCAAATCAAATCATGACAACGAACCGACGAAGAAGGCTAGCAATGACAGCAACCGCCGCATCAGCGTTGTTTCCCTGAAATCATGGCCTAGCAGCTCGGACTCATCCGAATCAAAAAACCCTCAAAAAGCTCCAACCCCACCGCAGACGAAGGAACGCGACGGCTGGACGAATAATACCGTTCCTGGTGCGAGTGATGAAGTGGCTTCAGGCTAACAATGCGGCAATTGCGGTACTTTCAACGCTGGCTCAAAGTTTCGGTGTACAACTTGGTTCCAGGATGCTGAGCAGTCCGGTCACACTTATTGTGGTCCGTGACAGCATTGCAGGATGTTGATATAGTGCTGGAATGGGGTGTGAAGGAATGGTAGTAGTGGAGTGTCGCGGATTTCGTGTGGTGACGGGTGACGTCAGCAAAGCAACCTGCAGCAGAAGGTGCGCGCTCTCTTTTCACTAACACAGTCACTAGTGCGGCCTAAAGTTCCTGCACTAGCCACTTTCTAATATCTGCAATTTCCTTAAGATATGCAAAATTCACTCCTTAGGCTCCTCCCTCAACTCCAGATTTCCCTCCCAGCCCCAATGATAATGCTTCTCAATCTTGAAATCCAAATTTCCCGCGAAGAATCTCAGTCTTCTCCTCCATCAAAGCCTTGCGGAACTTGCCTAGTAGGCCATCGAGTATGCTCTGTTTGTACCCGTTGATATTTTCAGATGAGATTTTGTTGTTGATGCGGTTAAATTCTCTGCTATAGCGCGCAAAGTCTATCAAAACACTCCAGTCCACACTAAGGAAGACGTGCTCGAACCTATCAGGGAAAGTGAGAATAGGTCGTATTTTGACGCGGCGTAGCCATGTCCGCGCCAAAGGTAGTGTAATGCAGGAATCAAAAGCCAATCGGACTCTTGGAAGGGCGTACATGTCCGTTTCAGCGTGACTGGCCTTCTCCCAGGACTGGGTGATGCGGCGCCAGTCACAATAGAGCCGCTTCTGAAACGGATTTCAGACTAGGGAACTAAATGACGAAAGGTGTTGGCAGGGAAGAAGTTTTCGTGCGCTGACTGGCAGAAATTGTTCAATTTGTTTTTGAAGCGCGCAAGCCGGCAGAAGAGTAATACTTAATCGTCGATCTGCTTCTCGTATGAGAGCGCAAAACTCCAGGATGCAGTGTGCAATCTCTTCGGGCAGGTGTGGAAGTTTTGACTGGCGGCACATCTTTTCGATACTGGAGCGGTACATGGACGGAAAGGTATGTGACACGGTGTTTGGAAGACTGACTCGGATGTTTTGTACAGGACCTCTTGGGTAGTGACGAACATGTCTGCAATGCCGGTGTTGAGAGGCATCGTTATCGATCAAGGCTGCGGCTTGTGATTCGGTTGAGTGTCAAGAAGAGTAGAGTGGAGGCTGCAGCTAACGGTGCAGGTCATTTGCTCGTTTAATGTTGGCATCACGAGAATGACAATATTCGGCGTGCTTCATTGCGCCAAAAAGGGCTACATCGAAGTGACTGAGGTAAGATGTCAGGAACTCACCACGAGTGGTGGGCGAAGAAACAGAGTAACTCTCCAGCATACCACGGCTGGATTTTTTTACCACCTCGTCAAAGGGATTCGTAATAGAGAGCCAATGCAGGTAATCATTGAAAGCAAGCCAGGAAAAGGATCCCATGGAGTCAAAGCACAAGTATCTTGCTGCATGATGCACTCGTTGTATGTGTTCGTATAGTTTCGATCATCGTGAAAGACCTATGGGGGTATCAATGCGTAGGAAAATTATTGCTATGCTAACTCCAACGTGATGCATATAATTTAGGTAGAACAATCCTTTTGCAAGCGTCTTTACCCCAAATGTGCTCCTTAAACACTTACCCCGCCCAGAACATTTCACCACAAAGTGCAGCAAATCGTCGACCTCAATCGTCACGCCTCGGTCGGGGGACATCTACAGCCACGGCCCTTGCCAGTATCTACATAGATATAGATAAACTTCGACGCAAAGGTGCAAGGGGGGCAAGATACGCATGGCGCTTGCGATAATGCTTCAACCGAGCGTCTTGCCTCTTGTAAATCTTTAAACATCCTGGGTGTTCGCAAGGGTATGCTCTCTCCTCAATGCCATGGTGGGGACCATGCTTTAGCCGCCAATGTCTTTGACGGTTTCCTGATCTATACATGCCAGAAAAAGTCTGTCTACACCCTTTCATACCGCACTGCAGACTATTGTCGACGTTCGAGGGGGAACGTAAGCTTGTGGGAGTGGAAGCCGACAAAGAACTACTTGGAGATCTACAGCCTGCTTAGCGACACCGACGATCACGGATAGGACCAACTTGCCCTAAAATACCGGCAAGTGATATATATCCGCTTTGTCCGACACTGTGCAAATATTCATATCCGTTTCTTGGGGGGCGTAGGGGTTCGAATGAGTTCGTCAATCCCAGGGTGTCACCTTTTAGTGTGTCCCAAGAAAGGTCCATGTCGAAGTCTTGCAAATGAACTGGTAGTGGTGCTTCCAAGTAGTTATCTGAAGCGGTCGCAGTCTGAGCGCATAGATATGGCAAATACATGTCCACGCTTGTACACGTGAAAGCGTCCTCTGGCTGGGATGCAGTAGTGTGAGGTTCCTCTCCGTACGCATACGGCCTAAGACAGTTTTAGTATGTTCATAGGAACTGTAATGCAGTATCAAACGTAGTTTTACTCACAGTACTGGCGTTCCATGTACCAGAGACCCCCTCATCTCATTAACTGGCGATAGAGCTCCTTGAACAAGTAAAGGTGGGGAAAAATCTCGCATTTTCGAGAGAGTTTCAAAAGCAGCGTTGTCCTGATCTGAGAAGACAGAAGTGGCTCGTGAGCTGGCTGGCTGCGAGTAGTCATTCCTCAGATCTAGCGAGCCCCAGGGCGCATCATGCTTTCGGCTTATTAGGTCTTCGAACCAGCCCAATCCTTTTAGTTTGCCCAAGACCTCGAATGGAGGTATCTTATGTGCTTCAAGACCATCCCACGGCTCACCATCGGTATCGAGGTGCATGACAACGCTCTCTTCCTCGAAGCTGAACTCGGAGTGGGAGCTATTCGATGCCCTCTCCTCCTCGGCGCATGGTGCATGGTCAAGCTCCATGTCTTCTTCGTGAGGTGGAGATGTATCGTGTACAAGAGGATGGCATTTCTACTGACGAGATCACTCAGTGTTGCTAACGAATAAGCCGTGGAACAACTTACGTTCTCTGTAGAAACATGTTTTGTTCTATTGCCGGATTCTGAAGCCTCACAGTCGAAAGAATGAGTAGTGCGTATACGCTTGCTTGCAGACTCTAGGACCGGCGAACGTGAGACGGGGGGGGGGCACAATCAGAAAATGACTGAGACATATTGTATCCAAACATAGTAGCTGTTCCAGCGTTTGCGCCTACATGTCAATGTGAGCTGTTTGCCTTCATCCCTTTCATAGCTGCACATACCCTGGATAGTTTGCCGAGTACTCTCAAAGCCGCCAATGAGCTTGTTCAGAGCTTGCCATTGCGCCTGTGCTGCCTCCCCCTTTTTTTGCTTTTGGGGGTTATTGCAATGAACCTAATGTTTCTCTTCGAAAACTGCCTGGTCGATGAAATCCTCATTACATGTCGGACAGAGCTGTAGAAAGGGTAAATGTGCCGGCGAACCACCTCGTAATGGGCGCGTCATGTGCCGGCGAACTGCGGACATGCTTTCTACCCTCAGCCCATTGCACGTATGTTTAAGACCAAGGATGCTCTCCGTCTCGAATTTTGGGCAGCCAAAATTCATTTTAGCTATTGTTTCGTCGGTCATGGCTCGCTTTCTTTTCGATTGTCTAGCGACGTTGATTGGCCTCGCAGTGTGACTCCGATTGACACAAGGGACACTATCTGTTGTCTTTCTCGCAGTCTGCGAACATTTTCAACATTGTCAGTTTCTCTCAGATAGAGCGAGACTTACAGTCATGTGGACACCTTGTTCGAATTCGAGTGGCGTTCCTGAAGGCGGTATTGCAGGAGCATTTATCGTACTAGTCGCAAAGCTGACAGTGTCCCGTTCAGCAGGTATACAATAAGGGATCTGCGAGCCGACGAGGAGACTAGGACAAAAAGCGGTCGGATATATGAGGAAATTAGGATCATAAGGTTCCTGCCAGTCGACGATGAGATTAGGATCATTCGTATTTTCGAAGTGAAATTCGTCTGTAATCGTTTGCTGTAACTGTGGAGGACTTATTGCTAAGTATTGGGGGTAGTGAGGGTCATCCTGGGGTGATGAGAAGCTTGGATGATCGGAACCCGTCATATCTGCAGAACACACAAGAACCTGGAGGGACTTCGGAGGGACTTCTTGAGTAATGGGGCCCGATCATTGAAAACGCATACCCTGCTGACGATTGGTTGAAGACAGCTTGCCGAGACGATGGCTTGCATGTATGCGCGCTTGCCAACTTGTTTACATGCGGATTTGCCCATTTGCGTAGATGCCTTGATGCCTTACCAGGTCGGCATGTGACTGGTCAAAAGAGTCTAACAAGGCAAATATGGGCTGTGTTCGAGCAGCGAAATTCTTCTCATTGGATGCAAGTCGCTTTGGCGATCACGCAGGCATACAAATACGCAGCTGCGCAGCGCCATAAAGCGATTGCTAGACACTGCAGAGGGGCATCTATGCAATTCAGCAAGTCGCTAACCAGGCGTCGCGGTTGCGGTCTGTCACCTTGCGGGTTTGCACACTTGATGACCACACAACGAGTCCATCTCAGTAATCGCTGTGTCATGCTGGCGACGTCGAGAGCTGCGCGAGAGCGTACTTGAGGGTTTGCTGTACGGACAGTGAATCCTGAAATCGAACCTTCCCAGATAAGCCAATGGAGGTGTCGATTTTCTTGAAGACCGTCACAACACCATTGTTCAGTCAATCATTATCTTGAATACCTTCAGGGTACACTGAACACTGCTGAAATATACCGAAACAGGAGTCCAGCCGTGACGCACCAAGAAACAGCTGTCAAGTACGAGTGCGAAACCACGCCCATCCGCTCAAGTGCATGTGATTCACAATCCTCAAGGAAGCTGCGATAGGTAGGCCTGGAGTATTTCGCTGTTGCCTAGCCATTGTGCTGCCTTGTTCAGACCCCTGCAGCATATGATAAGAGGCAGTATGGCGAAGTTGAGGGAAGCCGGGAAGTATGGACGAGAATAGGGGATGTGCAAGACAAGAGATGCGTAGGAGGAGAAATGCAGGACGACAGAGACTTGCGAATTTGGTGTTAGAATTATTCAAGGGGTATCAAAAGGGAAAACAACAGACACAGTACGCAGAGTGGCTCACATGCACAGATGCACTTCACGTGCTACGCCCACACCCCTAAAGTCCAACTCGCT
This sequence comes from Clathrospora elynae, assembly GCA_010015635.1. NCBI lineage: Eukaryota > Fungi > Ascomycota > Dothideomycetes > Pleosporales > Diademaceae > Clathrospora > Clathrospora elynae. Next base: position 91,256 of record ML976052.1, read on the forward strand.
CGCTCCCCACCCTTCGCCGCAAGCCCAGGACCCATGCTCTGTCTCTGCGCAATGAAAGAGGCTTCTTTCTCCCTTGACGCACCATGCAAGCCATCCTTGAGATATCTCTCGCGCTCAATCTCCACGATGCCCTTGATCCGCTGCTGTGCTACAAGACTTGCGCCTGCCCATGCGCCAAGCGTCTCTACACCTCTAATGACCCCTCCTACCACGCTAGCAGGCGGCGGGCCAGTACGAACAGCGAGCTGCGCGAACTTTGTATCTATCATGTCTTCGTCATGCTCCTGAAGCGCGGCAGGTATCGGGGGAGGTGGATCATTCGGATCGAGCGACAACGACACCGTGTCTTCACCCTCTTGTTTCCGCATCTCGAGGTCTTCGCGTTTGTTCCGTAACTTCTCTTCGCGCCATGCACTCGCTTTGCCGTAGCTCTTCACGGGGTCCCAGCCGTTGCTCTGGACAAGAACTTCCAGCTCTTTCAGGATGCGGGTCTTGAGGCCGGGGAGACTGGACACGCCGCCTGTAATAACTATGCGGGACATGCACAGTCGACGGACGTCGACGGGCAGCTGGACGAGGGTGCGGTAGATGAGGTGGTGGAGAGGGAGGTCTTCGTCATCGAAGTCGCTGAGGGCGAGTTCTGGTGCGAAGAGGGCGTTTTCGGTCGGCTTGGCGAGTGAGGCAAGCGGTACTTTGAGCTCGGTGGGCGGGGTGTGCTTTGGGAAGGGGATGGTGATGGTGGGCGGCGGCGACTCGACGGCGTCTTCGAACTCTTCCAAGACGGGTGCTTCTCGCGCGGGGAAGTATACGGTCCGTCGGTTGGAGCGAGGGTTAGGTCTGCACCATCCGACGCGTGTGAGCACTTCCTCGGCCTCGTCGAATGATACGTCCGCCTTGGGTGCGCCCTGCTCGGCGTCTTCGTCGAGCTCGGTGTTCAGCAGCTTGGCCATGTCCTCGCTGAGCCTCTTGCCGGCGCGAACGCTGCGTCTCTCGTGTACCTCGCGATACTCGCATACTGCTGTCACGACTGTTTCTGCCCAGCCAATATCCACCACCAACGCCGACCGCAGCCCCGCAGCGACCGCCGCTAAGATAGGGGTCGACATGAGGGTAATGCTCGGGGCCTGGAAGCTAGTGAATAGCACATCCAGCAGCGTCGACATGAGGGCGTGCGGCATGCGGGGCGGCATGGCGAGCAGGATACGGCGCGGCTTGGTGTCCAGCAGAAAGTAGCGGCCGTATGCCTCCCGCATCGCCCGTTCGAATTTGTCCTCGACCAGGCCCAGGTCGACCCGGCTCAGGTCCATACGGTACAGCTCCTGCTCCTGCCCCCAGTCCAGCCCTTGCTTCCGCCGCCGCCTCTTCTGCGCGTACTCGGGGTCCCACTGCCGGTAGTCGCCCACTCTTCGCTGCTCGTCGGGCCCGAACGGGAGGGTGCATCGCGGGGCATTCTCGCCGGGGAAGCCGCCCCGCACAAAGCGAGCGCCGAGCTCAATCACGACATAGTCGTCTTCGGTGCGGAAGCTGCCACCGGGCGAGCCGAAAGTGGACGAGATGGAGCGCAGGAGCGGCGTCGGTGTTCGCGGCGACTCTCCCAGATCCGCGAGGCGTGGAGTCGTCCCCCTGGTGGAGCGGTTGAGGGCGGCTGAGGGCTTGCGCTCTGCCGCGGCTGACATGGCGAGTGCAGTGGGCAGTATCGTGCGTGGCCTGGGCCTAAATCATCGCAACGTGCACTACACTTTCAATCGTCCATTCACGCGTGGGCCTGAAGTTGGTCAGGTCGTCGTCACTGCCGAAAGCGAGCTTGGGTGCCGGGGTCAGCTTCTAGCGCCTTGGCACCGAAAAAAGTTCGCAGGAGCTTCGCACACGCGGACGTCGCGCACTCTTCCCCATTGCGCCTTTCCACACCACGCCGACACACTGCTCAACGAGGCAGCTGCGACCGACCACACATTTTCGGACCGCAGAACAAAAAGGCACCATGGGCCTGTTTATCCTGACCGAAACGAGGTACGACGGCGCGCGCAGAGTTGATCAAGGTGGCAGCTAACCATCTGGTGCAGCGCGGGCTATGCCCTCTTCAAGGCCAAGGACAAGAAGCTGCTCGGCAAGGGCGACGAGCTCACCAAGGATGTATCGTCGGTGGTGGACGCCTTGAAGCTCAAGCGCTTCCAGAAGTTCGATAGTGCCGTCACTGCGCTGAACGAGGCCGCCGCCCTCACCGATGGCAAGGTCAGCCCGATGCTGGCGGAGCTGCTGCAGGAGCTCAAGGACGAGACTAAGGCATCCCGTACGCTATGTGCCACTCTGAGTGTGAAGGTGCTTGTGGTAGCTAACACGCACCAGTGGCTGTCGCCGACCCTAAGCTCGCCAATGCCATCGCACAGGTCCCGGGCCTATCGATCAAAGCCATCTCCGACTCGTCGACTCAGGATGTATACCGTGCCATCCGCGAGCACATGGTCTCGCTCATCCCCGAGCTGGTCGATGCGGAAATGGACTCGACCCGACTCGGACTCGCCCATTCTCTTTCGCGACACAAACTCAAGTTTTCGCCGGACAAGGTCGACACGGTCAGTAGACACTCTCTTGATTCCTCTTCTTCTTTATATCACGGTAACTGACAAATTTGAAGATGATCATCCAATCTATTGCTTCTCTCGACGTCCTGGACAAGCAACTCAACACGTACTCTATGCGCGTAAAGGAGTGGTACGGCTGGCACTTCCCTGAGCTGGCCAAGATCTTGAACGACAACATGGCCTATTCTCGCGTTGTGTTGAAGATGGGCTTCCGCACCAAGGCGAGGGAAGCGGACCTGAGCGAAATCCTACCCGAAGAGATCGAATCTGCTGTCAAGGCAGCGGCCGAGATTTCCATGGGAACCGAGATCACAGAGGAGGACCTCGAAGCCACTTCTGCGCTTGCGGAGCAGGTCGTCGATCTGACAGAGCACCGTCAGAACCTGGGCAACTACCTCTCCAACCGCATGCAGGCCCTCGCGCCCAACCTGACTGCTCTTGTCGGCGAGCTTGTCGGCGCGCGCCTTATCGCACACGCCGGATCTCTCATGAACCTCGCCAAGTCGCCCGGTTCCACCATCCAAATTCTCGGTGCGGAGAAGGCCCTCTTCCGCGCCCTGAAGACGAAGCACGACACCCCCAAATACGGTGTACGTACACTTAATAGTATTACCTTGTGCTCGTACTAACAACATGTAGTTGATCTACCACGCATCTCTCATCGGCCAAGCCACCGGAAAGAACAAGGGCAAGATCGCCCGTATGCTCGCCGCCAAGTCCGCCCTCGGTCTGCGCGTCGACGCCCTCAGCACATGGGGTGTCTCATCCGAAGACACCTCCAACGAGCCCACAGAGGAGGAGAAGTCCCAACTCGGTCGCGACGCACGCCTCACCATCGAGAGGAGGCTACGCGCTCTCGAGGGCAAGCCCCTCAAGAGCCTGGCGACCGGGAACGCGAACCAGACAGCACTTGGTGGACAAAAGAAGTGGGAAGTGAAGGAAGCACGCAAGTACAACCCCGACGCCGACGGCCTCACAGGCGACGAGCCCGCCGCAGATGCACCGGTTGCGAAGAAGTCAAAGACGGCAAAGGTCAACGGCAGCACACCCAAGAAGCTCGTACAAGAAGTCTCCAGCGAGGACGAAGACGTCACGATGGCGGACGTCGACACTGGCGCCGAGGACTCCGACTCCGACGATAAGGGCGCTACAAAGGGTGCCAGCAAGGCCGTCAAGAAGGCTGAGAAGGAAGCCAAGAAGGCACGGAAAGCCGAGCGCGCCGCAAAGCGCGAGGCCAAGGACGCGAAGAAGGCTGCCAAAGAAGCAAAGAAGGCGGAGAAGGATGTAAAGGAAAGCAAGAAGCGGAAAGCTGGTGACGAAGGCGACAAGATTGAGAAGAAGAAGAAGAAGAAGAGCAAGGACTAGATCGCTTTGATAGATTGCTTGTGTGGGAGATCTGCTACTGTATGATTGGCCATGTCTTGTCTGTCAAAATGGGATGGCGTTTCTATGGGTTTGAGCTTCCTATGTATAGGCGAGTGGCGCAAGGATTGGGGCATTTGTATACTTTACTTCTAAGTGTTTAGGTTGCATGATGGGGGGAAGGTTGGATACCCGTCAGTTGCTAGCATACAATTCCACGTTCAAAAAGTTTCAGCTGTCACTTTTGTTCAATTGAGGTGTTGGCGCCCGCTCTGCTTGTTTCGATTGATACATTTGTAGTTACTCTTACAAGTCTTTTCGAGTGCTTTCAGCGTCTTCCGGTCGTAGCCCTCGTCGCCTACGCTGACCGACTCTCCTCCCCCTCATCTCACCTCACTCGGTCTCAGGTTTAGCCTTCCTCTTGATCTTCCTCTTCTTCTTGTTAGCACCCAGTAGCTTGTTCTGAATCTTGTCCATGTGCTCATGCTCCACGCCTGCAGGGATACTCGCTTCCTCCTCGTCAAAGACGTGCTGGATGATGCTCAGGATGTCGTGAAGTTCGTCTTCTGTGAATCGAGCGCCGGCCTGTTTGATACGTTAGCAATCGTTCCACCCCCTCTTCACAATCCACATTAGACTGGAACTGGATGGGAGATGGGCGAGGGAATTTACTTCTTCAATGACCAACTCGAGCATGACCTGGGTTGTTGGTCGTAGGTTGTACATCTGCAGGTACTCTGCCTTGTTGAGCCTGTACTTTGGTGCCAGGACGCGGAAGAGGCTGTTTGGGCCGCGGTAGAGGGTCATGGGTCGGTCGGGGTGGGTGGTGGCGAGGGTCGAGGTGGTGTAGTCTGGTGTTTGGAGGTATGCCAGGCCCTGCAACACATGTAAATAAGTGACTATATACTAGAATGACGGAAGTTTACATAGGACGAAAAGCGGTCATAGGAAGGTGTTACGTACATCTCGCAACATGTGGTTTAGACCTGATGGCTTCTTCCGCGTGCGCCCTGTGGCATCAGTACCAGTGTACTCTGCTTCTTCCTGGCGAAGGTGCAGGAGGACTTCGTGGTTGGAGAGGAGGGCTGCTTGGGGAGTTTTTATCTGGGGGGGTTAGTCAATGGAATGAGCTGAGTGCATGAGAGCAATTGTACGGATCAGTCGAACTCGAGAGAAGGATGGGAGAAGCCAAAAATTCAAGTGAACACTTCAACTTAAGAAGGCAAGGTAAAAAGGCTAGATGCCGGATAAGGAAAACTTGGAGTGTACGCTTACATGCATGATGATTGCTTGTGTTGCTGAATTGGAGAAGCTCAAGAGGGCCCGTGAATTCAGGCGAGAATTGTGGTCATGAGACCTTCACGTAGAGACTGGTGTGCCTATATATGCGTATAGTCCTAGCATTCGTAGGTTAGTCAAGTTTTGGATTGCCCGAAACAAAGCATGTCTATCGCACGGCGGCCCAAGTAATTGGTCGACCGAATATATACGAAAGGGTTGAAAAATGATGGTTGACGCAATTTTCGAGATGGCTATGTGCAAAATCAGTGTGTACCTACTATGAGTGTTTGTAAACTGCAAACTAGTGCTGTCGCTGGTCGGCCTGTGCTAGTCTTTGCAGCGTCGGGAGTCAAGTTTGGTAGTCCACATGGCATTGTGGCTAGAGCGAGCAAAAAGATGAATCAGAGGGCAGTTTTTCGCGCTAGCGGCTTGGCGGCCTGAGGGTAAAGTTGCCGTTGAGAAAGGACACGTGAGGTCAAGACATGTTCCTCAAGTAATCGTAACAAACCAGGGCGGCTTGTCACCGCATTCTATACGTGGAAGGATAGGCCTCTGCCCATAGGTTGGAATGGGCGACGGGGACCAGGTCTCGGAAGTCGCGGTTTGCTCAAATCCCCCAATATCCCTCACAGACAGGGTAGCAATCGCTTAGTAACGGGTCTTGCAAGGATATGGTACACGCATCGGCGGCTGGCGCGCAGCAGATCAGTCAATTGCAAATTTGCTAACGAAGTTTTTCGTTTCGGAACAAAGACCGGAAGCTGAGTTTGTCGGCGGAAGCTCACTTGCTGCTGGGTCCAGATTTCATGCGAGACACCAGCCAGGCACTTTTGATTGTGTGTAGTGAGGATGTCCACGTAACGGTTTCTGTAGCCAAGGTCTAGATCGCTGCTGAGTAGCCGTCGAGACGCGCTAGTTACCGGCGCCCGTTAATTGGCACCACTGGGCTTTCAGTCCACGAACACACCGTAAATCGCAGCACACGCGCGGTGCTGGCCTGGCCACTACAAACAAACAACACCGCTCTTGCGATCAGCTGAGACTCGGAAGTAACCACTCGTTTGCCGCTCCCCCATCCACCTGCTTTCCTTCTGTCAATCCTCCGCCCACGGCCGTTGCTGCCGCCCCGCTCCACCCCTCACTAGCGGAGCTACCGTGTTTGTACGCCACATCTCTCAGCCCAATACAGCGTGACGGTGCGGGGCTCCAGCAACCGTCGCACTGCCAACAGAGTCAGAGCATGTCGGCCATGACAGAACCTCATTTCTCGTCGCTGCATTGCGCGAGTCCCTCCAGGGGCCAGCAACTCCACGTTGCGCTCGGCCATGCTCATCAATCCTTCCCAGCGACTCCGGATGGGGGTCCTTGCCCCGACACGGTGGTCCATCACTGCCCTGGGCTCTTCCTTCTCGACGCTTCTCTTCCGCAACCTTACCAGCTATCCGCCTTACCCAAGCCTCCCGAGACTCCCACCACCGAGGATCGACCAAACCTTGATCTAACACTGGGCCTCCCTTCAACTTATGTTTCGCTTCCTACGCCAACAGCCATCAGGACAACGCACAATCTGCGCCTCCCGTCGTTTGATGTACTAGGTATCGGCGCGCCCCACCCTGATCGTATCAATCCACGCGCAGATCAATCCTTCTCTCCACTGGGCACCGGACCTCTCTCAAAGCCGGAAGACCCCCTCCATGCACTCAGTCCACCACTTGACTATCCTCACCAGACGGCCAGGGCCATCGACACCCCCACTGCGAGTCCGAAAGCTACCAGGGTCCGGTTGGGACATCTTGTGCCCAATCACACGCCTCCGTCGGAACCGGGGACGATCAACTGGGGATCCTTTGTGAATCTGAGAACGGCCGCTCCGGGCTCGCCTCCCAGTTCTGATCCTGGAGTATCGCCAAACCTCAACATCACCGCAAGTGCGACCGCAGCAGGCCAAGCGCCAATCATCGTGCCGACTCACGACAAGTTCGGCGAAGCTATTAGAATGGCAGCGTGGATCGAGGAGGCTAAGAACACCATCAGTAAGTACCTTACCTACCATGTGTGCATCACCTTGCTAAGCAGCTCTAGCCACTGAATCGGGATGTCTGGACCTGGGCTCAGTTAAGATCCTATCTCATGCGCTTCCATGCCCTTCATCAACAGGTCACATTTTCGGCAAAATCATCGCTGACATTCATGATCGGTCTTCGGCGCAAACTTCATGGATCAACGTTTTCCATGCTCTCCCCGGCCGTTACACACTCTCCGATCTACCCAAGTCCCCGCCGTCGACCCCCGGACCTGCTGTTGGGGGAGACTCATACTTCACAAGTAAAGTCTTCGATAGCGCCGTTGCCATTCCCGACTATCAGCTAGATTCAAAGCTTCTGCCTCCCTCCCCGAGACCAGTCGTGCCGCCTGGTAGCATCAATGTCTCGGTTGTTGAGCGGTATATTCCGCCCACCAACACCAATGAGTTTGCAGAAATGTTCACCTTCAGAGGACGATCATTGCTGTACGACCGCTTGGTCGAGCTCTCCACCGATGCCGGCATCCTCCTTTTCATCTACCCGACTAAGACCGGGGCTCGGACATTTATGCAGCAGTACCTCGGACCCGTTCTTGACCCACTTCTGCGAACCGTTACGGTTGTCCACGATCTTCACTCTGAGCTGGGGAGAAGTCTGGGGCAAATGAGTTCCATCAATTACTTGGACGAGTACAACCTTCTCGAGTTGCAAGTTCGGAAGTTCTGCGATGCGATAGGCGAGAAGCTATACAACACCGACAAAAGAGCCAAGTACGAGGTCATCCATGCAGCGAAAGAGGAGATCATCCTCGAGAGGTCAGCGTGGGCAGATGACTGGTGGATCAAACAAGAGAAGCCCAGGGTACGAGACATTATCACGAAGTACTTCCGTAAATCGAAGAAGCTCCCCTCGGACGAGATGAGCGGCGCAACTCTGATCCAAGAAGTTCTCGAAGGTGTTTCGAAGCGAGAATATCAAGACGGCAGCCCGACCAAAGGCGTGGAGGTTGGCATTTTCATCGTTAGGAAGACATGTTCCACATCGGCTCCGAAAGCGTCATGATGATGAGAGAATGTAGAGCACTTCAACAACTGCGTGAGTGGTTCTGCGGTTGGGAGAAAAGATCGACTTGTGATATGCTGTCATGGGCGCATGAAATTCATGAGACTTGTATTTTCCTATGGCATCACGAGTACACATTATTTTGCATAGCATTGCACGGCGTTGGCGGCACCGGTTCAGGTTTGTCTGGAACAGTACAAAAGGAGACATAATCATAATACCCAGCAACATTTTATCAACCATTCCTCGCGCACGCCTTATCTCTGCACGTGTAACTGAATCTGTACATAGCGATGTAGACGTATTTGTAGTCATAGGTTATATGGAAAGCGGTGATCGCCATAAAAGTGTAATGGCACGCAAACTAATACATATGTAAAAGAGGTCGGACACTCGGAATACGTGATCGTAGCGCTCAATTTCTTCCCGTACACCTTGCTTCAAGTGAGGTGGACCCGCATTGGAGCCTCTTTCGCCTCTCTTCAGAAATCACTCGCTATCTGCTCCATGCTGTCCACACTTCGAGCACCTTCCCACGCTCTGCCACTTCCAATAATTCTTCACGACCAGCCCTTCAATTCTGGACAGACTCAGGTGTCAAACTGCGCAAATATTAGCACGCATCCCTTGATTCCCGCTCCCGCTCCTCTTTCCTGAACAGAGCCCACCCCCTCTACAAGAAATTGACGTACCTGCCACTTCTGCAACCCTCTCTCCCTGCCCTCCCCCCTCGCCGACGCACCTCCCCTCGTTGCCATCTTCGGCTCATGCGTCTTGGCGTACTCTTGCGCCAGACTAGCGCACACCTTTTTGTGAGCCTTGAAGTGCGCTTTTTGACAGTCCTTATTGCAGTAGGCGACGCCGTGGCATTTTAGGCAGTCTTTGAGAGATTCGGGACTCTTGTTACATTGCGCGCATGTTGATGTATCCGGGGGTGCTGAAGGTGATGAGGAGGAGGCGGTTGTTGATGATTCTGGCTGTTGGTTGGGCGTGAAACTCATGACACCACCGGTGGTTGATGAGTCCACCATTGTTAGGTAGCTTGTGCGGAAAAGGAAGAGGGAATTCAAAGGCTGTTTGGTTCCGGTGTGTGTGTGAGAGAAAGTTCAGTTATGGTGGTTTCTGTTGCCGTTTCTCTCGGCTTGGGAAGTGGTATGGTACCGTAGTTTGATTTCAGCCCTTGGCTTTTCGCCTGCAGGCATCTTGTCTAAGCGAGGGGCTAGATCTATTCAGTCTTAGCTCTGATATCAGCCCAATGTCGCTCCAAACCTCACCTAGGCACTGCTACTTGCATCACACTTCTCATTGCTATCATCACTATTGATTGTTGCACCGCAGACCGATACTTGCCCATATGTAAAATCTGCTGTCACAGTTTCTGTCATTGAGACAAACGAAAGCGCCGCAGTTAATTTACACTCTGGAGGCCCTTCAATGACGACCCAATTATTCCGCTCTTAATAATGCCCTTTAATAACGATTGCACCAAAATCCTAGGCAGGACCTAAGGCTGGGAGCTGAAAACCCCCTTTTCACACTCTGGAGGACTGTTAGGACACTGGTTCCCAAGTTTGTCGTTGGATTTTATCGTCGGCACTGAGCAATGCATTGTAAGAGTTGGAGTTTGGAGTTATTGTAGGCTAGATTCGAGAGTCTCACACGTATCAGGGTACCGCAGGTTTTTTACAAACGACGGAAATAGACAGGAGAAAACGACGAGGAGCCCTGTAGAGCCAACCACAGCTTTAATGTAAGGCTTTAGAGGCCCCTGTTGTCTTCCTTTGTATGTGAGAAGAGGCAGTACAGTATTCCCACAGATGTCAAAAGCTGCCTGCCTCTGACATCATGGCCTCTTCTTTTTACCAGTATTTCCATCTACGCTTCCAATTACCAAAAGCAGCAAGAGCAGACCGTCGCTTAGGTCGAAGTGAAGGAGACGCACGTCTGCTGCTTTTTCCAGCAAACGCGCTGCAACCTTTGCTGCGCTAGAGGCCGTGCAGAGCTTGGACGTCACCGCGATTTCTCACTACTTGACCTCTTCTCACCATTTTCGACTCTCCACATTCTCTACTCTCTCTAACTCGCACTCGGCTTATCGCTACAATCGTTGAGTGTATAGTCGATTTCGGAGACCTGTGATTCACATCGGAACCCGTCGTCGTTCGAGCTCATCCTGGTCTCTCTTTCCTACGCGACACGGTTCCAAGATGTCACACCAGCACATCTTCGATCGCGATCGGAACGGGAACGAGCAACCCAACTACCCCACCGACCCCATTTCGTACGCCCTGCCTGGTCACGATCAATACCTATCCGCATTCGCACCCCTCTCGTCACAGGGAGCAGGTACCACCAGCAGAGCATATCGAAACGATGAACAGAGCGGCTATCATGAAGGCTTCGCTGCAAACTACGTCACCGCTCAGCAATCCCTAGTGAGGAACGGTAGTGAGGACCCATTCGGTAATGGACTAAGATTCGGAGCGGAGCCTCGTCACGACAGAGGAGTCTCGCCATCCTATGACGAACGGACCTTCAGACATGCATTTGCGCAAATGGAAAGCGCCCAAGAAACCATGGCATCTATTTTTGCCGGTTACGGAGCTCCATCTGATGGTCAACAGACTGGCGTTGCGTACGACATGTATGAACCCTTCGAAGCCTCATATGCTGGCAGCCGTCAGGCTTCGCAAGTGTTTACTCCAAGCACGCGTCAGCTGCCGAATGACGAGATACAGCGTCGAGATGTTCATCGTCAAACTTCCCAAGAGGCGCGTTATGCGGCCGAGCGTACGCTTCAACAGCAAGCTCAGCTCCAACAGCAAGCTCAACTTCAACAACAAGCTCAGCTTTACCAGCAAGATAGGACTTCCGTGGATCCAGTTCCTTTTTCTGAGTTCCACTCTCTCTCAAGATCACAGCGTCACAGAGCTCTCGTAGCCCCGGCGACCCTGACGCGATACATAACGTTGCTGGCATCTGATCCCTCACATGACGCTGAGTGTCCTATATGTCAAGATTCATACGATGACAACCAGCACATCGCTGTCAAACTCCAGAACACACCCTGCAACCACATCTTCGGACGCCCTTGCTTGCAAAAATGGATCAACAGTGGCATGGGGAATGCCGACCGTTGCCCGAATTGTCGCCAGAGCTTGACTGGTGCTCTTTCCAAGATGACACTTCCGTCCATATCAACCCTCCCATCTACTTCAACGCGCCCAGCCACGACACAATATCCATGGACAACAACACGTGCGTCTAACCGGCCTCGAGCACGCGAAGGTCGACAGGCTCCGGTATTGCAAGAGGTGCAACGGCAGGGGGGTCGCCGGCCAGAAACCATTTCAGCGTTCAGATCGCGTCCGCAGCAACTCGAGTCAGCTCAGGATATTCGACGCCAGGATCCTCCTTACCGGCGAACGGTTGGAGAAGAATTAAGGGCAATGGAGTTCGCGAGACAAGAGGCCTTCAGGGCACGGGATATGCAGTACCTTGAGCGCCTTGGAGAGTTTCGTGCTCTCCAGCAGGCTCGGGAGCGATTAGGCGAACGTGGATAAAGATACGTGGGTGAGGTGTAGGAAAGAGCCGGATACGGGACCGTGGATGCCTTTGCAACACACAAGGGGAAGCAGACAAAAATAGCTTCTTTTAGACCGGCTCCAGGTGCTGGTGCCGCTGTACTGAGATGTGGCATTTACGCCCTGTTCCGCAAGTTGGTAATGTTAGCTGTGAGCTTCATCTTGCGGTTACTATGGGGCCTGAAAAAGTACGTTAGGCTGGTGTTATGTAGACTGTGATAAAAAACCAAAGTACGTAAGATAGTGTGCATGTAAGTAGCTATTTTATTGAACCTTGGCCCATTTGTATCCGTCGCATTAATAGTGTAGCGGAGGAGCCGTCCAAACAAACCCGGCATTATCATCACTTGAAGCCGACATTGTGGACGCAAGAGCAAATCCTAGAGTAGAGCCCCAAAGGCCCTCGCGGCATGGAAAAACGACAAGCATCGAGTGGAAAACAGAGGCTGTATAACTTCGCAGTACCATGTGCTACACGATAACGCATCAAAAGCGCAGCGAAACCGTCCAAGCACCTACATAATCAAATCAAACAAGAAAACAAACAAAAAAACAAGAAAAACTCTCGCCATCCCAATCCGCCACGCAACCTCCCCCTGCCCCCCGGCTTAACAACCACCACCATCAACTCCAGCACATCGAGCAAATCCTGCTCACTACCTACAGAGTCCATCTCCCGAGCCCACAACCTCTCTCCAGCCCCTAACCTCCCCTCCTTCTATACCCCCTAATCTCAAAAACCCCCATAACCCCCCAAACCGCACCTACCTCGATCCACAGCAGTAATCAACGCGCGCACCGTAGTCCCCATTACCTTATCGGTAACAAACTCGCAGTCGTTGCGCAGGATGTAGTACGGGAGGTGCGAGTATGCGGCGGCCATTATCTTGCTTGCGGCCGTGGTGCTGAGGGCGGTGCGAAGAAGGAGGGGGGTGGTGAATGTGTAGCCGATTATGTCTTGTGCGGTGACGAGTTTGATGGTTAAGGAAGTTTTTATTGCTGGGGTGGGATGGTGATGTGGGTGGGTGTGGGTGCGGGTGGGTTTGTGTGGATAGTTGATGCTGAAACTCTTTATATTAGTCAATGCTGTTCGAATCTTTAGTTGTTAAGAAATGTATTTCTGTCTAAAGAAGAGAAGGAGCGGGACGAGCAATCCTCAAATACTCTCCAGCCGAAAAAAAGTAAACTAAATCGCGCAGTTTTTTGAATATCGCGAGTTTTTAGATACAAAACCATAGTTCACGACACCACTGAGTCACAGTGTAGTCGGGAGTAATTCACGGTACTTTACTTTCAATATCTCTCTACGAAGAGACGTGCGAAGGTATCCGCAGTGTGCTATGAGCTGATCGGTCGTCGATGTAGACTATCGCGAAGATATCCACGGTACATTATCCGCTCATCGGTTGTCAATGTAGAGTACCGCGAAGGTATCCAGAGATGCATTTCAAGATCAACCATATCTGTCACTCCATTGTGAGCAAATTATACGAGGCTAGATTACCCACAGCATTCCCACGCACACGTTTATCTAACGAGAACATCTCTCTTATCTAATAGGATACCTTCAAATCCCAATCATCGCATCCTGCCATCCAGACCCTGAAGATCATGTTCCAAATCACTGCCATTCCACCCACCTTGATTGAAAGCTTCTTGAGGCCTAGGGTCCTCGTAACCAGTACGGTCGTAGTTGTTTGGTATCGGGACCTGTGGGGCCTGCGCAGCACCAGCGCCAGCACCGGGTTGTACGCGGACCATTTGGCGGAAGCGGTCAACTTCCGCGAGGATCATCACCTTCATCTCGGGGATCTCCTCGACGACTTCGAATTGGAAATCGAATGTGGTGGGGCAGGACGGCTCATCAGATGCGTCATGCCAGATCTGCAGATACTTGTGCTCCAAGGCTTCTTCGACCGAGATACGGCTCGAAGGGTCGAAGGCCAGCATGCGGTCCAAAAGGTCGAGTGCGTCTGGATTGGCATTCCGGAACAGCGATTGGAAGGAGATCTTCTGCATAAATGGCAGGTTGCGGACGTAATCCTGTGCACGTGGCGATCCAATGCGTGACAAGGTCTCCTCGTTGGGTGTACCAAGGTAGTGCAGGATCTGGTTCAACTGGTCGACGTAATCCCTACCCTTGAAGAAAGGCTTACCACCCAACAGTTCGGCGAGAATGCAACCCACTGACCATACATCGACTACCAAGGGTCAGCCTACGATGGTGGGACGTGGAATGCGGGAGACTTACTGGCTTTCGTGTAGCTCTGGAAGCTCAGCATAATCTCGGGAGCCCTGTACCACCGGGTGGCGACATACTCGGTCATGTACCCCGCGTTCTCATCTGGGTCGATAGAGAAGCCTCTCGCGAGGCCGAAATCGCAGATCTTGAGTTCGCAGTCAGCGTTGACGAGGAGGTTGCCGGGCTTGAGATCGCGATGGAGGACGTTTGCCGAGTGGATGTACTTCAGACCGCAGAGGATCTGGTAGATAAAGGACTGGAAATGGGCATCGGTCAGCGGCTGGCCGGACCGGATGATGGCTGCCAGGTCGCATTCCATGAGCTCTGCGTCACGATCAGCAGGTTGTTATAGGGCTTGGTGGGGGCGGGGCGTACCCTCGTAGAGGTAGCATTCGTTGAAGTTGTCCGGGCGCGGAATGTCCATGTCATAGAGACAGGTGATCTATGCAACAGCGTTCAGTATCGGCGTCTGTATCGCGGCAGCGGGCGTCTCTTACGTTGCGATGTCCTGCGCGGCGTTAGTGCTGTTTAGTGCTGTTGCGGCCGACGGGTGTGCTCTGGTCGACTTGCCTCGGAAGTGCTGCAGCAGCTTGATCTCGCGCAGGGCACGCTTCGCAAGGATCTTCTTGCTGAAGACGTTGGTGACCTTCTTGATGGCCACGCCCTCGCCCGTCTGGTTGTTGGTTGCCGCACTGCAGGGCACAATCAGCATCTTGCGGGCATCTTGCGGGCGGGGGCGCTCGAGCCGTACCACACAATGCCATAGGCACCCTGGCCCAGCTCCTTGGTCACATTGTAGCGCTCGTCGACGATGAACTCCTGGTTGAACACCTGGAAGCTGTCAGCATGCGCCCTCGAGCCGGAGTGGTGCACGTGGTGTTTACCTTGAACACCTTGCGGTTTGCGAGATCGCCCATGATGACAGTTGCGGGGGCAAGACTAGGGATGGCCAAAACAACACTTTCACAGAGGGAAGGAACGATGGAGTGGCAGCTGGGGGATATGTACAAGGCTAGGCGCGCGGCGATGTGCCTGACAGCTGCTGGCTGCGCTTCGACACAAAGCGGGGCGGCGCCTGTCGAAACCGGGGCTGGCGGTGCACTGGCGGAAGAAGGCGCAGACTCTTCACCGGGACCTTGTGAGACCTAATAAAGGAAATGCTACTGACGATGCGACGGTGCAGAAACGCCGTCTTACTCCGGCTTGCTCGCGCCTTTGGTGAGGTTTGGTGGGGTTATGCGCCAGTCGCACGCCCGCGCACGAGGGGTTGAAGCGTGGCTGCAACGGGCAAGGCGTGGCGATTAGCACCTTCCTCAGACCACTTCCCCCACCTACAACAATCAGGACCGCTACCCCTTTCGAGTGCCATCACAGATAAAGTAGCTGTTGTTCATTTTGCTATCAGTGCTGCCCTACTGAGGACGCTATGTATGTCATAGAGGATATCGACAGAGGAAATCATTACTTGTCCACCATGCCTCCGTCTAGGTGGGTACTCCGGCCCCATATGCACATATCAGAGGTATCATAATCAAAACGCCCGCCGCCAAACCAAGAAAACGCCAGTCGTTATTATCGCTCAAAAGTAAACTTTTATACACTCATGACTCGTAAGAGAATCGCCGCCGGGATGTGTCTGTAGATTCCATAGGAGAGACTGGTGAGAGAAAATCCTCTTCGGCCTCGGTGCGCCTGCCATCGCGTGGGCGGTACGGTGGCAGCTGGAAGAAGGTATCTGTAGCTTCCAAAAATGCGCCATTTCTAGGCGTCCGCGGCGTGATGGGCGATACATTGGACGTGGCAAGTCGCCCGCTCACCATTGAGACCTCTGAAGGCGATATTGGCACCAGTCTTCGTGGTGGCTCCTGTACTATTGGCGACCCATTCGGTGTACCGGTTGGGTCGACGCCATTGTATAACCTCTCGCGCACCACCATGGTTTCTTTCTCCGACAGCTGACGACCGCCTGCTTCCTGGCGCTCTGGCATATCTCCAGGCATTTCGTAGATCTGACGCTCTGTATTTTCCACTTCAACGACCGCCATGCCATCTTTTTCTTTAGCACCGGAACTCATCTCGTGGTGCACAGCCGAGTCTGCAGGCAGTTCGGCTTTGGGAAACACGGTCCTCCCTTCCCTACTGCCTCGTATAGGTGACATAGGAGGCACATCGCATGTGTCCGGCTTGTCTTTCTTTGAAGCCGCAGCCGCAGCAACATCGGCCTCGTACTGCGCCTTCATCGCCTCCAGTTTGCGATGGTGCCGACGGTGCCAGAACCACCAAGCAACTGCAGACATGAGTAGAGCGAAGAGAAAGCCACCACCAACTGCAATACCAATGATGGCTGTAGAGGAGAGACCCCTCTTCTTGCGGGGAGTGTAAGACGACAGTGCATACTGGGGTGAAATGATGGGAAGAAGCTCTATCGGTTTGCCAAAGGTCCAGTCGATAGCGGATAGCGAGAAGTTTTGGCGTTCCCAATCGACCGTTAGATAGGCTTCTTGCAGGAAGGTTCGGCCGAGAATCCATTCGTTCGACGCGTTGCCTCGTCTAATAGGAAAATACCTCGACTTCTCCTGTAGCCCTCTGTAGGGCGGTGATGCTTCCAGATCGAAGGCAGCATAAGGCAAGGTGATCTGCACAGTAGCATCGGTACTATACTTCTGGCCAAGGGTGAATGTCACACAAGGGTTTTGTGTCAAGAGACTCTGATGAAGCGCATCGTCGACGAGGTACAGGTCGGTGTCCTTGTCGTACTTCAAGCCAAAAGTATTTTCAAAGGCCGCGCATATCTCGATTGGCAGATACAGCTCTGCGATGGTCGAGTCGATGTACATGGTGACGTCATTCCGTTTCAAGAGATTGATGTTTTGTGCCGTTGTCGTGTTTGCCGTGAGCCCGGCAACGCCGACGACGAGGTCGCGCTCGTTGTCCGGTGCAAGGACGAAGGTGAGGTCGTTGCGGATAATGCGAGAGGCATCGTAGCCGCCAAGCGTAAGACTGCCGAGCACGGTCTGATCGTCTGCATGCGCGAGTCAGAAGCATTCAGCGTGCGAGCAGAGGGAGCTTACGGTACTGCGCGCCTGCCGTGTAGCCAAACGACAGGCTTGGAATGCTCTTCTGCTCGAACAGGTTCGTCATGTAGCTTGGGATGGGGTCCTGGAACGCAGAGAAGTTCGTCGGCTTCGGATGCAGGCCGATATGGCCGAGCCAGAAGTTTGCCGTGATGACGGTGCCGATGGTGGTGTTCTGCACGTACGGACCCTTCTCGCCTTCCTGCCCCAAGCCCACCGAGTCGAAGCCGTACAGGCCATTGCCGACCAGCCCCAGATTCTTCTCTATCCACAGCTGGTAGTAGCCATTCTGGAGCCACGTGTCCGAGTCGCTGGTGTTGTATGTATGCCCGCGACTGTCGGCGCACTCGGGGCTGAAGGCGTGCTGGCTACCGGGGTCCGTTACGTTCGCGACGCAGGCCAGACAGCTGATGACCCATATCTGCTGGCTCGCAGTCGAGGCCAGGACGCGTACATTCGCGTGCGCATCGCCGACGAGCAGACTGAACGTGTTCCATGCGCCGTCGATACCCATCCAGTCCTGGTCCGGCGCAACGGCGACAGGCGCCGGTACCGACGCGACGCCCGGTAGTAGCCGGAAGCCGGGCGTGTTGGTGATGTTCTTCTGCACATAGTCGGCGGCGCGGCTTGGCAGGACCAGCGCGGCGGCGAAGAGGGCGTATGTCGTCGTGAGGAAGCCGCGGCGGCCTCGCGCGGGGAGCATGGTCCGTGACTAAGCGGCGTGTGGAAGGCGCAACGGGAACCACTCAACCGCGACAGCAACAACGAGCAGCATCACCCGCTGGCATTGTCAGTCCCCGTCGGCGGCACGAGGTGAGGAGGCAGCGATGGGCGAGGACAGCATACAGAGGCTCGCAGCATCGAGTTGAGCCAGATTGGCCACGGACCCTGGGATCTCAGCCGAGCTTCCCTCCGCCAGACCAAGCAATATAATGCACTCCAGCCTGTGACTGCTCTAACCATGTTTGTCGCTTCTCCGCGGCGACTCACATTCGGATCTCGAGTACGGCGATTCGCTGCAACTGTAACCCGCGATAACACCTGTGCGAGAACGCCCCTCGCGGCCTTCTGCTATGCGCCTTCGTCGTGCTGCCTCCACGCTGGCCGACGGGTAGCGGCTTCCATCTCAACTCCATCAAGACGGCTACTCCTTTCCCGCTGCTTTCATCCGGCACTTCTCCCGCACGCATCATTAATGAAGGCAGATGAAGTGCCGTGAGGGCCCAGCCCCTCGTTTCATCCATATAGCGGCTACCACCCGTTCGCCCAATGTGTGGAGGGTCTCGACAGACTACACCAACGCACGACGCCCAAGTCCGGACCTTCAGACAGCCACTCTAACCCGCAGAATCTAGATGCTCGTCGATGATTTCTGCTTCTAGCCTGGCGGATCAACTCGCTCGAAGATCATGTCACCATCTACACGCTCTCGCTCAACAGGGCCAATGTCATTCGAGATGCATGGTTCCATATTACCAGTGTAGATGCGATGCCTCGTCTGCGGTGCACCCGCATCTTGTGAACGTGGCGTGTCAATTTCCCTCGGAGAGCTGCAGAGTAGGTACTCCAGGGAGTGGTTTGTCCGCCTGGACGTATAATTGGCCATCAAAAGCACGCAAAAGCAGAAAAGTGTTACGTGGGTACTGGGCATGCGTTGAGGGCCGAGGCGTGTCGCACAAATACAAGCAACAGCCCATGCTATAACAGGCAGGTCGACTTCTAGTGGTTGTATCTCCACACCCCAAAAGTAGGGGGTTTGCGGAAGAGGACCTGCATGTCAGCCGCGCTTGGCGTAAAAAATGGCCCAAAACACTCTTTTCTGCGATACATGGGCTGACTATTGGTGCAGCTGTGTGTTTCACGTGAAATGCGACCCATACTCCACTGCACTTGCATGGAAAGAGACGTAAGTTACAGCCAACTGTCGGACTTCGCGACCTCCCGCGTTGATCTCGCCGATAGTCTCTACGGGACCATCCCGAGACGGACCCGTTGGTAGGGCTCAAATGCGCTGGGCCCGCTCACTCACATGTCCACCACTCTCCTGGGATGACTTGTTGGTCACTACGACACTCGCTATCCCGAATAGAGCACCTGCGTGAGTAGCACTTTGCGGAAAGGCATGTCTCCATATCACTCGTTTGTCACATTGTGGTTCGCTGCAATTGCAGCGGGTGAAGCCTTCCATCGTCGCGGTAGCGTGAACGCGACTGGTAAGTACATAATCCTATTAAGTCTCGCGGTTCCGTATTGCTGCGTGCTAACCAAGCTATCAGGCCCGTATTCCAACCTCACCCTTATAACGGTTTCGTCTATCCCACCCTCGACAAAGTTGTATACACCTGCCCCTTCAGAATCACTGCGACCTTTGCAAACAGTCGACCGTTCTTCATCAGCGTCTTCTAGTGAACATGGATATATTTTACCGACCAACACCACTTCGTCTGCACCACCGGCATTACCCGTTGCCTCGAACGCAACATCATCATCACCAGAATTCGCTTTAAATACAACATCGTGGGCGTCTCAGGTCCTTCCAATCGCAACACTAGGAGTAGCACCATACTCCAGCAACAATACCGCAACGCCATCAACTCGCATCTCTAATGCAACATGCACCATCAACATTCCGAGTGCGAGCGTGGACTATTGGTACCCTCCTACATATAGTCACATTGTGGCGACAATCACACAAGCTCCAAGGACAACGAATGCGCTGTTCTATTCTCTCATTCCTCACAACACCACGTTCGATGTAGCCAGCGCTATTGAGTCAGACTTTGTCTGTACAATGAGCGAATCCTACCTTGCTGAATGGGACTATACAGTTACCATATGCAATGAGTACACCGAAAAACCTACTGCTGCCGCCACATCCATCGCTTATCGGTCAGCGTACTTACCATTTACCGGTATTATTCCTGCTTCGGATGTTGGGCTATACAACTTGTATGATATATACGCACTGCCACCCGCGACCGCGACCGTTTTGCTTGCACCGAACGTTACGCAGACTGAGACGTCTGCAACCCCATTTGTGTACTTCACAGCTTATGAGGTTGAATCTGGCAACAAGACAACAACAGTACAGCTCCGCTCCCCTCAGGCATATCCTTACTGGTTGAAGGGAGTCGAGCACGAGAGCACTGCGACGGGTACTCTACCAGCCGGTTTTCTCGAGCAGATACCGCAGTCGGCTTGTGACGCGGGACAGCTCCAGGCCACCGTCACCGTCCTCATCGTCGTGGATCTATACTATCAGAACCAGCATAATGCTGATCCTTTTCTCGTTCATTTTGAGTCAAGCGTCCTTGGCTTCGACGATCCGCCTGACATCGTAAACGTGAATAAGTTGGGCACATCTTCGACCCAAGCTTTGACAGTTTCCGACTGGGGGCTTCCTGTTGCTTCGGTCAAACCTACTCCTCGTCCAAATAGTCGGCCTGACCCGGTGCCGACGACTCAAGCTCCTAATGGAAACAACAATGCTGGGAGCCAGAATGCGCCAGGACCAAACGCCCAGCAACCTACTAAGATCACTGTTGGTACGATTGGAACAGAGCCTGTGGTTATCGGACCGTCATCAGAGGTTGTCGTTGGCTCGCAGACTTTGAAACCTGGAGGACCACCCATCACCCTAGGAGGTGGCACTCCCGTCTTTCTTGCTCCTTCGGCCACGGCTATCGTCGTGGGCGGTACGACGTCTCAACTACCTCAGGTCTTCGCGCCTCCAGCCCAGCCTCAACCGCGCCCACCACCAGTGTTGACAATCGGCTCTTCTACACTTGTACCGAATGCTGCTACTCAGTTCTTCGTCGGCCCTGGACAGACTCTGACTCCAGGTGGCGTTGCCACGGTTGATGGCACAGTCATTAGCCTCGCCCCCTCAGCTAGCTTCGTCGTCATCGGAGGCTCGACACAGGTATTATCGATAGCTGGCCCTGGGACAGTACCAGTGGCTACAAGTCCTCCGCGTATTGTAGTCGGTGGCTCGACCATCACTGCTCAGCCCAACCAAGAGGGAAGGGGTAGTCCAAGCAACCAAAACAACGCCAGTCCTGGTCCTAGCTTTGTAGTTGGCGACCAGACCCTTGCTCCCGGTGGTCCTGCAATCACCGTTTCTGGGACCACGCTGTCGCTAGCGCCCTCAGGATCCTTCGTGGTTGTGAATGGCGTAACATCATCAGTAGCGACCCCTGCGGTACAAGCTAATACTCCACCAACCCTTACCGTCGGAAATGGTGTCTTCAGTCCTCTCCCCGGCTCAGAAAATACGTTCGTTATCGGCGATCAGACACTTGCTCCAGGGGGTTCGGCAATCACTATTTTTGGGACTACGTTGTCGCTCGCACCTTCTGCGTCTTTTGTTGTTGTGAACGGCGTTATCTCAATTTTGGACAGTCCTGCTGCGCCGGCTAACACTCCGCCAACTATCACTGTTGGTAACGATGTCTTCAGTCCTGTTCCTGGGTCGTCAGGTAACACCTTCGTCATAGGTGACCAGACGCTGTCTCCAGGTGGCCCTGCAATCACAGTCTCGGGTACGACACTATCGCTCGCTCGCTCGGCCTCCTTTGTCGTTGTCAATGGCGTCACTTCGACTTTGATGAACCCCACTGCCGCACAGATGACCGCGCCTCCTCTGACGATCGGAGATGCAATCTTTAGTCCGCTTCCAGGAACTGGAACCGCCTACGTCATTGGTTCATTTTTACTCACTCCAGGCGGTTCTATCGTCATTACAGGCACTACCATTTCTCTTGCTCCAGGAGCTACCGCTCTGATCATCAACGGCCAAACGAGCTACATCACTCAAGCTCAGCCTACCATTACGAACCCGCCGCTTCTCACCATTGGCTCGCAGACATACACTGCTGTGTCCGGAGCCGGTACAACATTTGTTATCGGAGGGCAGATTTTGACGCCCGGCGGCACGATTACCGTGGATGGAACTACGATTAGTCTTGCACTTGGTGCTACAGAGTTGATATACGGAAGCTCAGGTCGCAGCACGACCACTGCGCTTTTCCCGGCTACCACGACACGCACCCAAAGCGTCACTGGGACATCGCGCCCGAGTGCAGGTGCAAGTGGCTTCAGTGGACAAGCTGCTGCAACCAGTCAAGGGCTGGGTGCGGCACCACGGCTGAGCGGTCAGAACTTCATCTTGTTCAGTGTTTTTGCTCTCTTGGGTTTGTTGCTTGCATGAGCGTAGCAAAGCACAGGGTGTCGGTTTTGAATCCACACTAATGATTAATGAGCATGGCATGGGCGTTTGTTTTTCTAATGTGGGACTGAGATACCATTGATACCAAAAGGGTAGGTAATTCTTGATTATTCAATCGAGCGATGGGGCGAAGGAGTGGTATATATACAACATAAGAATCATATGTCTATATTGCACTAAGGTGTTTGACTAGTACCTTGGGATATCCCTATGGCAACGACACAACACGACAACACCGACCGCAGATGGCGCTGACACCTGAACAAAGTCGATCACCAGACATTTAGTACTTCATGTGAATGGCTCGAAGTGCGATATAAGAGATGGGGTTTGGACAAAGATTAGCATTGAAGAGCAGATGCAATGAAAAGAGCTAGGGTAACTCATGTATGGAAGTACACGCCAACATGGGACGCTATGCCGGCAATAACAACCAGGATACGAGAAACAAGAAACAGGCACCAGATCACGGGAGACATCAGGAGACGCAAATCAAGAATCTCCGGAGTATTTCCAAAAACACTCCCCAGCACTACAGTCTCAATGTCGCGACGCTAATTACGTTTTTTGCCCGGCATCGGTCCGCTACATGCACTTCTCAGCAAGGGCCGCATGGCTTCGCGACACTTTGGGCCCCACTCCTCTACCGTGAAGCATCGTGAAGATATCGAGACTCTACTCAGCCTTGATGCGTCTTGGCCGGGCCTGGCAAATCTTCTCCCGGCAGTTCGGGCACAGCACCTGATCTTCATGGGTTCCATTCAACCAGGTGTGCAGGCAACTATAATGGAAAATGTGCTCACACATAGAAAGCTGTACGCAAGGCGAAACTGCCGCCTTTGTGAACCTGTCCTGGCAGATGGTGCAGATGGCGCGATTAGGTGGCGTACCCGGCTCGGTAAACTTGTCGACGTCAATCAATGGACCATAGGCCTCCATGTCAAGATTATCCTGCGGTCATTGCTCCTGGCTATTAATGTTCCGGAAAGAAACAAACGGCCTTGCCAGTTGCGGTTGTCCATGATTGCCGTTCGGATGTGTCTCCTCCGGGTACCAACCACATTGCTGGATGAGGCGTCTGATGCGGCCTTGGGGATCAACATGCACTGAAGTCGCAGCCCTGACTATAAACTTGTGGATTTCCCCGGCGAAACTATCTTCGTGGATCCCACTGCCGGACGGGGCAATTACCGCAGGGAAGACATGGTTTGTTAGAAACAAAAAGTCGCCTTCAAAGCAATGCTCAGCGAGCACGTGTCGCACATGCAACGGTGCAGCGTCTTGCCAGTCACTGATACGGTCACCAAACGACTCCTCAATCTTCTCTAACGCTACCTGGACGTGGTAATCGTCGTCGGCAAGTGGCTGACCTCGCTGGATGCCATGGCTCTGCCACATGTGCATCCAGATGCCCGCAGCAGTAGCACCCAGCGATATATACTCGCGCAGTACTACACTCACGCCTGCCGCGTCGAAACAAGCCAGTGATACAAAGCTGCGAAGTACTTGCACCAGGCCTGGAAAGCTCACGGATGAGCCGTCTTCGTGGAAGCGTCGCATATTCCGCTCGTATCGCTCCTCTGCATCCTCCGCTGGCTCATACTCTGGTTGTTCTTCCAGATATCGCCACCATTTGGAGCGTGGCGTGGCATCGGCATCCATAGCCTGCTGCACGCAACTGACCAGCCAGTGTTCCGCCTCGTTGATCTCTGAGCCATCTTGCCACAGTACGACCTTTTCTGCATCCCCCACCAGCCTTTCGAAGTTGTCGTAGATGAACGTGAACGCCTTTGCAGCATCAAGGCGCGATAGCAAATGTGGGCGCAAACGTCGGACTCTGGCCCGGCTGTCTCCAGCCCTGTTGCTTCCGGTTCTGTCGTCTCTAAGGCGGTTGTTTGCTGCATTGCGGCTACTCTCTTCGTTGCTGTTTTCTCCGCTGTTGCTGCTCTCTCGCTACTACCTCCGTTAGTACTACTACTGCTCCTGGTTGTACTGGCTCGCACGTCATCATGTCCGCCAACGTCGTCTGTGCCCCAGAAGGTCAACCGTTGGAACGCTCGAAACTCAGCTTCGATTTTTCTGAACAAGCAGTCGACGTGTATATCATTGGGGATATTTCCAGTCTTCATCCTCCTGGCTTGATGGGCCATGACGACGATTTTCGCGAGCCCCTTGAATGCTTCAATAGCCTCATCTGTTGGTGCATCGCGGATGGCTTCAGCAAGTTCTGGAAAGAGAATGTAGCTGCTTGACACGTGCGATAACACCGTTGTATGTTCGGGCGGTTTGGAGTTTGTCGCCATCGTTCCCGATAAGCAATAATCTCTCTCTCCTCCGGAAGGGTTTGGAGGTCATCTTTGTATTCGCAAATTTTGATCGCGCATTCACAGCGACTCCCGTTTGGAAAGAGTTGGCCGTATTTAGGCAGTGTCGAGGGGGCTCTGGCGGGTGCTAGGTGACTTTTTTTTCACGTTTGTGCGGAACTTCTAGGTGCGGTGAGAACTATTGTCAAAGAGTGATATTCTTCTACTGGATGAAAAGTCTATCTTTAACTTCTCACCGCAAACTTGGGGGTCTCATCATCTGGACGACAAAATTAGCCGCCTGTCACAGACTCGTGGGGGGTTCCTGGGCTTTACACGTCCTCCCTGATACCCTGGAACTTATTCTACATATGTCTTGCTGTTGTCTTAGGTCCGGCCTTTCTGCAAGCATTCACCAAGGGATATTCTGTATCGTCCCGCCTTATCTGTGCTGCAGTGAGTTTTAATTCACAGAGCCACGGGTCGAAAAGTAGAGGGAAAACAGCTGTATGTGAGACTGCGGCTGCTGAGTTATCTTGGCCAATACATTCCAATGTCACGAGCCACGTTACATTCTCGCCTTTTGGAAGACAGCTTGTCAAAACGTAGCTTGATATTGACATCATTTTGCAACCGCTTGTAATGGCAAGAGTATATTTTAGGTATTTGAACGGCGATCGCATGACTGAACGTCAACTATGCAAGCAGGCGATCCATGTTTTATTTTCCAACGAACTATCTTTTGTCAGCCTGGCACCTCAATTCACTAGGTACGCTGTGAATTGACGCTCTCACATGACTCTTTGTTGCTTGCTTACTCATCTCTGTTATGTATATAACCGCTCTCTGTAGCTCACTTAATACAACAACCTTCTTCTCTCTTCATGTCTACTGCTGTTTGACACTTCCGACATCTTTCTCGCATGGTAATGTTTGCATACCGGTATTCTGTTGATCATCGCATGTGTTACTCCCAGCAAGGGTTGCCGCAGCCGCATGGCGACACTTAACGGTCGGCTTCTGCACACGATCAATCTACACACCCATGTCGGTTGTATTGGCTCATTCACGTGGTTTCCGCTTGCAACCTCAACGCAATATAGGATTATTGAAAAAGTCCGAGAAGGATACACGAAGCTATTACACGAGGTCTGCCGGTCTGCCGAGTAACATTGGCCTTGCGATTTTGTGCTACCAACGAACGAGTGACAACGTTGGCTTGGTAGCATCGGAGCCTGGTGTTGTGCTCTCGTATATGGGCTCGTGATGCGATATTCTTGAGAAGGGATGCATTTTCGATGCTTGTATGCTGACTTGCGACGTAACGGTGGACATGTCGGTAGAAGTTGTAGACGGCTGAGAGCGAGTATAAGAATGCGGCGCGCGGTAGAGTAGCATTTTCTCCAGCTTTACATGCACCAAGGTTTCTGCTCTTGGGATTTGTGAGAAAATCGCTCGCTTCACCCACAGTCGCTTCGCATACGCCAAATATCATGCGCTTCGTTATCCCATCTCTTCTCGCTTTTGCCACCTCAGTCACCGCTATCGGAAATACTCTCGTGTTCAACAACTCGACAAGCCCCATCTATGTCTGGTCAGTTAGCAGCACCGTCGGTCCTCAGCAGACAGTAGTATCAGGTTCAACTTCCACACTATAACCCCATTCCTTGACCCAGCTAACAGCCACAGGCGGCCTGTACATGGAGCCACTGCATCGCGACGAAAATTCAGGAGGAATCGCCATCAAGATCACGAAGAAAGCAGGCGGCCTGTACTCCGGAGACCCCCAGCAAATTTTCGCGTACAGCATCGATAACGCTCAGGTCTGGTACGATTTGAGCACGGTTTTTGGTGAACCGTTCGCTGGTCAACGCGTGGAAGTGACAAGTGACACTGGAGGGTCTATTATATGGCCGAAAGGGTCGAATCCAGGTGGTAGCCAAGTTAAAGTGGCCTCGAGCGACGAGAATGTGTGGTTTACAGTTTATGGCGCTCCTGGAGTGTAAGAGATGGAAGTGGGCCTGGACGTACGCGTGTTGCGTGTTCAGGTTAGGCCAAGGCAGCGCGGATGCCCTCGCACCGATGTGATTCGTGATTATTGACGTCTTCTACGAGGCACTGATAGCTTCTTGAACATGTAAAGTTGTATGGTCTGCGTATTGACCTCTGTCTTCTGGTCTTCGTGTAATGACAATGGACCATCTTGCTTGAACTCAAGGTCCATAAAGCTCTTTACGTAAACCACCGCCGGCCGGCATCGCGGCAGATCAATCCTCGATCAGACAGCACCATCGGCTACACACGTGGAAGTCCATGGCTCACGCCGAATTTAATACGAGTCGAGAAGACCCAGGATGGTGGTCAGACTGGCAATAGATTGTGGGGACTTGTGGGATGCAGCCAGCAGCCCTGCTGTGAATTGGGTTCTCGGGCGCGCCTGTGCGCGGGACCACAATCGCGACGACCAACCTCACACCCCCAATTGCTTGTGTGTGTTTTCCTCCTGACTAATCGCCGCCCTTCACGTTGATTGACTGCGAAGACATACACTACACGGCACAGTGGCGGCGAGGGCTGTCGACAGCTGTCTGTGCAACGCTGCGCCGTCCCGCTATCGCCCAGATCGCTCCAACTCAGCCTCCAGTCGAGGTCCGTCGCGAGTCATTGCGCAGCATTCCAAAAAGTTGCAACTGTGCAAGGGCATCAGGCCAACATGCTGCGACATATGCGTCAGAGCTATGCCGCAATCTGCCTTAATATAGCGAGAGGGACGCGCGCTGTGAATTGCGTGGGCACTTTGTGTCGCCTCGGTTTCTCGGACTTTCCGACCGGCGACATCCTATCTTCAGGCCGCCTCGCTCTGGTTCGTCGTCTCCGGTCATGCCGCGTGCTGCTACTGCACGATAGCGAATGCAGGCGGTATCGTGCGATGGACATGGGCTGATGCAGCGTGGAGCCGCACCCGGGGGAGCGTTGATCTTTCGCTTGGCCAGCACAATCAGCTTCCGGATTTGTGCAACACACATGTAGCAGCGAATTTGGCCAGTCAGCCATGTTTGCGATCCGAGACCCAAAAGACTATGAGACTGTTGGCAGAGGAGCGCATCCAACCCAGGAGAAGTCGGCAGCTATGGACTCTGATATCCATCATGCCTTTTAACCGCTGTTTGCTACCGCTGACGACATGCGATGCCCTGCTCCAGAAACGGCTCTCCGCAATTTTCATTGGCGTGCTAGTTTAGCATCCCTTCCTGTGTCTATCTATTCGCTTGCTGCGCACTAATGTCTTATCACATCATCCCTCCACCCATAGGCCCCGGTCTCAATCTTACATGGCCGCTTTCGGGGTCGCTGAAACCCTTCAAGGCAAAGACCCTTTCCTTGCCGTTCACCAACGATAGAGCCTGCGCCGTCTACTGTCATGCTTCTGGTTATTGGCTCGTAAGCGGGCTACCCGAAGCCATGTGTTCGTCGCCGTGCCGCTTGCCACGAAGAGAACTCTCCCGAGGGGTGGAACCTTCTGTACGACAATTAAAGGCCGAGGACTCTGGGCCTGCTGATGCCTGAAAGTACCGTCTTACCTCCTCAAGCTTGACAATCATCTCTCCGCATCAACATCCTGTTCACCAGACATGACCACGAGCTCACGACGATCACCGCCCGATACGCGACCAAGGATCCACACAAATCTCACCGACTTCGCAGTTCCGAGGACAGTCACATATAACAGAAACACTGCAGGGGTACAGCAAAACGAGAAAACGTCTAAATCACGAGCAACGTGCTCCGGGCCCACCTATTAGAGTATCTCGTGCAAGAGTACTCAATCCTTGGAATCTTCCCTCGTACGCACCAGGTCCGACACAATGAGCGCGAGAACGTTGACGAACGTCGTCAACGACCAAACGGTCGCGCTCAATGCGTTGATATACGGATATGCGGGGCACTCCCTCGTAACCCCTCAGCATGCCCTCCAACAGATTTGGTGGACCGAGGAAAGAATCAATGAGAAGGTCACCAATGAGTTTGTGAGGTTGCGGCTGCAGCCTCACGAACGAGAACGCCTTACCCAGCCTGTGGGATTCGGTGACCTGAGCGACGATACCTACATTGAATGGATCATGGAGAAAGCGAGGCGATTGTTTCTCGTGCTGACTGAAATCGGCGAGGCGGATAGAATCTTTACCGTGGTCGACAAATCGTGGGATGATGACGACTTGCCGCTTGAAATGGACGACATTGAGCAGCTCTCGCTCTCAAATCGACGCGACAGCCACGCGAATGCTCGCTTTTATCATACCCAGTTCACCTTCTTGCTTCGAGAGTTGCGAGATGGCGTACATATCGACTATGCGCCGAACGAGGAAGTGCCACTGGAGCATGTCATGAACCTCCCAGTGGCCGTTGGCCTGCAAGGTTGGCCGCGCGTCCACCTACCCAAGAAGCCTAAAGATATCTACGTCCGCAGGAGATTTCCCTTAGGCAGTCCTGAAACACCAGACGCGTTCGAGCAAGACTTCATACTGGACGTCGAGAGCGCAAGAATGGTGGGGCATGATCACTTTGCTCCTGTGTGGGCCTCGTACACTGCGAAAGGCGCTGGCTACATCGTAACCAACTTTGTCGGGCAACACACTCTTCGCTCATTCATCGATCATCGTAACCCGGCGCAGTATCAGAAGCTCCTAAAGCCTGACAGAAGATGGCTGGTGCTCAACTGGTTGCATTGTTTGGCTGATGCCATCGCCACCCTGCATCAGAACGGGTTCTGCCATTCTGCCATTCGGCCTTCCAATATCCTTATTGACGAGGAAAATGAGATTGCGTTCAGTGATATCGGCAGTTTGGAGACATTTCAAAAGGACAAGAAGCCTGATGCAATGGACGCATACATATACGGCGCACCAGAGGCACATATCAACCTAGATTCGTTCGATCCAAACACCACTGCACCGGCACCCATCGTCCCCAGCATTCGAAAAATCTCCATGATTAGCAAGAGCTCGTCTGGATCTTCGAGTAGCAGTGGTTCGCAGCGCCAGAAACTTATCAAATCGCCTACGACTGACCTATCGGGATTCAACTTCGGCTTCAAGAGGTCAAAACCAGAACCGAAGCAACGGTCGCGGGTACACGAAACCGAGAAGGCCGACGTATTCTCATTAGGTTGTGTTTTTCTGGAGATCGTTACCTTCATGATGAAGAAGAAGCCGCATGAATTCGTCAAGCATCGGACGTCGAAACAGAAAACCAACATCGGCGGCAAGAACTCTCGAACCGATTCGTCATACCACGTAAACCTCGAGAAGGTCGATACTTGGATTGATATTTTGGAGAAGGCCTCGTTCGAAAATGACGACGACGCATTCCGCGCAATTCCTCACATACTGAACCTCGTCCGAAATATGCTCAGCAAAGCGCCCATTGTCCGACCCTCAGCACGCGATGTTCGCGACAGAATTTTCGACATCCTCTTCAACTACACCTCAATACCCGACATACACTGTGGTGCGCACAGGCACGATATTGGACTCACTACATCCCACTCCGATTCGGACCAAGCATCTAGTATAGCATCGCTTCGGACGATGTCGACGATGAGCTCGAGCTCTGATACCGATACAATACGGTCTAGCATGACAGGCGTGACCTCGATCCTCAATTCGTACTCGGACCGAACAACTTTATCTGGGATCGAAGAGGACGACGATGGCGATTCGATACGGACGATAGAGCAGCTTACACCGCCATATGTAAACAACTCGTACGAGACCCAAAGGAAAGTGTCCATCCCACCGAGCTCGCCTACTTCGCCGAGACCGCTACAGTCCCCGACGTCGCCTACCTTTACGAACGTATCGAGACAGAGTCCGTCGGCTATGAAGACAAAACTGTGGAACAAGCCTTTCCTTCTGCTGCCCTGAGCTCCCCGCACCGAGTTCAAACTTACCGCAGGCCAGCACATACGATCGAACATGACGGGGCTAGACGATCGACAAACCGCGCTCCATAGCGAGCGAATCGCTCCAGGCATTTGTTACATTTGTCGTCGAACTGGAATATGATGGCTGTGATGTTTGTTCGTATGCGCCAGACTGTGGTACGATCGGCGATCAAAACTTCGAGCAGCTAGGCCCCACGGGGCATCCCGTCCGTTACCTTTCGCATGCAGGACCGCTGAACATAGCTAGTTACCCACAATGTTGTCGCGATATCGGCGGGTGTCATGCCCCGCAGTTTGTGTTGTGCAGGGCGGTTCCGAGCCCATGGCAGCGATGTCACGCCAAAGAGTAAATGGGGAAGGTAGCGAGTAGTGACTACTGAAGGTCACAGGGCTGAGACACGAACTTTAATGCATGAAGGGACGCACGCTGGACTTTATAATGCCACGCATGTTTCGTGTGATGACGAGGGCTCGGCGGCAATACGCAACCGTACGTTAGCTGCTGCATCGCGAGAGTTAAAAGGTTTCCTGCATGTTGGGCCATGCAGAGAACGTACTCCTTCATCGCGCAGGTGCCCCAACATCATCGCTGGTTCATTAGGATGTGAAATCGTCTTCAAGCTCTGCCCAGGTGCCAGTTTGTTCAAACATCGCTGCGCGGCGTTTGCTAGATACCCGATATTACTCGAATTTCCACTCGCGTCTTCAAGCGAAAGTTTTTGGCACTTGCCGCGTGCCCTGGTGCTTGCATTTTACCATTTCCTCTCCTGAGTTGCTCCTTCTGCCAGCACATTTACGTCATACATCGCGATCAGACCACCTGTGCACGACATCGCTTACCTGCTACAACCTTCTCGCAATGCATCACACCTGCGTCGAACTGCTCTACGAAGGGGTCAACGGTATTGCATAGCATATATGCACACTATCTCGGTATGCTGTCGTGTTCGTCAGTGGTAGTTACTCGTGTAGTGCTTGGTATCTTGTCGCAAGCCTGAAAACACACAATCGAACGCCGCTTGGAAAAAATAGCGAAAAGTTATGATGGGCTGATGCTATTGTAGGCTCAAACTCGGATCGCAGTTGATCAAGCAATCCGTCACTTGTTCGGCACCATGTATCTCAATATGCATCCACGGCGTTGTCGTCCTCCCAAGGTACCTTCCTCTTTCATCAGCCTAGCCTTCCAAACGCGGGCTCCTGCAGCAGCTTCGTCCAGATGCCTGCCATCGCATGCTTGCGAACAGCATGTACGTGGTCAGCCGGCGCAGCCAGATGACAGCCACAACATCTCCAAAGTCCCGCCGAGCGATTTTAACACTGCAGTGATCGACTGAGGTGTGTCAGTCTCTCCACTATGCCCAGGCCATGAACATCAGCATGCATGGTACACAGCTAATACACCAAAGGATACCTTAAATACCAGTAGTATTCTCACCTTCTCGACTATTATCCCACGGTATCTTGGACCCGCGCATAGCTTCAAGCTATACTAGAACTTCAAAATCTATCGATATGCGGCTTTCCCTCGGGATCGTGACGGGATTCTTGGGGCTGAAGTCCTTTGCCGCGAGCGAGAACACAGTCAAACCGCGGCAGATCAACGGCACAGACTACAAAGTTGGCTTTACTCCTCTCAAGACAAACTGGACGGACACTGTAGGGACCTCTCCATGGCCTGAATACCCGAGACCGCGCATGCAGCGACCCAAATGGAAGAACCTCAACGGGGTCTGGCGGTACAGAAACACTACCGATAGCTCCCTCGAATCACCTCCTTTCGGGCAGGCACTAGAAAAACCCGTCTTAGTTCCTTTCTGTCTCGAGAGTGCTCTTTCAGGTATGTTAACTTGAAGATACCCTCGGAACACTGTGTTGACTCCGAGGCAGGCGTCACGGGCAAAAACCGCATCTGGAGCTGGTATCAGACTTCCTTCGATGTACCATCATCCTGGAAAGCTAGCGGCAACAGCGTCCTGTTAAACTTCGGTGCGGTTGACTATGAAGCCACCATCTTCGTCAATGGTCATAAGGCTGGATTCCACCGAGGCGGATACTTTGAGTTCAGTGTCGACGTGACGTCGTATCTGAAGGCCAATGGGGCGAACGAGCTGTGAGTTCACAATCCATGATTCCTCCTCTTTGGAATTGACCCAAAACGCAGGCTGGTGTACACATTCGATCCAACCGATATGGATAAAGTGCAAATACCGATCGGAAAGCAATCGTTATGGCGCTCTGACATGATCTGGTACACGCCGTGCAGTGGCATTTGGCAAACTGTCTGGCTTGAGTCGACGCCAACTGAGCACATCGCGAAGATTGATTTGGTGGCTGACATGCATGGCCAAGGTACGTCTTACCGGGTTTCCGACACTGCTCTGTCACTAAAATTTATTAGTCAACGTCACGGTCCACAGTAATAGCAACTCCAACATTGCGTACGAGATCACGGTTCACGAGCTCAACTCTGACGACGCCAAAAAGATCGCTAATGGCATCACTGGCACGCCATTCATATTCACTGTAGATTCGCCGCAGCTGTGGACCCCTGATACTCCGACTTTGTACAACATCTCGATCCGGTATGGTAGTGATATAGTGCAGAGCTATACCGGATTCAGAACCGTTTCCAGAGGCGTTATCGGCAATGTGCAACGCCCGCTTCTCAATGGGGAGTTCGTATTCCCTTTCGGAACGTTGGACCAAGGCTATTGGTACGTCACAGCAAGGGCTACAGATATGAAGTTCAAAATCTGATAATATTCTAGGCCCGACGGCATCTACACGGCTCCAAGTGTAGAAGCCATGTCGTACGACCTGAAAGTCCTGAAGAATGTCGGATACAACATGGTGCGCAAGCACGTCAAAGTAGAGCCGGCGTTGTACTACAGGGCCTGCGACGAGATGGGAATACTGGTTATACAAGATATGCCTTCTTTGCGACCTCAGGTGGATGGCGTTGGGCAGTTGGATCCCGCAGCACAGCCCGAGTTCAACAGGCAACTTGCGCTACTGGTAGAGCAGCTCAAGTCATACCCCAGCATTTTTGCCTGGACCATCTACAACGAAGAATGGGGCCAAGCTACATCTCCACCTTGGCCTGAGTTTGGCTTGTCGGATATGGTGCGGTCCCTCGACCCCACGAGGCTCATCAACGCAGTCAGCGGTTGGTGGGACCATGGAGCTGCCGACTTTATGGATAACCACCACTACACCACCCCACAATGCGGAACACCTCTCTGGTACAACTACGATCCCGCCGATACCTCGGGCCACAACGCCGGCTACGACCCATCGCGCATCGGGCTGCAAGGCGAGTTCGGCGGCATCGGAACGAAGGTCGACTTCAACCATTCCTGGTACAAGACCTTGGACGGCCAGAGTGCCTACAAGCTCGCAGACGATATTCTACATTGGAATTACCTCGCCGGCAATCTTCTCACGCAGCTCCGCGAGCAAGTTGAAGAGTTTGCGTGCTCGGGTGGCGTGTGGACGCAAACGACAGATGTGGAGGGTGAGGTGAATGGGATGATGACGTACGATCGGAGTATCATTCGTATGAATACGACCATGTTCAAGGATGAGATCCAGGCGTTATATGCTGCTGCTGCGAAGCGCGCGAACAAGACGGAGACGGAGTGAGCTGTTGTATGGCATGTCTCTTAACGAATGAGTCAGCCTTCTTGGGGGGGGGGCTTTATGGTTACCGTATTGCTTTTTTGCCTCATTACTTTGGACTCACAGTGTTAGTTCTTCTTTCTGAAATTCAGCTTGATTCTTTTTCTTCTTCTGTGCCTTGTTCTTCAGCCTTGCGCACTACCCCCCACCACTCCCCCTCCAACATGCCCAAATAAACCCCATCCCACCACATTCCCTCATGCCAAAAGCTCTCCCGTTCCCTTCCTTCCACCGTGAACCCCAAACGTTCATACAAAGCAATCGCGCGTACGTTCCAGCCAAACGCTCGGATCCTCACTTTGTGCAGTCCGGCGCGGCAAAACGCATAGTCCAACACCCAGTTTATAGCCTCAGACCCATATCCGCGTCCTTGATACGGCGGTAAGATGTCGAGCCCGATTTCCGTGTTACGATGCTGGGATTGGTGCGGTGGGAGAAGCGAAAGATGAATCTCGCCCACCGCCGTTCCCCAACCCTCCACAATCTCCCCGTTTTGTCGTCGGCGCTGGAACTCGGCATCCTGCTCTTCAGCACTCATGCCCGTCGGAGGATGAGGCAGCCAGATGATGGCGCCCAGTAAGCCTTCTTCCGCAGTGGCCTTCATAAACTTGGTCGCATCATCGGTGGTGGGGAGCTTGATGTTTGAGAAATTGCTGTTTTGGTAGCCGTGCACGTCGCTGTTTATGGCCTCGAAGACGGCGAGGTCTTGGGGTTGGCGGATGGCGCGGTACTGGAGGCGGGCACTGGCGAAGGGGGAAGGTAGCTGTGTAGACATTGTGGGTTTTGCGTTTTGTATGCTTACGTTAGAAGGTATTGCTGATAGTGTCCTTGCTCCGGGTGTTTTGTTTTGTTTGGGTTGACGCTTGTGTTTGGATCGTCAACGGTCGTGATGTAGAGTTGCTATGAATTCTTGTACTAGAGAAGATTACGCCCTTTTCGTGCCGCCCTTTCAAGGTTCTTTCCAGACCTGTCAACAATCAAGCCGATCGGCGGCTTAATTGGCGGACGTGCGACTTGCACGCCTTCACGGAGCACGCGGTACCACGTGCATGCTCAAATAGGAATCAAGCCAGCCGATCGGCTTGATTGTTGACAAGTCTGGTTCTATCGTTGGCGCGATTTGTGTAAGGTGGCATTGGAGCCTAACCTTGACACTGCGGGGAAGCTTGGCCACCATTCTTGAGGGGAAACGCGCCTACAAGCCGTTTTTGATCTCGTATGCATTCGTCCAGGGCGGCTAATGCTGCGGGGCTAAAGATACGCTTAGCTAGGATAGGAAGGTATTTACTTGTAGTAGATACTGTAGATAGTTAATAATTAAAATAAGTAAACAAATAATAGTAGTAGTAGTAGTAGTAGTAGTAGTAGTAGTAGTAGTAGTAGTAGTAGTAGTAGTAGTAGTAGTAGTAGTAGTAAGGGAAGGATACAACATCAAGCAGCGCCATTGCTCTCTAAGACAAATCTTTCGAGCCGTCATGTTCAGGCACACTCGTCAATGACAGCTCTCATACAGCTCCGTGGCAGAAAGTCTCATAGACGTCGAGACTTTACTTCCTCTTCGCACATGGCGACTTTCGGGTGCCCTATCACACAAGGAGTCAGTTATCCGTTGCAAAATACTCGAAAACTTTGGCGAAAAAGACTTACACATCACCCACTACCTTCTGGTATACTAGAGAGTCCACCCACTCTCCTTTGCTCTCCCGAGCCTCCTTGGTCAGACTATGCCGCTCGAACCCCAGGCGCTCTGCCAACTTCCAGCTGCCTTCATTCCGCGGGTCGCACTCAATCTGCATCTCCAGTTTGCCTGCATCTTGGATACGACCCTTGATGGCGTCGATGAAGGCCGTCATGGCTTCGGTCGCAAAGCCCTGTCCCTGCATAGAGGGCAGGAACGAAAACCAAAGATCAGCATGCGTAACAGGCTTGATAGTACGTTCTCCAGGAAGAGAGTCAGAGTTGGCTTGGGAAGTCTTTGCGCCCACGCGGCCGATGAAGCGGCCTTTGTGTTCTACGGCGAGTTCGTAGATAGTCCTTGGAACATCGTTGTGGTTGCGGATATTCTCCAGAACCAGTTGCCGCGCCTCTTGTCGAGTCCTGGGTGCCCAGTTCTGATACCGGACATTCTGCTCGTTGCCTTCCAACTCGAAGTAGCCTTCTTCGTCTTGCATGATGAACTCGCGCAGCAGGAGTCGCTTGGCGTGGATTGCGCCGAAGCGCTCACCTTTTACGTTGGCGCGGGAGATAGCGGTTAGCTCTTCTTTGGTAAAGTTGCCTGATGCTTTGAGGATCTTCTGGATAACGTTGCCTTTTGCGACGATGTAGTCGACCACGTTGGTTGCTTTTGCTGCAAGTTCAAGCTTCACGCGCGCATACTCGTCCCTCAGCTCCGCATTAGATCGGAGGGTATCTCGCAAGCTGATGTGGTTCTTCGTTTGTGCGACGCCATCGACGCACACGTAGACGTTATGGCGCAGCGTCAGGGTGGAGTTCCGAAATACATGGCGATCGACAATAGCGAGTTCTCCCAGGTAGTCGAGCTCCCCGTTTGCGATGAGAGCGTCAGTTACGGGCTGTACGTCTTCGCGGGTCACGAGAATGTCCACGTCAATAATAGGCTGGGCTGCGAGTCCCGGTACTGATGTGCCACCCACGTGTTCGATTGAGAGGTAGTGGACGCCCTGTAAGTATGTCTCCAGTTCAGTTTTGATGCTCTCGAATTGTTGCGGCCACTCCGGATTGTACTGCTCGACGACGACAGACATTTCTGGGTTCACGAAGAGGCTGGAAAGAGACTGGAAAGAGGTTGAGGTTTAATAGATGGAGCCTGGTGGTGAAAGGGTCGGCTGCACTTGCCGGGTCGTGTAACCGTGCTGCTCACCCGGGCGCGCCCGAAACTTGCAGGAGCAGGAATGCCAATATATAAGAAAGAGCGTAGAAGGACGGGAGATAGAAATACGGTAGATAGCTAAGTTTTTGTTTGTGCATACATCCAAATTTGTCGCTTACACACACACCTCGATGCAGCGCGGAGTCGGACTAAAATTCCGGCGCCGCGCCCTTTTGATTGCACTCCAGCCATTCAACCCTTTCGAGCACTAATCATACTCTTCAATTTTGATCACAGGGATGTCTGCGTAAGGTGGGGGCGCATCTTCGCGACCCAACAGCGCGGTCTCAGCATCGTCATCCCCATCCCTGCTAACATTCTCTTGATGCCGTTGCTGGTACAATAGACGAGCCAAGAAAATGCTAACCGCTAGCAGCAGAGCCAACGGAAGCATGAGGGCATTGTGCTGCAAGTTGTTGAACCAAAAGTCGCCCATGCTGCCCATGACGAGGTTCCAGAGCCTTGACCAGGTGCCAAATTTGCCATACTCATCCCATTCGTTTGGATCGAACGCTGTGCGCACCATGGCCAACTTGCCGCACTTCATCTTGTAAGGCTGCACCCGATCCTTTGCCTCGACAACCTGGATATCTTCGATGGATATCCCGTTACCACTGCCCTGTTCGCGCAACAGAACCTGAACAACCTTCTGGCCCATCTTTACTGGTTCGTTTGTGGCCCCCCAAGGCAACCCGGTCACATTGAATTGAAACCACAGCTGTCCAGCCTCTTCGGTGCGGAGCAGCGTATGCTCGTACTGCAGTGGAAACTCCTGATGCCGGGGCAAAGTCGGCTTGAAATCCGTCTTGATGAGCTGAATAATTGTGTCCTTGGTGACATTTGTAGGCCATTGGAGCGCATTGACGAAGAGCGGCATCGGATCGAGAGGCAGTATACGGTGCCCATTGAGGAGCAAGGCGGAGTTGGATTTGTCCACGTCAAACTTCAAGAACTATTCCATTGTTAGTCGTGTGCACCTTCAAGAATTGTGATGACTTTAAAGAAAGGAGGCACATACCAAAGAGTTGTCCCGCGGCGGCTGCTCCCAGGACATGTGTAACTCGTTTTCAATGACGGCAAATGGACATCCGACGCATTCCAGCTTGACCACATAGCTCCTGTTGGCTTCCACGGTCGTGATGACTGGTGCCAAGTCCTTGATGAATGAAGGGTCGCTT
This sequence comes from Clathrospora elynae, assembly GCA_010015635.1. Classification (NCBI taxonomy): domain Eukaryota; kingdom Fungi; phylum Ascomycota; class Dothideomycetes; order Pleosporales; family Diademaceae; genus Clathrospora; species Clathrospora elynae. The sequence continues at coordinate 129,690 of ML976052.1, forward strand.
TCATGCTTGATCGGTGGCGTGAAAGAGGCCGCAACCACGGCGGAGAGGCTGAGAAAAGCGAGCGGACGCACCATGATGCAAACGACAGTATCGATTCAACGAGAGATGATGAAGAGAGAATGTGAGGTTGAAAGAAGGACCGTCGAAGATGCTTGCAAATGCCTCGGGCCACGGCAACGCTAGCGCATGGATGGCACATGGTGTGGGGACGGGCTGTTTCTAGCGACTGACGTATCCACAGTTCCTGACACCAGCGTGACGGTATCGATAGTGACAACGTTTGCCCTGGAGTGTTTCCGCAGGTGACGGCGCTGTAGATCACAAGGCCATAAAGTTGACTTTGTACCCCACGGTTGCACAGCTTCCGTTACACATTACTGATCTATGGACCAATGCGCTGTCTGTTTCAAACTGTCTCAAAACGTTACTTCAGTTAAGATGGAAAGAAATTATTTAGCAAAAAGGATGATTGCTCAAGGGGGTAGTGCATAAACCTAGCCCAATCGCTAGGCCTCGATGAGTTAGCACAATATCTGTAGCGGAAAGCTAGGAATTAAATAAAATAATACAATAAAGGCGCATAAGCGTACTCAACATCACCCTCATAACGTGAAAACTCCATGACCATGCTCAGCTCCACCACAAGGTCAAAGAGTATACCTTGTATTCAACACCCCAGGACAATGGAAGACGACGAACCTCCTCAACCCAAACAAACACCAGCCATCGTCGAAAGATTCATGCAGACCTACTCCCCATCCCATTTCCAGCACATAGCCTCACGAGCCCATGACCTCATCACTTCCACACTTACCATGCACCAACGCACCGTTTTCCGCGGCGAAGCTCTCGATTGCCGAGTAGTCTTCCGCGCCAAATCCCACCAAAGTCTCCTTGAAAAGCTAATAAGGCGGTACTCGGACAAACACTACGCAACCCCGGACGATATCTGGGCCGACGTGCACGACCTAGCGGGTGTGCGCATCATTCTCAATACGCCAAGCAAAGACCAACACGAAAAGGTGAAGAAGGCTATGGAAGCTATTTGGGGGAAAGATGTAACGGTTAAATTGCATGGGATTTCTAGTACGTCGTCTGTACATGCTGTGTTCCCATCACTCGGCAACGACGCGCCGAAATCTACACATGAGAGCATGCAGAAGGGTAGGAAGAAGGGAAATGGTTATGTGCCAAAACAACTCGGGTATCAAGGTGTTCATTACCGCGTAGCCATGAGACCAGAACATGCATGTCAGAAGTACAAGTGGACGCCCAATGACCGCGTGGAGATCCAGGTCCTATCCGCACTGGGCCATGTATGGGCAGAAGCCGGGCACGACATCCAGTACAAAGCCAGTGCGTACGGGCCGCCCAGCGCAGAAGAAGAACGCATCTTACAAGCCGTGGGTGGACTGATTTCGTCAGGGGACCTGCTTTTGGAACAGTACGGTGACTTGGTTCATGAACGGACGTATGCGAAGATGGAAAATTTGGATCGTTTCAGGACGGTGCTGCTGAATATGGATATTGTGCTGGAAGTCCAGGAAACCGGACGAAAGAGGGATGGGGATGGGACGAATAGTAGCAGTAACGATGATTTCGCGCCGGAGGGGGTTGACATGATGTTTCGATTCCTTGTTTCAACGGGAAAGAATAGCCCTTTGGCGCTGCGTAAAGCACTTCAGGGGATCGGATACCCGGATACGACGAAAGAACGGTTCCGAGAAATCTTGGCAAGCTTCAACCCCCATATTGAGCCCCCCGAGGGCCTTTTGACTCCCTTGTGTCTCATGCGCCATGCAATGTCCGAGGCCCGATGGTGCAAAGAAGAGAAACCTCGAGCGGACTATTCGCGGTCCGAGAAATGCCGTAAAATGATGGAAGCACTTCTGCTTCTACAAACGTTCGCAGATTGTCCAGAAGCCGCGAAAAGAAGCCTCTCGCACTCAATCGACATGACAGAACAAGAGAGGGACAGCATCAACGCTATGCTCTCTAGTGAGCGACGTCTCGAGTGTCTTACAGGCGAGGACGCGCATATCAGCGACATATTTTCGCTGAAGATGGCACCGGCATGGAGTTGGTTCCAGGCACAAGCAGCGCTCCCGGAGTCAATGTGCGGCTTCTTTTTCCGGCTCGCCGAGTTGGGTGTCGCAAAAGCGCTTGAAGTGCGTGTGCTGCTGGAAAGGCTGAGCATAGGCGAGTTGTCGGAAACAAGACGGCTCCGAAGCAATCTTTAGTTTGAGACGGGCGTTGTTAAGATTTAGTTGTACAGGACTCCCCGCTGTTGAAGGGAACGCGAAGTGTGGTAGTTCGGTTAAACAAGACCAGAATTTGTGCAGTCGAGGGTGTATAAATGCGTTGGTGGCCAAAGGATACGGCGTCTCTTAGCGTCGTAAACTCGAAGCAGGGTAACCCTTTGGCTGTTGAATGGTGAAATTTTCATCTTCTAGAAATTATTCCTCTTCACTCTCCTCACTGCTGTCGCCACCCATCAACCCTTTCCGCATCAGCTCCTCAAGATCATCTTCCTCGTCTTCCTCGGCTTCACCAGCCATGCTAGCCTTCCGGTCATGCCCTGTCGTTTCCTGTCGCGCTGGTGGTCCAATGTCCATAGGCTCAATATCCCTGTTGTTGTACTCTTCTTCGTCCTCGTCCTCGCCTTCCGCGTCTTCGCCCCCTAAATCTCCGAAATCTATCTCGTCTTGCATGTTGCGGCTACGTGGGTTCGGCGACCCTTGCACGCTGTTTGCTGCGCTGGCGAGCGATATGGGACCGTTCGATGGCGATCGTGGATGGCCCGCCCCAATGTTCTGACCTAGACCGAGTGATGCCAAGGCGCCGTTGCCTCGTCTTGTAGGGCGTGTCTCCAGATGTTCATCATCGTCTGACTCGCCCTCAGCATCTTCGTCTTCATCGTTGTATCTTTGACCTTGTTCGGCAGAGGTGGGCGCAGGGGGTGAGGAGGCAACTTCGCCGTCGGAATCGTCTGAGGAATGCACAACCTCGGAAGACTTGATCTTCGAGGCTGGAGGCGCGGCAGCCTTGGCCTTCGATTTGGGCGTGGTATCGGTCGCGGTGCGTTGGAGGCGAACGGCAGGCGGGGGTTGTGCTTTCTTGGGTCTTGAGAGCATTGGGTTGGTCGTAGCAGTCTTGCGCTTCTTGGGTGCCGGCGCTGCCGCTTTCCGTACGGGTGCAGCAGCAGCCGTTTGGCGAGCACCGAATTGTGGCGTGTTCACTGCGCTGCCTGTGCCGGTCCGGTATTCGGGTGATGAGGCGAAGTGGTACTCAGACTCATCGCCGCGCTTCTCCTTCTCCTTGGCCAGGAAGTGGCGGAAGTCGTACGGGTTGGCGGGATCAGGGTCCCCTCCCTCGTCGTCAGCCGCGGCCTCGCCGAACAGACCCCCCTCGTCGTCCTTGCCGTTTGGGTCGTCCCTGGCCTTCTTCTGATGTATCTTGGTGTGTTGTGAAGAGATGTCTTTGCCATTCTTTAACGCGAGGTTGAAGGTGTAGCTGCTCGAGAGTGGCTCGAGTGTCGCCTGTTGACTCGAGGGATCAAAGACCAGGACGTACGACTTCTTCAGGCTTGACTTCTGCCCCTTGAATGTGACAATGTCCTTTTCGCCTGTATTGTGCGTGTCTTCTATTCGCAGAGCGTACGCATTAGAAGAGGAGGATGTGAGAGTTGTAGTGCGGGTCTCGGCCGCCTGCGTGGGCTTGTGGTTGTCTGAGCGCTGTGTCAGCCAGTTAAAAGGCCCTGGGACAAAGCATCGAAGACTCACACTTCACACTACTGTAGCCCTCCCGAGCATTGTCGCTCTTCGCTATGCGATCGCTGATGTGCAGGCTGAAGTGTGCCTTCTTGTGAGGCTCGATGCGACTCTCGACCGTCGGGGACGCCATCTCGATATCACGCAATAAGCTAAAAGAGGGAAGATGCAAGAAAGAGAAAACGAGAGTGATGATATTCAAGAGATGTAGCGTCTGTCATGAATGTCGCTTGGGAGTCCAACGGCCATGTTCGCTGTCGGGAGTCCGCCTGGTCTGGATTGGGACGCTCCGCTCCTTCCCGCCACCCACACCACGGAAAGTCCCCCACCGCTAAATTTAGCCTTGCTCCTCCTCATTAAGTTGGCCTTGCATGGAACTTCTTCCCAGAACTCACTGGTGTGTCCTGCATACCTGCGACACGATGACGCTTTTACGCTGTGGTGTCGCTTTAAGTGGTACACTTTGTTACTATGATGTAATATGCTGGACTCCAATTGTACGTATGAGGCAGGCTGTATACCTTCATGGACTCTACTGTGATCGATCGATGTGATCACCTCGTGTCTAATCCCATGATATACTGAATGTCATCGCACCTATAAGTTTCCCCCATCATCCCCACAACAACAACAACCCGTCATCGTGACCTATATCGAATCTCGCTTGTTGAGACCCTAGCAGCCCACTAACGAGTTTAAAGTAAAGAGCTTCCTGCGGTGTGCCATGTTTGGCTGCATCAAGCCGCACACCAACCAATGAGAAGCTCAGGCGATGGGTGGTGCCGCACACAAGGCCCGTCGCGCCTTCTTATCGCGTCTCAGTCCAGCTTGGTCGTGCACTCGTTTGCCATCGACTGGAGCCGCTTGGGGAGTGTCCATAGCAGCTTTCTAGATGGGGTCATGATTTCGCTTCTGGGTTTAGTAGAAGGGGAAAGAGGAATCGTGTTGTTTGTTTCGCCGTCGCCGCTTTGCTTCCTCCTCGCCACTTTCACTTCGTCTGTTCGTCGCGCCTTTTTATAAGGTACAGTCGCTCGTTCCTGGTCGGTTTCGATTCTGCGCACACGGTAAGGGCGAATTGGGCTAGTGTATTTGGTTTTGATCCTTCAAACGCGACGACGTTTCTGCTACCAAGTTTTCGGCCTCTACTTCTCCTCAGCAATTGCACCACCACCTGGATACCAGCAACGTCAATCACCTCGTCGTTCGCGATCAACCATGGTCCAATTCCTGTCGCTAGCCGTCTTGGCCGGCTTGAGCGCTGTCAATGCCATTCCCACTATCGAGACCAAGGGCTCCAAGTTTTTCACGAGCAATGGCGATCAGTTCTACATCAAGGGTGTGTACCTCTCGCAGCTCCCCATTGAAACAGAGGCCATAACAAATACCTACAGGCATCGCGTACCAGCTTGTGCCCGACGACCCGCTCATTGACGCCAGCCAATGCGGGCTCGACGCCTCGCTCATGAAGACCATCGGCACCAACTCGATTCGCGTCTACCATGTCGACCCTTCCAAGGACCACACCAAGTGCATGAGCGCGTTTGCGGACGCTGGAAGTACGCACACCCTCACACACGCTTCAGAGCCCTGCTGACTCCTCCGCCTGCAGTCTACGTCTGGCTCGACCTTGACACCTTTGACACCCAGGTCGAGCAGAACACCCCCCGCTGGGCCTCCGACCAACGCGATGCCTTCGCCGCCGTCATGGACGCGTTCCACAAGTACGACAACCTCGCCGGTTTCTTCATCGGTAACGAAGCCATCACTACAGCGAACGGCTCCGTCACGGCCCCCTACATCAAGGCCGCCGCCCGCGACATGAAGACCTACCGCACCTCCAAGGGCTACCGCAACATCCCCATCGGCTACTCGGCCGCCGACATCGCGTCTCTCCGGCCCATGTTGCAAAACTACCTTGCCTGCGGCACGAACGTCTCTGAGCATATCGACTTCTTCAGCTTGAATGCCTACTCCTGGTGTGGTGCCAGCTCGTACCAGCAGTCTGGCTACAACATGCTCGAGCAGAACTCCGAGTCTCTCCACATCCCCATCTTCATGTCCGAGACAGGCTGCAACACGGCGAGGCCACGGGACTTCAAGGACCAGGAGGCTCTCTTCGGTCAGATGTCGGACGTGTGGTCCGGCAGCATCATCTACGAGTGGATTGAGGAGCAGAACAGCTACGGGCTTATAAGCTATGGCCCGCACGTCGATCCTGCGAGCCCTTCTGCACCCCCGGATGGTTTCCCTCGCTCAGGTATGCTTTCTCCTATCCTACCTACCTTCGCAGCACGACGCTAACTCTCATCCCAGGCACACCCATCCCTATTAAGCCCGACTTCCCCAACCTCAGCGCCGTCTGGGCAACCCTCAACCCCACCGGCGTCAAAGCCGCTGACTACACCCCTACCAACGGCCCCGTCGTCTGCCCAGACTACACTTCCGGTGTCTGGGAAGTTAACCCCACATCGCCTCTCCCCACGCTCGGCCAGAAGCACGATTTCTCGGCCCAGCCGACGTCAGTCAGCCCTAGCCCGACTGGTTCAGATTCAGGCGGTGCCCCCTCTGGATCTGGATCTGGATCTGGTACCGGAGAGGCCACGCCGACGAAGAGCCCAGGTGCTGCGGCGGATGGTCTGAGTCGTGAGCTCAAGGGCATGGGTGTGGCGTTCGCGGGTGCCATGGCCTTTTTTGCCTGGTTGTGAGTGGGGACCTTTGGACTCCTTCCACCGCCTTCGACTTTGCAAGTCACTTCAGTGTCTCCGATCGTCTGGCGCAGAGCGCTTAAAACTTTCTCATGAGGATACAGTTACGAGAGATGTATGTGTATGTGTGTAGTAATATGGCATTGCATAGTGGATATAGCGAGGTATGATTGAGACGGGTGGTTTGTGAATATTGGGTGGTTTGATAGGTACATATACCCCGGATTCGCGTTCTGGAATAGTAATTGAATTACCTGCATACACCACCTGAGATTTTAGTCATGAGGTGAAGACAGGCATAGTCAAGTCACAAAGCATTGATGAATAGAAAAGGCCCAAGCAAGGTCATGGAACAAGCTTCGTATTGAAGGGCTGGGTTGCCAGTCAAGAACAACCCGATCGCCAGCACAGGGCTTTCCCCCACACTTCAAAGAAGCATGGATATCTTTCCCTCATAAGCGCGCAGCATTCGATCATATCCCTTAAAACGCCCTCATCCCATGTGAAGTGGACATTCTCTTGAGTCTGGTTAAATGGTCTGATATTTTCCTTCTCCCGTTCCTACTCCTACGCCGACATGCCGATGGTCGTCAATGACAGGGTATGGAAGTGAAGAGATGACGAAGTTGCTCAAGATGACATCTACCACTGCGTGGTGGCAGCAGGGGCAGCGGTCTCCGTACCCCAGCCCTCGGTGGCAGCCGCAGGCTCGCCAGTAGCCGCCCACTCGGTGTCAGCGTCCCAGCTCCCACCGGCACCAGCACCAGGCGCGGCAGCCTGCGAGGTGAAGGCGCCAGCAGATGCACCAGAGACTTCCCACTCGCTTGAGAAGCCACCCTCGACAGCAGCAGGGCCAACCTCGTCGACGCCGGGGACCTTGGCCTCCTCAACGCCAGCACTGTCCTTGTTCTCCTCCGCCTCGGGGTCGCGGTAGAAGTACAAATCGGTCATGACGTCCCACTCGGCCTCACGGGAAGCAAGGGTGCCGCGCAGGCGGAGGACCTCACGGGCAAGCATCCACCAGATCAGACCAATGGCGTGACGACCCTTGTTGTTGGTGGGGATGGCAACGTCGACGTACTCGGTGGGGGAGTCGCCGTCGCAGAGAGCCTGTTCATGTCAGTCCCGTACTCTCCCCTGTCGTGAATATTGACTTACAATGACGGGCATGTTGACGTAAGAAGCCTCCTTGATGGCCTGGGCATCGGTGCGCGGGTCGGTGACGATGATCAAGCGGGGCTCCTTGAACGAGCGGGTGATGTAGTTAGTGAAGTTACCGGGGGTGAAGCGACCGGCAATGGCCTGGGCACCGGTGTGAGCGGCGAACTTGAGCACGGCACGCTGTCCGTAGGGGCGGGCAGAAATGACACAGACTGTTCACTCTGTCAGCGAACCATGTTGAGTATAATGGCGCAACTTCAAGATGGCGCATCTCGAGTTGCAATGCTAAACATACTGTCGGCAGGGTTGTCAATGGCGACAATGATGCGCGCAGCGAGCACAATCTTCTCCCACGTCTTGCCAACGTTGATGACATTGACACCGTCGGGCCTGGTCTTCCACAGGTACGGCTCCATGTGCACCTGGAGGTTCTTTGCGCCGAGGTGGCACTGGGCAGCGAGGAGCATCTCAATGTCCTGCTGAGTGGGGTTGAAGATGGCGGGGAGGTTGCTGGGAGCCATTTTGACGGTGTTGGCGCTGCAGAAGCTGGTCGGTATGGAGAAGTTGTGGTGTTGCGTGCGGTAGAACTTTTTGGTGGAGGGAGCGAATATCGACATCGTGAGTGAGTGCGAGCTAGCTGGATATGGGCTAGCGTCAATCCGCTGCCGGCGTCGGCAAAACCAAATCTCCGAGGCTTGGATCCGCAAAAGATATCTCGAACGATGGCAGCGAGGCGGTCAGCCAGCAATGCCGCCTCGAATACCAGTCTTGTCATGCCTTCGGGCATCGACATGTAAGCACAGCCTGTCTACCTTCACAGTATCAAGACTGATTGAAACTAGCCTCACCCATCTCCCATCAATTCACCCTCCCCATCCGATCCTTCGCCTCTACTGCGCGTGTCCTGGCCGAGTCGATCGAACGACAGAAGAAGCGCCTCGCAAACGATCCATATATAGTCGCGCAACGTAACCGTAGGAAAGCTGCCAACCTGTCCCGCCGTGCCGAGCTTGAACAAGGCAGAGTAGCCAGCCTCGGGAATCCAGTCCGTGGTGTATTGACACCATTCGTGGAATCATTCGACACTGGAAAACCGATCACACATGAGGAGGGCAAAAAGATACCCAAAGACCGCACCCACCTCAACTATGCCTTGCACCCGAAGATTGTTCAGCAACAACTGAAGAAGAGCGAGAAGCTCGCCGTGCCACTAAGCGCCATCGGAAAGCCACCTACAACCGGACCGTATCCATGGAGCGATTCTCTGCCATACATGAAGACGGAGGCGATCGTGAAGTCGGCAGCGGAGATTGAGGAGCAAAACAGGAAGGATCATGCACGCGCTGCGGAGGCCATTGCGCGTATTACGGCTCTCGAGAACGGGTCGAGCAAAGACCGCATGCGCGTCAACATCAACCGATGCGTCGAGACCTTTGGGCGTCACAACACCGACAGGATATTCCCACCCAAGGCGCCATCATTGACGAGGTCGGGTACCGCCGAAGTGCATCCTGTCCGCCCAGAGACGAACGTCGCTGCGACGGGCAAGCGAGTCGGCCCCGACACAGGGTCTTCCGAGGTTCAGATTGCGATTCTGACCGCGAAGATCAAGACAGTTGCCGACTTCTTAGCGTCGCGAGGAAAGCATGACAAGCACAACAAGCGGAATCTGAGGTTGTTGGTTCACAGGAGGCAGAAGCTGTTGCAATATCTGAGGAGGAAGGAGCGAGGTGGACCGAGATGGCAACATTGCATTGAGACCTTAGGCCTAACCGAGGGTACCTGGAGGGGCGAGATCTCGTTGTAAGAGTAGGACTCGAAAATCTTCCGTTTCGCTGGCAGAACAATCGAGTCGCGGCTTTGAGATGTCATGTTGGCGTGAATATCAGTCAAGATGTAAATATGTGGCTTGCATGGTGGCGTGTATAGTACCTGAATCGTGGAGCATTACAAGCTAAACTTGGTTGCCTTTATATGGGTTTTACGGATGCTGTCTACTCCACCACCATATGATTACTCATGGTATTAATCGAGCATCTTGCCATTCGATAATGTAGCGACTGTAGTGGTCCAACTATATACAAGAACCCTTGTCCATCAAAGCTTCCCTCTTCTCATCACGCTCCATCCTCGTATCACACTTCCCCGCCTCTGCTAGCATCTATAGCCCCCTCCGACCACCTTCCACCAATCCATTTCACCCAGCCTCCCAGATTCCCCTCGTCACTCCCTATCTAACCGCCAGCGTATTGAGATTGATCAACGTGATGGGCGGAATATCATTCGGCGTCGGCGCCGCCGCGTTATCCCCCTCCCCAGTGGAGGTGGGTAAGAGAGTACTGATGTCAATCAGAGTAATAGGCGCCAGATCATCCGTAGAAGTGGTCGGGATACTGTCGGAGAGGCTTGGAGTTGGAGCCGGGAGAAGGCTGGGCAGAGTAATCAGGGTTATGGGCGCTAGATCATTGGTAGATGTAGTGTTGGGGAATGTGGTATTGGCCGTTGGGAAGGGAAAACCTGGAGCAGTGACTGTGATGGTGAAGGTGGTGGTTATAGTAACTGTCTGGGTGCGACCATGGCGATGCTCGTCGGTGTTGTGATACCAGGACTGGGTGGGCCAGGATTTGTGGCGGGCTTGTAGGTTAGGGATGTTGCGCTTGAGTGGTGTGGCTAGGGCGAGAGCACTAGTGGTGAGGGGGAGGAGGTTGAGGAGTCTCATGTTGATGCTTTGGAAGATGATGGTAGTCTGATGAGTGACTTGAGTGCGCTGATGGCTAGTGATAGATTGAAGAGAGCTATAAGCATACAATATATATCAACTCCTTTGCACATAGCTGTCACAGCATTTCAATATGGACGCGTACATCCATGGCTCATTCCCTCAATATTCGCAGATGTCCGCCATGGTACATGGTTTTCGAACACGCCATATGTGCGCCTCTCGAGCGCCATCCCGCTACTTGAAGCACATTCGTATTAAGGGAGCTGCAATCTCCGGAGGTTGTCCTGTGGGGGGTAGGGAAACCTGCATCTGAAAGCGAAGCCGTCAGGCAAAGACTGATCGGCGATGGCTTGCCAAGAAGTGCGTGATATGCTCCTGCGATGCGACATCTCTAGATCTCTAGATCCTGATTGCACAATGTCTTCTGGGGCGTTTTAGGTTATATGTAGCAGTTTAGTGTGTTATAATGTCGAATAAGGTGAATAGTTTCGCATGTTCCCATGTCTTTTGGTACAGACACATCACACGAACTTGAGATCGATGAGAGATATTGAAAGCCCACGCCATTGCGAGAGCAACACGTTCAGGTCAGCATACTGAACGACGTCGTGTTTCCGGCGGCTGAAGTTCTCGTGATATTCCGGGATAAACGGATTTCGGACTTCGCGTAGGCCAAGGAGAACAAAAGGCGCTCTTGGCTTATGAGCAGATACAATATTAACTACCGGCTTGTAGCAAAGTCCGTAGTCTGCATGGAGATCTCATGAAAGGAGAAAGCCATATCCTTGTTGTTTGTCATTCCTAGATGCGGCAGAGAAGACCAGATTGCATCCAGGAACGGTGCATGCTAGCCAAATCGTGAGTCTCTCTTCCAGAGAATGACAAGACGAAATTGACGTTAGTTGTAATTTGAATTGAAGTAATATTGTATGGAAAGGCAATGAAGAGATTGGCACGTCATAGTGGGACATCCGACTGCACATGTAGGAAAGAGCAACGTCGGGAAGCAAGAAGAGACTCGCATCTTAGTATACAGGCACATAGAAGTAATGCTTTGTTGTAGACGCAGTATAGGTATAATACTTAAGTGAGGACGTGGTGTGTGGACGGAAGCTTGAGGTGCTTGTGCAGGTGGAGGCCAACCGGCCCCTGGTGCTTGGCGGTACCCGCTTGGTTCAATCCTGGAGGTCGCGTCGTCCCAACCTCTGCTCACTCTTTCCAGACTTCTCATCTAGCCATAAAATCTGAAGAGCTTTGCGACACACAAATGCCCTTCTATTGGGGTAGGTGTCGACTGAACTGGGAATCGCGCCAAAAAGTCCCAATAACAGGCCACTCCACTACCACACCGTCATCTCAGAATTATGTGCCGTTATACGATGTTCTCCGCTCTCTTGAAATATACGGCCATCACTTGCTTTGGTAATGGTTTTTGCGTAACGTAGGTGGCATGTGGACGATACGCGCCTATTAGACAGCATGCGACGCATGGCCAGCCTTTTTATGTGTCTCAGCCCGTCCCGTAAGCCGTCAGGCTGAAGATATCGCGCACGGAATGCGGGTCTATCCGCATGATATGAGTGTTACCAGATGATCTTGTGTATTCTAGTAAGACAAACCAGCTGTTAGCCAACCCAAACCTCGCAATTCCAATGCGTATCTGGTCCTTTTCTTTCGCGTGTCAAATCAGGAAACGGCAACTTGTTCCTTTATCGAAAAGCTTGTGAAGCTATGGAGAGTGAGCTATGGATCTCATTGGGCATCAGCTAATTGATTCAAAGCCACCCACGCTGAGAGATCTCGATGCGGCGATTATGCACCTCGGGTTGGGGGCCAGCTGCAAAGAATGGGCAGTAAGAGAAAGAAGAGGGGTAATGACTGAACCCCATAAGCGGCCGCACACATTTCTCTGCTGTTTCTTTTCAGTCTCAGGCTCATTGACGTCAATGGGCAGCGCGTATTTCGACCGCTCCTGTATCCAGCAGTTGCAATATGTCGTCGTTCCAGGCCGCAGAGAACGTTCAAATTGTCGAAACAGCGATGGAAACATGGTTCCCTCGGGCGATCCCAATCGCGCAAAGGGAAGCCTTCAGTCATACAGATCTTTCCGACATTTCCAACGCTCTCCGTAGCACCGGTCGCGAGTCATGGAGCCAGGTCCCCAGGATATACGCTACTCTGAGGATCATCCATCAGCTACCTCTTATCGACGTGTTCTTGACGGAAGGGCTAACTGAAGTTTGGTTCCCGTTCACACACAGAACCCTGCCGGAGATTCTGAGAAGTCAAAGTGCGAGAAACGACTTTCTTGAAGCCCAGATACTGGTCCTTACGAAGGTTTTGGACTTGGAAAAGGAGGACGGCAAACGCAGACACTTCTCTAGGTCCGGTGATATACCGGTGGTGAAGCTAGCCGAGCTGGGTCGCGGCGGTAATGGAGTTGTTGAGAAGGTGATGAGCACTATCAGTCGGAAGGAGTACGCAAGGAAGCTTATTCCACGGGGAACTACATTCCGAAAAAACAAAGATGCACTCAAGGCCTTCGAGAAATAACTCGCGGCCATGAAGAAACTATCCCACATGCATATTGTTGAGCTCATCGGCAGTTATACTGATCCCAGGTACGTTTGCCGCTGCACACACAGCTCGTGACTAACGAAAGCATATCAGATATGTTGGCATTTTGATGTCGCCTATCGCAGACTGCAACTTGAACCAGTATCTTGCAAAGCCTCTATCTGTACACCGAGCTTCCTTATTACGCACGTTTTTCGGTTGCCTCGCTGCAGCGGTCAACTACTTGCACCAAAACCGCGTAAGACACAGAGATATCAAACCCCAGGTAATTTTAACCCAACTCTTGGTTGCATCAGACCTAATCAGTCTCTAGAGCATACTGGTGAAGGACCATCAAGTGTTGATAACTGACTTCGGTATCAGTCGTGACTGGACCGATCTCGGACAGGGTACCACGGCCGGTTCTGCAAGCAAAACACCGCAATACTGTGCTCCAGAGGCTGCGGCAAACCAACCAAGAAACACATCCGCCGACATTTGGTCGCTGGGCTGTGTCTTCTTGGAAATGTGGTCCATTCTATGTGGGGAAACCTTGGAGTCGCTGAACGCATACTTTCTAAAGAATGGCTCCAGCAAATGCTATCACAACAGCCCAGATACGGTGCAGTCATTGTGTAAATCCTTGACCTCAGAAGCCCATGCCACGAAGTTACAGCATCCTGGCATCTAGATCGCTATGATGCTGAAACCACATTTAGAGGAACGTTGCAACGCACAAAGGCTATTTGAAACCATCCACGAGGCAACACAGGACCCAGACACCCAGCTTCCCTTCATGGGACTATGTTGCACTGAGCAAGAAGACACAGCTGAGAGTTTACAATCTTCAGTTTTCGACCCAGAACTTATTGGGTTCTTGACAGAAGCAACAACTGAGTCCAGTGCAGTCTCTGAAGCGATCCATAAATTGCACAAGTCATCGGAGCCTGCCCACGGACTCACTGAACGTGTCTCCTTGAACGTCATTCCCGTCGCATCACCCGCCAATGACACCGTCACCGCAAAGGGTGCGCTCGAATTACCATCAATTGAGCAGACAGACATCCCTGGGACGAGAGATTCTAACATAGGGCATCTTACAGAGCCTGCTCTTCGCTCAATTGAGAATTTGAACGGTCGGCTTGGGACTAACCCTGTGATAGCGAGAATCCAAGGTACACCATCCAACGATACCATCACTTCGGCATATGGACCAGCAAAGGGCCCGGACCACAAGGTATCAGGTCTCAAAATGTTTGATCCAGAATCAACAGGGCGAAATCTCAATGCGCATAATGTTTTAAAACAAGGATCGTCAGACAACGCAGATCTTGGAGCAATCGCTACGCCAGGCCTCTTTCAGCAACACGAGTGGTCTCAAACAAACGTTTTGATGCCCCAACTCAACACATCCAAACTTGCGCTACGGGGTTACCATGCGAGTCGCGGCTCCGATCAAGTTAGCATACACGTACAGCATGAAGAAGAATCTCTCCGGCTGCCTCGAGAGCTGCTCAGTCAATGGACGATACCCGGAGATGCCAGAAACGCGTACAACTAGGACTTCGATGGACTAGTGTCCTCGGATGGTGAACACATAATGGCGGACCAGGCCGTTGGACATTTGCGACAAAGTGGTCTGGACGCGGCAGAACTGACACATATCTGGACACTTTCGGATCCGACGGATCGTGGAAAATTGAACAGAGACGAATTTGCGGTTGCGATGCACTTGGCCTTTCGCAGGCTTGTAGGACATGCTTTGCCCCCTCAGCTACCTCCAGGGCTTGACGCAGAGCTTCATAAGCCGTTGTTACCTAATCAATTGGCTCCATCTGATACCCAATCTCTATCCATCACTCAGCCGCTGGTCTTCCCACTCTCAACAGTACCCATTGAAGATCGGAGCAGACGTGGCTCCAATAGTGATTCCACGTCGTCGACCGATATAGAGGGGAAGTGAAAAAAGCTATATAGTAAGGAAATCATTAACGCCGGTCTTGCCACGGTTTCAACCATCCACGCGGCGCACGGAGTCTACGCGTCCATGGTACCTTCGTCGTCACGCATTGGTTTGCCTTCGCCCACACCACCGATCGGAGCTCGAGCTTCAATTTCAGACAATCACACCGCTTCAAAGATCGCGATGCAACTCGGAACATATCCGTCAACTGGATTTGACTCGAAGGGCCGACCGGGTGCACATATGCGCAGTTCATCGCAACCGCTCCTGGAAGTCGCTGATACGCCAGGAAGTATAGCAGTCTCGAGAACGACGTCACTGAGCGAGATCCCCTCATACTCTGCCTTAAATCCAGCCCTTACAAAAGTCTCTCGAGTGGGACTACCTTTCCTGACTCCAGAGCAACAGACGTCGTATGAGCAGCTGTTCAAATCTGCAGTAGGAGACTCAACAATGCTATCTACAGTACAAGTTCAGGCCATATTCACGCGGTCGAAGCTACCGAAAGAAGCTTTGGAGAAGATCTGGGACTTGGTGTTCATCAAAGGTAGTAGTGGGCTGTTATGCCCACAATTTTGCTTGGCAGTGCACCTACGTGCCATTGCGTTGAGGGGGACACCACTACCAACTCAATTGCCGGAAAGCATCAAGAACACAATGCGACAGGCAGTCAATGCAATCATCAGGGAAAAAATGAAGGCGGGAAAGCCTGTGACAGGATTCCCGAGTGTATCAGAAGGTTACGACATGATGGATATGGCGTCAAGTCGCGAGGCTAGCATCGACCCAAGACGCTCTACAGTTGATGCTTGTTATGCCTTATCAGAACCTTCCTTTGAAGGCGATACATCTGAGACCGCATATCCGCCTCTGTATTCGGAGCTAGTGAACATTGGCGAAACTCCAGGTCAAACATATTTGCAGACACATCGGCAAAAAATCGAAAAACCACCGCGCTATTCGAAACGACTGGGGTCTCTTCCCAACCCCATCAGATAACCAGGAAGGGCCATGACCTTGGTGGTAACTTCCACTGCAGACAGTGTCTTAAGCCCGTGATCAAGGTCAACATGGGTTTCCAAGATAGGCTAGAGACTTTCTCGCTTCCGCTAGTCCTTCTTCAACCGAACGTCTTCTTTGTGCACTTGCGGTTCATGCTGAACATCCCGTTCGACCAGAAAGTCGTTTCTGAGTGTCACCCTCACTGGAGTGATGACTACGTCGTTCTAGATACTGGCGATGGCGAGTCCTTTGAACGCATCTGCCTTGACACAAGAATGGAGGAAGAGCTAAACATAAGAGCCATACTATTATCTCAACCAATTGAGATTAGTGAAGCTGATTGGGTCCCGGCGAGTCCACTACGAGCCCCACCCCTACCTCTTACTTTTGAGAAGCAAACTTGGTATCCGAGTCAGACAGTCAGCCAAGCGGTGCCTATTGTCAGACATGGTGCTCCATGAACTTCTGTACGTTTGTGCCCGAGGCATGTTTGTGCCTGAGACATGTTTGCTATCTACGGTGCTCCGCGGCCTTCTAGGTGTTTGTGCCCTGATTACCAGCGTATAGATAGAGCTCTCATCCCCATAGTCAATACATCACGCATTGCCCTATGTTCTTCACTTGGTCCCATTGACACCTATGATGCGGTACACTTTGAGGGGAAATAACGAGATCATGATTAGAAAGGGAAAGTATCATTGATGCATTCGGCGAGATACTGGTGAAGATGGAGAATCGGCTCTTATGGCGCAATACATCTACACTGATAAACATCTTAGGCGCGCGCGGTATTAGTTGTGTTCAAACTCATGCCTTTACGAGTCACTAGATATTACGAAGCCGATCGGAAACCTCACCTAGAAATATTACCGTTCCCCGCAGAGCGATGCAATTAGGCGATGGAGCCCGAATCGATCTTCTTCTGACGTGCTTAAATGTTACAGCCCACGTTATTGCAAGAGCCCTAGAACACTATCAGCATGCGTGTTCCTCTTTCCCGCGATCGTTTTGTTCCTTTCCATTATTGGCTTTGATCTCTGCAGACGTTAAGGTAGCTCGATATTCCTTTGCCTTATTCATATTACCCGCCAAAAGAGTAAGGTCTCTTAGGCGTGATATACGTGAAGGACTTCGATTTATTAGCACATCCACGCATCCTCTACTACACGATATATATTCTTGTTTCGTCTACATTGTCTGTTTTGCGCTTCTTCGTTGTGAGCCGAGGATTTTTAAGCTCTATTAATAGCGTCCATGATGTCGGCTTCAAGATTCTCCAACAGGCCTGGTGCTTCGCCCTTGTATGCGAATAGCTTCTCCGCTCTCTCGGCTCTTGTGCGAGAGTTGCTCGCGAAGAGATATCGAGCTAGTTTCTCGAAACCAGGGAAGCTTGCCATGGAATCCAACTGCTCCAGAGAGACTTGCACCGGTTCCGCGTCCTTGATAACGCCATGCTTGTGCAGGATCTTTCCCGCTTCTTTTGCAACATCGAGTTGGGAATGCTCCTGCGTTCCCGCAAAGTAATACCCGTTCCCATTGAAGTACTTCTCAGCATTAGAGTTCGACGCCGCGGCTTCCACAACGTGTAGATACACCTTCATGAGATCATCGATGTGCACCCAACTCCTTGCATTCGTGCCCTCGCCATGGTAAAACACCTTGCCACCCAAGTCCTTCACCTCCTTGACGAACATGGGCACAAAAGCGCTGTGGGTTTTGGCCAGTCCCTTGCCTTTGCCGTAGATATCTGGTGGACACATGATGGCTATGTTGATCTTGTCGCCATGCTTTGTGATAGTGTCGTGTAGGATGGTCTCGGTGTTGCGGTGGAGTGCGCGGGTAGGGAGTGTTTTGATCTCTTGGAGGGAGTAGGTATCGGACCAGATCTTAGGGTTCAGTTTACCGAGGTATTGCTCATCCATCCAATCCGAGACGATACCTGTGCCGGATAGATGGAGCAAATAACCTGGCGAAGAGCGCTTGAGAAGGCCGGAGATGATGGCGTTGAGGGAGGGTTTGTGGTCCGAGTCGCCGTTGTGGACGACAATATCAGCCATCTCAGCGGCACCGGCGATAGCGTCGGCGCCGTCGTAGTCGCCTTCGATGACCTTGATGTTTGGGTAGGTGGATTTGAAGGCTTCTGGGGTCTTGCGGAGGAGCACGGTGATGTCGTATTCCGGATGAGCGGTTGCGATGGTGTGCAGGACGGAGCCACCAATGTATCCAGTTCCGCCGGTGCTTAGGAGGATCAGTCAGAAACTGGTGTATGCATGCAGCAAGGGACATACAGGAAGATCTTGGGCGCCATCGTAGATAATGTTTGACAATATGTACCAAACGGGTAGAATTAAACGAAAAAATAGGAACGTAGTCCAAGTTACTGTGTGGGAAGAATTGAAGCTGAGAGAGTGTGTAGCGTTTAGTATACATGTCAAAAGTCGCACGGCTCCATTTTGATTGATAATCCAATTTGATTTGTAATCCAACTGGGCACTGTGTCTCTCGTCCCGTATCTAGATTGAAACAAGTAGCTGAGTGATGCCCACAAACACAATCTCGTACACTACGGCAGCCCCGACGATAGCTGTGACTATAGATGTGTGCGGGTGAAGATGACAGATTCCAAACCCTCTGATTACTTGACCGCGGCTACCTTTGCTATTTGCAGGCTGATGGAAATTAATCACGTACATCCATGAAATGTGCGCTGAGATATTCTGGATAGTCATTCGGATGAGCAATAGGAGCTGTGAAAGACTCCAAGTGGTGGGTGGTGTTCGAGTAGGGCTGGGCTCATGTAGGCATCGTTCGCTGATATATAATCGAGTAGGAATGTTCGCCTAAAGAAGGATCTCAAACTAACAGCCCCAGCAACGGGTTATGTGCAAATACGTGTCTCCTCGATAGGATCGCTTTGATAGAGTGACTGCTTCATTGTCAGCCAGAATGTCTTAACAGTACCTTACGCCCTTGTTTCTTCCTTAAAATTGACTTGAAGTTAGTCAACACAACTTGATAAGGCGTAATCTGCTGCGGCACCTGCTGTTGATACGTCGTCATCGAACTGCCACGAACGTTGTGGGTGGAGCGGGCCTCGGCACGCTCGGGAGTCTCATGAACGCACGTGCGAGAGTGTGGCCCCTTCACCGCTACGCCATCTGCGGACTAGTGCGTCGGTGATTTTACTTCGTTCGCCGACAACTCGAACTTTTTTCTGGCGGCCAGAAAAGTGCCGGAACGCGACACGCTCCACACCGCGCCACCCACGAACGATATACACGATGCCGACCGCCGAAATCGACTCCAATAAGCGCAAGCGCAAGCACAAGAGCAAAAAGGGCGAAGAGAGCGCCGCACCCAAAGCGACCACCAACGGCGCCACGGCAGTCGAAAAGCCTCGCAAGAAGCCGAAGAAAGTGCATACACCAGAGCCTGAAGTAGAGGCGGCTATCACAGATGTCTCTGCTGATGGTGTAGAGAGCGAGGACGAGGAAGTCAAGGAAGTCGAGGCGCAACTGAACGGGGAGCTTAAAGAGCTTGTCGCAAAGAGGAAAGCTGCCGAGGAGGACGATGATGAAGAGATCGAAGAGCTGCAAGGCACCGGCGCAAACGCCGAAGACCTAACCTCGAGTACCTCGATGCCTACCATGGACAACCCGACACTCTTCGCCGACCTGAAGCTCTCTGACCGCACCATGGAGGCCATCAAAACGATGGGCTTCGAGACCATGACGGAGATCCAGCAGAAGACGATTCCGCCGCTACTCAGTGGTAAAGACGTACTCGGAGCAGCGAAGACCGGTAGCGGAAAGACACTCGCGTTCCTAATACCCGCAATCGAGACGCTCTCATCGATGAAGTTCAAGCCCCGCAACGGCACCGGTGTTATCGTCGTATCGCCCACCCGTGAACTCGCTCTACAGATCTTCGGCGTCGCCCGTGAGCTTATGGAGAAACATTCGCAGACGTTCGGCATCGTCATCGGCGGAGCCAATCGTAGAGCCGAGGCTGAGAAATTGGCAAAGGGTGTCAATTTGCTCATTGGTGAGTGGCATAGAAGCACGACATGCATGTGAGACATACACTGACTCTGAACCAATCTTCAGCCACCCCCGGTCGACTCCTGGACCATCTCCATAACACGCCCGGCTTCGTCTTCAAGAACCTCAAATGCTTGATTATAGATGAAGCTGATCGGATCCTCGAGGTCGGGTTCGAGGATGAGATGAAATCAATCATCAAGATCCTCCCACAAGAAGACCGGCAAACCATGCTATTCAGCGCTACGCAGACGACCAAGGTGGAAGACCTAGCACGCATATCTCTGCGGCCTGGGTAAGCTATAATTGTCTGGTTAATATTATTCACATCTGACTGTGAATGTGACAGGCCGCTATACATCAACGTCGATCACCACCAGGAGCAGGTAAGTTGTTTCCATGATTACTTTGAAAGAATCCCAGCTAACTTGTTTCTAGTAAGTTTCTTTGCGTCCTACAAGCCATTGTGTCTTGCCTGGGAAAACGTGCGACAGATCCTCTGCTAACAGCTTGACCAGCGCCACCGTCGAGGGACTGGAACAGGGCTACGTTGTTGTAAGTAACACGTCTCTCTCCTAACGTGTCAAGGCTAACTCTTCTTAGTGCGAATCGGATACAAGGTTCCGGCTGCTCTTCAGGTAGGAAAAGCATGTACGAACTGCAGGTGAGACATTCGCTGACTTGCATAGCTTCCTCAAGAAGCACCAGAAGAAGAAGGTCATTGTCTTTGTTTCAGCCTGTAACTCGGTGGACTTTTATGCTGAGCTGCTCAACTACATCGACCTGCCCGTTCTCGCACTCCACGGAAAGCTCAAGCAGCAAGCACGAACGAATCGATTCTTCGAGTTTTGTAACGCTCAGTCTGGCACACTGATTTGCACCGATGTTGCGGCACGAGGCTTGGATATCCCGGAGGTAGATTGGGTCATACAGTTCGACCCACCGGATGATCCTCGTGATTATATCCACCGAGTCGGTCGGACAGCAAGAGGCTCCGGGGGCAAGGGAAGGTCGTTGATGTTCCTCTTGCCGACTGAGCTGGGTTTCCTTTCGCTCTTGAAAGAAGCCAGGGTCCCGCTTGTGGAATTCGAGCTACCGGCCAACAAGATCCTCAGTAAGTCTCCTCATTCTTATGTCATGAAATGGGCTCCTCGCTAACATGAAATAGACATTCAGAGTCAATTGGAAGCCCTCATCAGCAAGAACTACTACCTCAACAAGTCTGCCAAAGACGGCTACAGGTCGTACCTCCAGTCATACGCCTCCCACAGCTTGCGCTCGGTGTTCGACGTGCATAAGCTGGACCTCGTGAAAGTAGCGAAGAGCTTTGGGTTTTCGGCGCCGCCGAGGATCGACATTTCTCTTGGGGCGAGTCTGGGCAGGGACAAGAAGGTGGAGGGGAGGAGAGCGTATGGCAGTCAGCCGCAGCAGGGGAAGCGACCGATCAAACCAAAGCGATTCTGAGGGGAGCGATTGGGGCTGAGATGTAGCATATTGGGAGTATATGGCGTATCAAAAAGGGAATGTTGCATATCTTGCCTAACTATTAGGGTGTGTTTATGTACGCTCTAGGGTTCTTGAAACAACAACTGCGACCTCGCCGTCGTTGAATATGCATCGTAATAATTATTTGTGAACAAGCAGCACTTGATACACGTTACTCGACGCTCTCGCACCCGCATCCGGCCCTACGAACATGTCAAAAAGTGCAATCACGCGGGTAGTGTGGACGATGCGCTGGCAAGTCTCCAAGTTGGACAGACCAATGAGGTTGCCGAGGGGACCGAGCTACGGCTGCATCCGTCCTCCGCGGCTTCGGCACAGACGATGTGCCCATCACCCCTGGTAACGAGACGGGTGCTAAGAGTTGGGTCTGGCGGTGAGGAAATCCACTGCAAATATGGTGTAACTATGGTGCGTGTTTGAAGTTGTAATGCAGAATATGGGTAATGCTGATTTTTGGGTTCGGAGTGCGGGAGAGGGGTAAGAATAGGCCTCTCGCAGTGGGATGGCTGGTAGCAGGGGAGGTGCATGGCCAGCGGCATCCACGGGGGACTTGGGACACGCTGTGTGGGCTCGCGCCAGTTGGGCGAGGAAAGGTGGCTGGACAACAAGCCACCAGGTGAGCCACCAGGTGTCGACAAGTCTCGTCATGATGTATCTGAGGTGCGGGATAGATAGGAAGCGAGCTGTCTTGCTATGATGTGCAGCGACCCCATAGCTATAGCTCTCACGTCTCTTGCACTATCACCGGGATAATTGCCACCTCGATAGTGAGCTTTCGCGAACCCAGGCAGCCTCACGGGGCTAGCGCAGCAGGGATTATTGTTCAGCGGCCTTGACCATCCTCTCTCCACGGCAGCAACTACGACAGCCCTCTCCGCCAGCTCTGCCAGCCAGCTCCAGGAGCCCGCAGAGCCATTGTTACCCGCACGACGCTCGCCGTCTGTGCCCGACCCTGGCGTTGGTACGTGAGTCCGCTACCCTGTTTTGGCCGACGCTCCAGGTGCCTGGTGCGGCTCTGTTGTTGGCCTGGCCTGCTGCTAACATCACTTGCACCTCAGCTTCCGCCATCGACAACCCGCCTTGTCGCAAAGAGTCGCAGAGAGTCGCACCCCGCCGCGCTGCCTCGCATAGCCTGCGCACCCCGCCCACGACCTGTTATGTTCTAGCCGCCGCCACTACACCACGTTCGCTGCGCCCCAGTCGCCCCAGTCGCACCAGCAGCATCAAGGTCGCGCAGACGAGAAACAGCCACGCAACGGCCCTGCACCCACTCCCCTATCCGTAATACCGCTCCCACAGTCGCGAGGAATGTCTGCGCCCATGTCGTCGGTCGCGAACCTCGCCTTCTGAGATTCTTCGGGGCTCTACGATGGGTCTTGACACGAAGCATCCTCCTCTCCCGGCACCCACTGAACCCTCGACTCTCGACTCCGCAGACGACTCCAACCATCGCTCCGACGTCGACACCAACGTCTCCACGCGCACCGACAAGACATCCTATTCTGTCCCCGAAGACGGCACCCCCATCACTATCAACACCACCAACCCCACCAAACCCCAGGCCGGCGTCCTCCACAAGAAGTACCCCTCGCAGACCTCGCTGCTCATCGAGTACTTTGAGGCCGGAAAGACCGAGGGCAAGGTTCGCTCGCGCCCCAGCGTACGCGTGCGGGTAACCCCTTCCTCCCGCAAGAGCAAGACCAACACCACTGCGAACAACCACGTGCAAATCACCCAGACGAGCCGCAACCCCCACCACCCCTCCTACACTCGGCGTATCTCACTCGGCAGTAAGCCCCGCGACGAGATCATCGACACCCGGACCGCTGAGTTCTCGGACATCTCCAACGTCTCATCCCTCCCTCCCGTGGACATCGAGGTACTGCAAAACTTCAGCGATTTATCATCAAGCACCGGCGGGCGATTCATCCCAATGCCTTCAGACGTTTCGTCCATGCCTGCAGACAGCTTGGTAGACGGAGTAGAGATCCTACCTCCCGGGCGCCGCAGGAGCCGGAGCTTAGAGAGGGAAGCTGTCACCGAGTCTATGCTTTCCGAAACCCTGGTCCCACCCCAAGCGCCCAAGCATCAACGGAGTAGAAGTATGAGCAAAGACCGCATCACGCAGCGGGTCATGGAGAAGCTACAGCAACAGGCTGCGGAAGGCAGTAGCTCCAAGGCGAGAGACAGCTCGTCAAAATCAAGGGAGACCTCCAGACTCAGAGCTGAGGATATGAGCTCACCGCGCAAGTCACACCGAAGAAGAAGCAAGGATGTCGAGGATGTGAGCGCCGTCAGCGGCACCGATTCGAGTCTCCTCTCCTCGAACGCTGATCGCCGGTCTGGTGTGGGGCACTCGAACCGCTCCGCCGTCTCCGGAACTTCGTCAATCAATAACCCCAAGCTCCTTGCGACGGTTGAGGATGCGATCAAGCGGCTCATTCTCCCTGAACTGAATGCGCTGAAGGAAGAGAATCGCAGCTCCAGGAACCGAGACAAGTTTGACCACAGCAATCGGGACAGCATTGCTACCTACGACACTACCGAGTCAACTGGCTCGTCTAAGCGACGGGTCTCCAAATCATCGAGCGCCCCCAAACTCCACGGGAACAAGCCAAAGGTCGTTCTCAATCGAGATGGTGACGATCCCGGCACTATTCTATCTGGAACATCCAGCCGCAAGGGCGAGCGACGGTCTAGTCGAGGCTCTATATCAAGCTACGCAGAATCTATTACCCGAGAAGAGAAGTCTTCCCGAAGAAAGAGCAAAGACAAGGAAAGCACACCGACACGCGGCGTTGCTTTAGCTGGACTTACTGGAGCCGGCCTTACAGCTGCTGCTCTCAAACACCACACTTCACGCGAAGAAAAGGAAGAAGAGCGCAAGCATCGGAAACATCGTTCCTCTCGCAGCAGTCGGTCCGCAAGCATATCGGAAAGTCTGCACGAAGAGACCCGCGTAAAAGAGCGTGTGCCGCCTCTACCATTCAATCACAGCGAGCTAATAGGAGGTTCTGAAATGACTCGAGATTCAATTTTATCTGCTGAAACTGAGACCAAAGAGAGGCCAGGCTCGAGTTCGTCTAGAAGCACTGGTGTTGAGACACCACTTCAACAAGTCGCTCGTGGTTACATTTCGCCTTCTCCACGCACGCCAACTCGAACCCCCAACACGCATCAGCACCCTCTGGCAAATGCCCACAGTAATCGTTCTGTGGATGATGTTCGACACGCCACCCCGAAAAGTGACCGCAGCTACACATCTCGTTCGAAAGAGGTTACGGAAGCTAGTTTGCTAGCTGCAGCTGCCGCCAAAGCTCGCGCGATTGAGCGCTCTGAGCCTCAAGCATCCCAATACGAGATTGAAAGCGAGACCTCGAGACGCGGCGTCAGCCCGCTTCAAAGTGAAGCCAGTTATCGAGAAGATGTGCATGCTAGCGGTTCACCTCGCCGTCTCCATTCCATCCGCAGTGGACCGTCTGTGTCGTCCCTTGGTCATCAATTCGAACGACGCGAGTCCAATTTTTCCATCGCGTCACTAGAGTCAACGCCTAGCACCAAGGCGGCGCGAACTCGCAAGCGACCACAAGGCGTCACTCTCGAGAGCAAAAAGTCGATACTTGGCGAGCGGAATACTTCTGGCGACGCCGAGGAGTTCTTTGAGCGTAACCACGAGCAAAACGAGATCTACCGGCGAGAATTGGAGGATAGTTCACTGGCATCGCCTGTCAACTACAACCGCATGACAAACTACACTGATGATAGCGCCGAAGGTCAGTATCTTGATCATGAAGAGAAGTTGGACATGCAAAATATCCGCAAGGTTGGATCGAATCCGGAGTACGTCCACACACCACTCGCAGTGGAATCCGCCGTTGCCTCTTTACACGACCCATCCAGTATCAGCGTCCGATCATCAGTGGCATCTCAACTGAAGAAGAGCCGGCTGTCCCAGGTCAGCCCCAGTCCAGCAAGCTACGTGCAGACTGAGGATATCCCCGCTGGCGAGAGATGGACCGCCATTCGCGAGAAGGCCGAAGCACTGGTGCAGGAGCGGCATGCTACCAATTCACCCAGGCAAAGCATTGCTCAATCTGTAGATGAGCAGCCTCAGATGCATCACAGCGCCTACCCAGTAGGCCACGACGACATGATGCCTGAGATTGGGTATGGCATGGACGATGATTCCGATGTGACCACCAACCCATCCATCATTCAAGGACCGCTGGGTGGAGGAGACGGCTACCACGACCACGCTGACGAGCTGCTCAACCAACAAGAAGAGCGGGAGCGTACTCCCACGTCGTTCAGCAAGGGCGCTGCTCTTGGGGTTGGTGCTGGTGCTGCTGCCATCGCTGCTGCTGCTGCTCATAAAAGACATGAGCAGCAGAGTCCGGCCTCAGTTGATCAACGTCACTATGCCACCGTAGAAGATGACTACGATCATCCCTATTCAGGTGAGCTACAAAACGAGCAGGCTGGCTATGCGCAGAGCAATCGCACTCCATTGTCAGGCCCGACCGGCTGGAAGGATGAGGGTTACCAGTCGGCTAATCAACGTGAAGCCTATACGCCGCAGAACCGCAATAACCCCAAGCTCTTTAATGATGATGACTACGGCGAAGAGTACGACGAGACGGATCTTGCCGACCCAGATATGTTCGCTGCCCGTGGCAAACATGACCGACACATCAGCGGTAACTCGCATGGGTTGGCATCACCCCTCTACGATGCAGCTACTGGGAAGGGTATCGATCGCATTGAGTCAAAGGACATCGTCGCTCTCATGGACCATCTTACTGTACGGGACGCACAGCGCAATGCGCGCGACACTGAGATCCTGGTCACCCTAGTCCGAAGCGCGGCTGAGATGCGCAACCAGCTAGACGATCTGAAACAGTTCATCAAGACTCAAGACAACATGATCGTTAACACGACAGACAAGAGAGTCGGTCTGGCTGAGCAGAGGATTCTGGGTGGTCCGCGCCCACAGCCGATAGTATCGCCACGGGTAAATCGATCATCGTCGGAGGACATGGAAATTGAGAAAAAGAAGAAGAGTGTCTTCAGACGTGCTCTGAAGGGTTTAAGCGCTGGCAAAAGCGATGGCGATATCAAGCATATCGAAGAGATGTTGGTCCAACTGCTCGGCGAAGTCGAAGGCTTGAAGCAGGTGAATCAGCTCTCCTTGGATCAGCAAGCCCGATCCAACAGTCTTACATCGTATGAGAATCTGCGAGCAAGTGGCGACCCAGGTTACGAGCCAGAAGGTCGCGCCAATACGGCATCATCACCAGACCAGTCCGGCTTTCTCTCCAACCCTTCTTCGTCGCGGCGCATCCAAGACCTCCATTCTGGTTACGATGTTGTGCCGACGAACCGTATAAGCACGGTCCGAGAAGAGAGTGATGAAGAGTATGACGAGCGTGACCCGCGGTATGAGAACACAGAACGGATGACAACGCCGACGCAGGAAGCCTTCCAGAACAAGAACGGGTCACAACAAACCCCACCACAGGCTTCTAGGGCAGTTCGGGACTCGCAGAGCCAGGAGAACACGCCAAAGCGCAAGCACAAGTCAAACTCGTCGTCCATCTTTGGCATTCCCAAGATTTCAAGATGGTCCAAGACTACGTCGTCCACCAATCCTGAGAGTCTTCCTCGCAACAGCGGATCCGGCGAAAAGCGACCGTATTCAACGCACTCTAGGTCGTCCTCGCGGGATGATGTAGAATACTACGATGATGAGGAGCCGTACGAGGTGCGTAATGATGACAGGCTTCGCTCCAGCACATCGTTGGCAAGAGAGGAACGAGCCTCCATCCGCTCCGCTCGCTCCCCTTCGCCCCTCATCCCGGAAGAGCTTGAATATGAGATGGAAGACCCCAAATACCAGGCTCACCGCAACTCGTTGAACCTACAACATCCCCAACCCCGACCTGGTCCTACCGGCCGGCATCAGAGCAACCTAGAGACTCAAGCCCAGATATACGAGCCCGTTCGCTCCGATATTGGATCCCCAGATTACGACCAGTGGGGCAGCATGCCGTCTCTTGCTCGCAACCGCCATTCCGCTGGCACTGCTCCTCAGGGTGCCGGAAATCTATCGCCCATCTCATCCGACGGTGGATACAGCCAGCACTCCGCTTCGGAGCAACAAGCGGCACCACCTCGGCCACCCAAGAATCCAGATGATGGCCCACTTATCCCGCCGCCGCAGACGCTTGCAGGCTATGGCCAGACAAGACAGATGTACAGCTCGCCGAATGAATTCGGTAGCCAGGGTGCGCTGACGCCGTTGGCCCCCATTGCTGAGGTGCGTTATTCACTCGAAACCGATAGGGGACATCGCGTAAGTCCACTTTTTCTCCATAAGCGGGATAGAGATACTGACATCTAATAGATGACGCCCACACCCTCGCCTCGCCCGAGCAACCAGCACCTCCGCACCAACGCTGCTATGAACAGCCCGCAGCGCAAAATCACTGGCCCGAGGCCCATGGGTAGCAGGAGTCCTCAGCCTGGTTCCAACGGGAATGCTCAGTTACAGCACTCCGATACGGTGATTCGCAGGAAGCCCATTGCTGGTATGTATCTCTTGCTCTGTGTAAACTGTGCGAGTGCTAATGTGACGATAGATGACGAAGAGTCACTCGAATCCTACCGCAGCAGTCTCGACTCGGAGATCTTCTAGGTGAATGATCTTAATCCCGGTATCATGCTCGATACACGGCATGCAGCGGTAGAAAGTTGGGTCAAGAGTAAAGGGGGGATAGGGGATGCGAGATTCCTCTCCCACTCTCATCACATTAACGAAGCAAGGGGGAGGAAGGTACGGCACAGATCGCCTCTCAGGAAGGTTACGTTTGCGGAGGTGGGGTAATGCTGGTAGCGGAAAAAGGAGATGGGAGATGTGTGTGCACAAAATTCTTTGGTTATAGCGTATTTCTTTTTTTTCCTTAGGTACTTCGGGTATATCATTTTGCGAGCATGGGCGTAGCGTAGCTTAGCGTGGAGCTTTTCTTTTCACAACTGAAGGGGCGTAAGCATCGGAGAATCGAGTAAGGCCATGAGGTTATGACCTTATGCCCTTACGAGAGCGAGCGAGCGAACTTGTGCTTTAGATAGATGTATGGGAATGCGACACTAGGCTGGGTTTTGCTGGGATTGTCTTCTTTGAGTCTTCTCCCGCTGATGTGAAGTTGATGTGATGGTGATGTGATATTCGCGTTTCCTGACTGGTCTGGTCTGGTCATTAGCTTTCCTTCTCGATTGTCCTTGTCACGGTTAGGGGTCCTCAATGTATGGCAACGATGACAATCCCACCCGGAACTTAAGAGCGTTAAGCACACAATCCTACACCCAAGCCAGCTAGATAGGACCGCTGGGTAGCTTCTTTCTAGGCAGATTATTGGCAAGGGACATGAAGTTCGGCCCCATACTTTGAGGCCATCGCTAGAGTCTGTCGTGCGCATCATCAAATATCACTGGCACCGTCCCAGAGGACTTCGGAAAAGTTAAAAACCGCCGGGATTTCCCGTCAATCTTCTACAATTCATCAACAGCAAAAACCCTCAACACGACCATGCACCCTCTCCATCTTCCAAGCCTGTATCGAACGCATACCATACATCGAACATGGTTTACATCAATTAGAACACTCTGAAGTACGTTACCTTCCACCTCCCACTTCACATAGGAGCGAGAAGACCTAATGCACGTCTTTTGGCCTGTGCTAACAATTGCACAGGCTGGCCAAGATCGTGCAGGGGCTGGCGAAGAAGATAAGGAGTATGTTATGGGACCTGGTGGACCCGGCGAGGAAGAAGAAGAATAGAAACATGACGGAGAGGAAGAAGCCAGACATCAGAGGTAGGAAACATGCACATTTCTCGCTGCTTGATAGCCATGCGTAATTCATAAGAGAGCGCATTTTGACACTCATTGTGTGTCACGGCTGGTCACTCATTGCATATCATGACTGAAACGAATGTAAACGAATCCCAAGACCCATCGTTCCCAAGCCACGTGATCTTAGCATGAGTGATGTTTCTTGTAATGCTGACGTGTTTGGAGGTGCCCGTGATGGAATTTCAAGGAATGCATATGAAGGTTGGGGATACTGATGGTAGAGGGAGGCCAGAAGTCGGAAGAGAAGGGAGGTTGAGTGGAGGAAAGGCATCGGGAGATGATGTTTTTTATAGCCGTACCGGACTGATTTAATAGACAATGACCCTTGCTGTTAAATAAATCATGTTATCTTGTTGTTCGTAGGAGTTGGGTACGGAGTCGTTGTGGCTTCGGCCCGGCAATATGAGGTCGACGTGATGTCATCAGGATCCACCAGTTCTTTGATCGTGTACATCATCGCGAGAAACTTCAGAGCTTTATAAACCTTCATCGGCCGCAGAACTAACCTTCTCCGTCTACCACGTTGCTCTCGATACCCCCATCTAAAACCGTCACGCTTTCGTACCGCACTTCCAAACCTCTTCCAAACAAATATCGAAATCACAGCTGTCCGACGTCAATAAGATCGCTCAGCAGGCTGAGAAGGAGCTCAACTCCACGGCCGCCGTTCATGGCCACAGCGGAAGTGATTCTAGTATGTTTCTAACACTTAGACTTCTACTGTCCCTTCACATTACCCTCCACTCTGCGCCGTTTCCCTTCACACCTTCGGTCATTGTTAAGTAAAGACGGTCACTAATAGTTAATAATAGCACGCGAATCCGGCGTCGATCAGTCGGTAGAGAACAAGTTCCCCGGCGCAAAAGTCACATACGGCTCCGCAGCGAGCGGACAAGGCAACAACCGCGAGATCCCGTTGAGCGAGGGTGGAGACATCAAGGCTAATGGACAGTACGTTGGCCTCTATCTCGCCCCTGCCTCCAACACGAGATGGCTTAATGCATTATGTTGGACATGTGCTAACTCTTACGCAGACCGACCAAGGCTGGCGACTTCGCACGAGGAGGTGTCGGTGCCCCGGAGGCGAGGGATCAGAAGTATGTCGAGACACATGGTGGTGATGACGAGATTCGGGGAAACGTCAGGAACTAGATGGGATGGGACATGAGCCGAAACCCGATACCTACAGTGTAGGAATAGGGCATCTTGGCTGCACTCGTACATGTTGACTGAATAAACAAAATAAACACCAAACACTGCCTGCTTAGCCTCCTCAGGTGACTTAATCTCGTTTTCATTCTAAGTTGATTTTGTGATGAAGTGTTATCTATCCTAAACTTCTCTCCAAGACCATTTTAATCAAACACCGACATAGTTGACTGGTATTTTACGCTAGGTTAGACGCGAGGACTTTCTCCAAGGAACTAGATGGCTCTGGGCATGCGCCGATGCATCTTCGAGCAAACCGTTCCTCTCCAACTATCGGACGCCGAGGTACTTACTTTCAATGGGACCAAGTGAAGAACATAGGGTAATGCGTGATGTATTGACTATGGGGATGAGGGCTCTATCTATACGCTGGTAATCAGGTCACAAACACCTAGAAGGCCGCGGAGCACCGTAGATAGCAAACATGTCTTAGGCACAAACATATCTTGGGCACAAACATATCTTGGGCACAAACATGCCTCGGGCACAAACCTACAGAAGGTCATGGAGCACCATGTCTGACACTTACCGTTTACTCTCTCTATCTCTCTCTACGACACACACAACTACAATCGCAACCCGCAATCACAGAGAGATCATGGCCAACCAAACCATCCGCAACATCGACGCCAACATCGCGGCCTGCGAGACCATCCTCTCCTACACATTCACATCCGAATCGCACCTCCTCCAGGCCCTCAACAACTCCGGTTGCCCTATCTTCTACCTCGGCACCATCTACATTCTCCCCAAGAACGACGCCCTAGCCGTCCTCGGCGACGCGCGCATGGCCGCTATCATGTGCCGCTGGTAGTGGGGCAAGAACCAACCTTCCCCCACGAAGGTCCAGTGGACGCAGATCCGACACGACAAGTGCGGGAATGCAGCTTTGGCGACACTGGGAAGAGACTTGGGGCTCGATGCGTGTGTTATTACGAATCCGGGTACGCAGGTAGTAAGCGATAGGATGGTTGCCACGATGGTGGAGGCTGTGTTGGGTGCTGTGTATTTGGATGGTGGGGAGGGGACGTGCGAGAGGGTTATGCGGCATCTTGGGTTCTATGAACACTAGTTTCTTTAGCGTTGGTTGCTGTGTGTTCGGTGAAGGTTTGAGGAGGTGGCGAGGTGATGAGAGAGCCTGGAAAACTCTAGTGTACTGTGACGTTGGCGGAGAAGTACGTAGCAAGGCGCGAAGCGTATGTAGCGCGGTGATGCATCAAGGGATAGTTAAAGGGTGAAAATCAGGACCTGGTGAGCCCGAATGCGACTTACAAGTATTCCATTACGAGCCTTGCTTGAAGATGTAGATGTAGATGTAGCACTGGGATGATTACCCAGCAAAAAGACAAGCATTGTGAGAACGTTGTTCGAATTCCATTCGTCATGAATGTTATTTACATGAAAAGAGCGGCTGATCTCGCAGCCTGACAGCCAAAAAAGGCAAGGGTTGTTTCCCATAGAAGAACATACTCTCGAAATCCAATACATGAAGTCCCCGACGCCATATCATACAGGTTTTTGGTCATGAAGACGACCGTTAGACAAGGTAAGATGTTACAAACATCTTACAAGTTGAAAGCGCGAGCGTGGCGGCGAGCCTTGCTAGCAGAGCTGCCAGCGGTGGTCTTCAACCAGCTGATGAACTGCTCAATGGTGAAGCTCTCGGGGAGTGTGGAGCCAGAGCCACTGCCGGAGGAAGGAGCAGGGACAGGAGCAGCCTCGGTAGCAGTGGGGGTAGCAGGCTTAGGGCTGGTGATGGTGGTGGGGGTAGCGGTCTTGGAGGCAGCAGGCGCGACGGGAGCAGCAGTCTTGGTCGGGGTAGAAGGAGCAGGAGCGCTGCCAGAGGATGCACCATCCCAAACCTTGGGACCTGGAATCTCGTAGGTGGTAGCACCGTTGTAAATGTTGAAAAGAACACCCTTGTCGGTGGCAGAGTAGGCCTTGGTCATGTCGACACCGGAAGCGGGGAGGCTGGCGGAGCCGGAGCCAGTGACCTTGATCTGACCACATCCGTTGTAGAACTGAGCACCGCCTGCATTGTTGGCCTCGTGGAGACCGATCATCTCTGGGCGGATCAGGTAGTCGCCCGCCTCGAGGTTGGGGAGGTCGACGGTGATGAGGCCCTTGTTGGCAATGAACGTGTCAACAGCCCACTTGCCGCCAGATAGACCGTCTTCGAAAATCTTGGTCCAGACGGCACCCTCGCCCTTGGTGTCCGCCTTGGCAATGTAGACCATGATGGGTCCCTTGTGGGAAGCAGCAATCGGCTCATCGCTGTCACCAGAGACGGTGGCAGGGTCGTTGTGGTGCTACAGTAAGAAGTCAGCATGTTTCAAAGCAGTTCGTACATGGGTCTCTTACCCATTGGAACCCGATGGAGGAACCAGCAGCAACCTCAACCTGGTCGGCAGTAGCCTTCCCGCCATTGCAGACCATGAGAGGAGAGGTGACGTCTTTGATGGGGTTGTTGCCGTTGGATGGAGTCTGGACAGCGAAGTGCTGGCCCTGGTCCTTTCCACCAATGACAAAGCTCTGGAAAGTGGTGTGTGCAGCGGCAAGGTTGGCAACAGCCAAAACGAAAGCAGCGGTCTTCATCATTTTGATTGGTATTGGGTTGGTAGTTGTTGTTGGATATGGAGAAGTGAGTATATTCAGAGACAGAAAAAAAGCGAATGGAATGTAGACGAATGTATAATCGACAAAAGTGAGTGTATGCTAAAGAGCGTGTGAGAATGAATGACAGCTTCAAGCTTGATGGTCTTCAACCCGACGGCTGCACCTGAACCTCTTATACTCACCCCACCTACACGGCACGTTCCCGTCATGACATTGCTAGTGCCGAGTTCACATATGAAACCCGGGTGGGTGTATTGATGCCAAGCACATGTCATCTATTCCGCGTGCACTAGCTCTTTTTGTGGAAGACTGTCTTCGAATAGCTGCTGCATAACGTTGATTTGAGGCTGGACCCGATCCTACGCCGCAACAACTATGATGACTTCCTACCGTGGGGAGATTTGGAGGGTTCGGCTCGATGCATGTGCCTGGATGTGGCCTGTGTGGGATGCTGACCGTCGAATGATGATGGAGGAATCTGAGCGAAGTGAAACTATCAAGAAAAGCTTGAGCGGTAGAACAGCGGTAGAAAGGTATCAACACGCCTAGGCGTTTAACAAAACGTTTAACAAAACGTTGTGCATTGATGCGCCATTACAGGCCTGAGTTCATGCGTATGGTAATGTGAAGGCGCATGAACATGCTGATTGTTTCTTCATACTGTCTGAGGGCTCTAGTAAGACCTCCGGGATGCAGTTTTCGCAACGTCGTGAAGTCGAATTGTGCAAAGCTTGCTCCTTGTCGTCGGTCATCTTCCAGATCCTGCGAGCGAACTGGAAGCGTCGAGAACACGGCGTCCGGTGGGGCTAATTTTTCCGGGAAGGGTGATGTGACATGAAACAAGCCTAGTGGGGGAGATTGCAGGACCGCGCGCTTAATGGTTCAGGCTCCGATGCCTCACAACCAACACGATGTTCTTCGCTACGATTATTCTTCCTATGTTCTGCGCTGATGTCGTCGTTGATTTCGCGTTTCACAGAGTTCTGTTGCTATGAGCGGATACATCGTCAGCTTTTTATGAGCAAGCGAGTGGGGCGGGCTCTGCCCATGGCAAAGAACAAGGCTCATGTGGCAATTGACGCTCGTGGCTTTCGTAATGCTATTGATGGTCAAAGAAGCGATGAAGTTGAAGCTGAGCGGCTGGTACACGGTATAGTGTGATCCCATTTAGTATATGGATCTGCGCTTCGGTGGGAGCATTTCGAACTCTCGAAGAGTGCGCACTTCGTCCAACCTTAAGTACTGGTGAGCCACCTCGAAACTTGCTCAAATGTCCTCATGGCTGAGGTGGATGAGATACATTCGTATATCCAAGACCGTGGGTACGCCTTTGGACGCACAGTACCTTTACATGTCGGTTGGCATCATGGCATACCTCCAGCCTCTGACGAGATCATTGTACTGGTGTGTACATCGAGTGAACGTCGTCGGACTCGTTACAGTCTTGTGTGCAGTCTTCGTACGAGGTGTTACATGCAGGGTTCGTGGTGATCTGGAACTGGCTTGACCTTTATTTCGTACCTTTCAAAGTGTCATGTCCTCTCTTATGCATTCTGGTGCAGTGAAGCTTTGGCAAGAATTAGCCATATGTCTGTCTTCATTCAACATGCTCTCTGCGTTGCCTTCGAGTTCGTCCATTGAGCGTTGGCCGGTTAGCATTGATAGCCGAGTGCTGTTGGAGTCACATCAATGACCTGAATCTATCAATCGGTGTGTGCCATCATGGTAATCGCTCGGGTACTCCGTGCTCCGTGATAGTGTCTGCTCCAGGAAAGACCAATCGTGAGAACCCAGCCGTGGAGAATGCTAAACTTGTGGCTGTACAACCGGCGAAGTGGTTTGGACCTAGCCACGACGACCCGCAGATACAAACAGGGGTCGCCAGCTGACACTTTTCTAGAAAATCAAGCGTGATTGGTCGCATGTGCGATTGAGTCGTAAAGTCTGCGGGATCATCTGTGGCTTGAGTCCAGATCGGCAGGTTTGTAGGGGTAAATTGCATCCTTCCTGAAGTCGTGTGTCAGTGGCATGATTTCGCAACTCACCTAGGATGGTCGTCGTCATGCTGCCCTCAGCGTAAGGCATCGCACGACTCTTGGCGCACACCTTTGGTCAACGTGTTTTGACAGTTGTCGCTTGTGTTGGAAACCTGATTTCCCAAAAAAAGCAGAATCAAGATAGGCGCCTTGCGGCAAGCTCAGACGTAACAGGGTCACCGCTTCCAGGCGATCGACAGCGGGCCAATTTCTCAGATCTCAACCTTTCGCGAATTAAAGTGCCTGCTAGTGTAACACCCAGCTCACCCCTGCGCCTGTAACGCACCACACTTAGACACAAATTGCGACACGTGTAGTACATCAGTCTGTATGTATTGCTCAGGTAGACCTTACAGCCTCAGTTAACGAGCATGCCGAAGGGCAACAAGCGTCCCATATGATGGTGGATTGCGCCGCAGTTGAGGTTGGTGTCGTGCGGGGGTGGGACTGTTCTTGTGAAGAAGAACCAGATTTCGAGGGTGTTGAAGTGCTGTGCCAAGCCAATCACACGCTAGCGCCGTGCATTAGGGCCGATGCGCAAGGGCTGCAACCGAGAACGTCATAGTTAGGGACCCGTACCAGTTGACCCTGTTTATTGTTTGGCGGCGCGAACCCTTATCCTACAAAACACATCTTTGCTGCGAATATCTATTCGACATCCAGGGCACGCGCGACCGCCCGACTGCCCATCATGTCGACCTCAGTGAGTATAGCTGTAAGCGGTTGCATCGAGTGAACATGTGCTGATTATAACAAAGGGAGGAAACGTTGGCAGTGCCAAAAAAGGGTCGTCCAACTCTCTCTCGGGCATGATATCGACCCTTGTGCCTGCTGCCCTCCTTGCCATTGCCTTCGTAGCAGCGTTCTTCGTCGCCCGCAAACACTTTCGCCGCGTGTATGCGCCGAGGACGTACCTCAACCATCTGGGGAAGCAGCGACAGACGCCAGCGCCGAGCGCGGGTTTCTTCGGGTGGATAAAAGACTTCAAGAACCTCAAAGACGAGTTCATCCTGGACCACCAGTCTATCGATGGCTATCTCTTCGTGCGCTTCTTCAAGGTCCTTATCGCTGTCTGCTTCCTGGGCTGTCTGGTCACGTGGCCTGTTCTATTTCCTGTCAATATCACCGGCGGCGCAGGGCAAGAGCAGCTCGACCTTCTTTCTATGAGCAACATCAGCACCTCGAACGTCAATCGATACTACGCCCATGCGTTGATCTCCGTCGTCTTCCTCGGACTGGTCCTGGTCGTCGTTGCACGCGAATCTTTCTACGTCGTCAACCTGCGTCAAGCATACCGCCGGTCGCCATGGGGAGCCAGCCGCTTGTCTTCGCGCACCATCCTCTTTACCAATGTTCCCCAGACGCTCTCGGAGTCGGCGCTCTTCGAACTGTTTCCTGGTGTCAAGCATGCTTGGGTCGCCTCGAACACGAAGGAGCTGGAGAAGCTGGTTGAGGACCGTGATGAGACTGCGATGAAGCTGGAAGACGCCGAGATCCAGCTGTCGCGTGACGCCAACCTGAACAGAATCAAGGCCGAGAAGGGCAAGAAGCACTTTATTGCCGGAGACGTCGCTGACGGAACCAAGTGGATCGACCCCAAGAAGCGCCCGACACACAAGTTGAAGTTCTTGATCGGCAAGAAGGTCGACACCATTGAGTATGGGCGATCGCACCTGGCCGAACTCCTTCCCAAAATCACGCAGGAGCAGGACAAGCACTGGAGTGGTCAAGGCGAACTCGTGGGTGCTGTCTTTCTCGAGTTTACCACGCAAAAGCTTGCACAGGACGCCTGGCGAATGATGCAGAACAAGAAGACCCGCCCCAACAGCAAGTTGAAGGCGCGCCAACTTGGTGTCATGCCCCAGGAGGTTGTGTGGGGTAACTTGCGCATCAAGCCTGCTGAGCACTACGTTCGATGGGCTCTTGCTACCGCCTTCATCACAATTCTGATCATATTCTTCGCCGTTCCGGGTAAGTGACGATATGACTTCTTGAAGAAGGATCGCTAACCCTCGTGTGTAGTTGCCTTCGTCGGTCTCATCTCCAATATCAACTACTTGGCCGATCGCTTCTCCTGGCTTGAATGGATCCTGAAAATCCCTCAAGTTATTCTCGGTGTTGTCACTGGTCTGCTGCCGGTTGTCATGCTTGCTGTTCTCATGGCCTTGGTACCCATCATCTGTCGCCTAATGGCCAAGTTTGCCGGTTATGGTAAGCAGTCATTTCTTGACTTCTGAATCGTAAACTAACGACACATAGTCACATACAGTCAGGTCGAGTTGAAGACTCAGAACTGGTATTTCGCCTTCCAGGTCGTACAGGTCTTCCTTGTCGCCACGTTGTCCAGTGCTGTCACGTCCGTTATCAACCAGGTTATCGCCCAACCTTCCGGCGTCCTCAAGCTCCTTGCCGAGAACCTGCCCAAAGCTTCCAACTTCTACATCAACTATTTCATCCTGTTGAGCCTTTCGTCAGCTTCTGGTACTCTTCTCAACATCGGTGGCTTCGTCGTCGTCGTCCTTCTTGGACGCGTCCTCCCAGGCAAGACCCCTCGCAAGATCTTCGACAAGCTTACCAAGCTCAGTGCGCCATCATGGGGATCTGAGTACCCCAAGTGGATCAACTTGGCTGTTATTGCCATTACCTACTCCGGAATTGCCCCTCTTATCCTGGGTTTCGCTACCGTTGGGTTCTCCCTCATTTACGTTGCATTCAGATACAACTTCCTCTACGTCTATGAAACCAACATCGATACCAAGGGGGAGGCGTACCAGAAGGCTCTGCGACAACTGCTCACCGGTGTCTATCTGTCTGAGATCTGCCTCATTGGTCTTTTCGGCATCGCTACCGCAGACAACAAACAAGCTGCCGGTCCCCTCGCAATCATGTGTCTCCTGCTAGTCCTCACCATCATCTTCCAGTTCACCCTGAAGACTGCCCTTAGGCACGAAGAGGGTCGTCTCGCGTACGTGGACCTGACTCCCGACCGCGCGCCCCACACCAATGGCCACCACGAGGACGGTTTGAACGTTGAAAAGCCCCTCGTAACGGAAAAAGGTGCCAATGAGTTCACTCCCCGTCCCTCTAAAATGCCCGCCTTCCTCGCCATGATCTTCAACCCCGAAAAGCACCACCTCGGCGCATTGTCCGCCTCGCTCGACGAGTTCTACCACACGCCGCAGGAGCCCCTGCCCGTTGAGGTCCAGAAGCGAGCTTTCTTTAGTCCGGCGGTTACTAGCCCTGAACCCGTTCTTTGGATTGTGCACGACGACATGGGTATCAGTGAGAGGGAGATCCGGGACACGCAGAAGGCTGTTCCTAAGCTCACCATCACGGACGAGCAGGCTACCTTTAACGAGAAGGGCAAGGTGTACTGGAAGGGTGTCGAGGATGGCTATGCGCGTGAAGCGCCCGTCTTTGAGGAGAGGATTGTCTACTAGTGGTAGACAAGCTAAGCAGATCGAAGAGTTGGATTACCTATCGGAGTTCGATACCCCTCTCAGGGATGATGAATGTTCCTTTTCCCCTCGGCATCTTAATAATTTCTTGCGTTTCGAAAACCATGACGACCAGCGTTGTGTAATGATGATTGTTTGGCGAAATAGGCGAGCCTTGCTTCCTTTCTTTCTCTACTTTCCTTTTCCCTTATAATTTTCATAAACAAGTACACAACTACTTTCAGCATATATAGATATTAATGCCAAGCTCTTGATCAGCACAATTATAGAAAGACGCTGTATTAGAAGAAGGTCCCCAACAATCACATTTGAATAAAGCGAATCTGTTTCCTAACAACATTCCCCCCTACGTCAATCTAAACGGCGCGCTCTCGCCCTCGAAGGCTGTAATGGTTCCCCCCACAGCCTTACTATCGCCATAGTATCTAAACTTGTACGTCCCCGCCCCTGCTCCGGTGAGTCCGGTATCCCAAGAAATGGTCACATCGCTCGTCCCCGTTAGGCGGTTGACGCGTTTCCACTCGAAAACCAAGTCCCAGTCTTGGTCGTTCTTGACTTGGGCCCAGGTACCGTCACTGCTCTGTTTCTCGACAGCGGCGAATGTGCCTTCTTGGCGGAGATTGTTGCGCGGGTTCGCGCCGACAAACGTCGCTTGTACTAATGCACCTTGTGCGTATGTGGGAAGGACGTCTTTGGTTACTTGGCCAAAGGAGCGGCCGAGGCCTGCGCCGTCGTAGACGACGCCTGTTATAAGGGATATGCTTTTTTCGCGGTTATCTGGCGGGCTAGGGCCGGGAGGTGGGTAGTCCGTCGCATCATCTGCCAGGTAGGGAAGATATGTGAGTGTGGAGTTGATGTACGCGTTGAGCGTGTGGGGACCGTAAAGGGTCGAAGCACCCTCGTAACGCTGGATACCGTATTCCTCCTCTGTGGCAATGTAGTGCGTGTAGCTATTCGCCGGCCCACCGAGCACTACGATGGGGTCAGACGTGATGTTTGAGGCTTTGATGGAGTTGAAGACTGCTTCGCGCCAGCGGCGGCCGGACATGGTCGTTGCTTCACCAGGTGAGACGATGATGACGAGCTGGCCGACGCGGAAGACTTGGATGTCGACGATGTTCGGAGACCAGGGGTAGGGTGTGTTGGCCTCGCCGACGTTCAGCAGAACGGGCTTGGGGTATTGGCACGCCTTTTGCTCTTTGCTGGGAGGGGCGATAGCGCTGCCGACGAGGTTCCAGAAGGGGTTTGAAGGAGTGCGCGGGTCGTTCTGGACGAAGTCAAAGGCACCGGGACCGTCGGATGTGCCGGCTGCGAAGGAGTTACCCATCGCTGCTGGACAGGTATGGACGACGGAGCCGTTGCTGAGCGTGAAGGTGAAGTTAGAGAAGTCGACGAAGGTGTGGAACGAGCGGACTTTTCCAGAGATGGACGTGAAGGTGGCAGAGTCAATGATGCTCCTGGCACCCTGGAACTGACGCTTTCCGATCTCGTAGCATGACTTGTGTCCTCCATCGTCCAGACCGTAGTATGGGCCGCGACCGTGACAGTCCTGACTCTTGCCTCCGCAAGTGCTGTCGTTGAGCCTGCACTGCTGATTCGAGCCATCTTCGCAATAGGCACCGAGGACGTTGGGCGTTGTATCGCCAACGTTGGCTTGCGAAAAGCCTGCCACGAAGCCCTCGGCAGCATTTGATTCCTCGGCATTAGCTTCCATGGCCTGCTCGAGCAGGTATGCGGCTACACCCTTGTTGTCTCCCGCAATGAGTGTCTGGTTTCCAAGCAGACTGGTGCCGTGAACAGGGAACCAGTTCAGGATTCCAATGCTCTTCTGATCGCTAGTCCTCGTGAACTTGAGCAGTGTCATGGTCTTGTCCACGTCGTCTGTGTACCGATCTCGCTCCACCTTCGGGTTCGCGAGGTATGCGAACAGACTACGGTTGATGTTCGCATCGGCAATCTTCGCACTTCCAACACTGACGGTCCCAAGAACCAGACCCTGGTGCGCCCTCTGGATGGATAGGAGGGCCCCGTCCACGATGGCACGATAGCTCTGCTTGTCGAAGCCCTGGCTCGTGATCTGCGGAAGCAAGTAGTTCAGCCAGGCTCCCGGCCCAGCATGGCTGTGCGTGCCTGTGACAGCGACGTTGTTCTTGCCATAGACGGAGTACTCGGGTCCCATGGCCTGGAGTCCTTCCAGTATGCCATTCCTGACCGCCGAGTCGCCAGACTGTGTGTCTAGGACGAGGTATACGAATCGCTCACTGGTATCGCTCGGGTTGCCCACGATGAAGGCGCGGGAGTAGAGGCGTTGGCGGAGGCCGGAGCCGACTTGGGACGAGTTCGCATAGCCCATCATGTTGAGCTCGACGACGGGTCTGGAGCTTGGTCAGCACTCGTCTCTAATACCGAAGCTATACAGCCTACCCGGTGATGTCCCCCTTCCCCACGCCTATGAGGTACGACGACGGGTCATCGACCAACTCGCCACTCTGCTTCTCGCTGAAGAAGTGGTCCTGCTGCGCGCCATTGTAGCTCTGGTCCAGCCGCGCATGCCAGAAGTCGACCGAGGGAAATCCGAGATTGATCACAAGCTGTCCGATGATCAGCGAGGCCACAAGGGCAGCGCCCAGGGCGACGGCGATGTGTGAGCGCGCCATTCACGCAGCCTGATGTAGAAGATGGAAGAGTGAAGAAGCAGACGGTGGCGCATCAGGGAGAGAGAGAGGCATGAAATACACCCGCGCTATAGATACAGATAGCGTATCAAGCTCCGCTTCATAGAGGAGGTCTGCTGGCCTCACGTATAGGGAAGGTAACACTCATCGCTCCTCCTGCGAGTGTCGCCAGCGCCCTGGGAGACGTGATGCCTGCCATATAAATGCACGACGTTGCGGGGTTCTCGCGCGCTGGTTGGCGGGATCGCGGCATCGCGGCATCGCGGACAGGCCAGTAGCGCCTAAATTTCCGGCGCGACTTCCAACTCGCGACTTCTCTCACACTCAATAC
The DNA here is from genome assembly GCA_010015635.1 of Clathrospora elynae. Classification (NCBI taxonomy): domain Eukaryota; kingdom Fungi; phylum Ascomycota; class Dothideomycetes; order Pleosporales; family Diademaceae; genus Clathrospora; species Clathrospora elynae. Next base: position 171,351 of record ML976052.1, read on the forward strand.
TCCAAGCCGACGATCTTCTCTATTTGTATACGTCGCTTGCAAGATGCCGCTCATGTACGAATCTCACGACTATCTCCCATGTACGTGCAATATGCGACTTCCGCGAACAGCACCATGTCCGATGCGCGTCGTCTCAGCATTATGCATGTGAAGGTGGAAGTCACAAGAGCTAACACACTGCAGACGTCGACACCCCCCCCGATGCCGATAGCGCCGCGGTAGCGAGAGCCCTTGTCGACGCTGAGATTAGGTGCGCCGGCGTGGACACCTCGGAGCTTCACCCGGCGCTGGCCACAGCCGCCAAATACATACCCACCTTCACAGATTTCATCGAGCGGGAACATGCGCGCCTAGACGACGACCCAACCTCCAAGCTCTCTGGCATCGACCTGAAGCGCTACGAAGACCTCGATGCGCCCGAGAACACGAACCCCACAAGCGACGAGGACAGGCCGGAGCTGCTGGAGCGGTGGAACAAGGCACTGAAGCAGGCATACACGAGCTCCGAGTATGTGCAAGGACGTCTGACACAACTGAGTCTGCTGGAGAAGTTCGGCAAGAATGCGTGGTTGGTTGGAAACTCCCAGCTCGAGGATGTACTGAAGGGTATCGAGGCCGAGTTGGCGGATGTGCGGAAGCAGCAAGAGGACGTCGAGATGCTGCGGAGGTCACAGCAAGATAATGTGAGCGGCGAGATCAAGACGCTAGAGGAAACCTGGCAGAAGGGCGTAGGAAGGGTGCTGGAGACCGAGGTCGCAGCGGAAGGACTGAAGCAGCAGATACTTGCGAAGAGGAGAGCTGGTGCGGTTTGAAGAGCTCAATATGCATCAGCAGCGATAAACTCACAAAGCTCTTCTTCAATAGGGGCACACCAAATGCTCGTCGCCTGATTTAAGGAACATGACAGTCATACGCTATCACGCTGAGTTTCACTCACTTTCTGCTTCTGCGCCGCTACGAGAACCTGTTATACTTGCTGCTATCGTCCTCTATCTTCGCTCGTCTATTCGCACGCCTGTATTGGGAGTCTACGAACGGACCGTCCAACTGCGCACCACAATATCCACCTGTCTCGCTAATCCCACATGTCAGTTCTTCCAAACCCCTGTTTGCTTCTAGTCATATGTGTACGATGAGCTAACGGTTATTAGGCAAAGCAAGTACGACACAATAGCGCACTACTGCCTCCACCCGCCCCAACGATCAACCTATCTTGGTTGCATCACCATTCTTGGAATTTGTCTGCTGCTTGGACGCACACAAAGCAGCTTGCGAGCCTCAGGAGGGCGAAAAGGATGAGACAAGGGTAGCGGGAGAGAATCTCAAAGACGTTATGCAGCTTGTCAGCACTCGCCAGGCGTTGGAGTCATACTTCCGAGCTCAAGACCCTTTGCTGAGGTCGAGAAAGATTAAGGTTGAGCACCTATGGACGTTCTTCGGTCATGCTTCCAAGGTCTTTGCTCGTTCATTCATGAACGAGCTGCAGATATTCGATTCCACTGGCTGTTGCCCTCCACGGTGCGAGGAGAAAAGATTATGGGTTACATGCGCGGCACTTGACTGGGATGGGTATACTTTTTCCCTCTACAGGTACAATTTCTTCATCAATGAGTTTGCAGGCGAGAAATCCATCAGTAGTCTGGATGACGTTCCTTTCGAGTACTTCTCCAACAAACGAGACGGCGCTGTTGGCATTCAACTGCGCGACAAGCTGATCCAGCGAGGCCGCAAATACTGCAAAATATGTACATATGAGATGACGATGTTTCAATGCCAATACCAAGGCCCCGCCCTTGTCACTCCGACTTCTCTTCAAGGATTGACCTAAAAATACAGAGTGAGAGGACCTACTCCACCGACTCAGGACAATCATCAGACGACATGGCAGAGTTAAATGTGACCTCAATCGAAATTACTGGCCGCCAAAGTCGAGTTATCGCGGGTAACTTGTCGTTTCTCCAGTCAGGACGCAACGTAATGAAGTGCGGCGATAATCCCCCACTTGGGAAAAGAGCTGCCGTGTTCAAGGAGGACTGAGTCCGTGGAGTGTGCAAGTCTTCGCATTCAGGACGTTGGAAAACAGAACCTGCCGTTAACCCGTCCTTTGAGGGAGTCTTCCAATCCTTCCCTGAAGACTAAATTTTTTTCTTGTTCCTGCCTCCAAAGTTGCTTGGCTATGCATTCAAGTAGAAGGTCTGGGGCCAATTCTTTGTTGAGGAGCTCAGTCGTAATGTGTCTGCCGGTGATGTTGATCACGAGAGACCGTTTTAGAAGGAACTAGAGCTGTAAGATGAGCCGAAGAAGCTACTTCTGGCATATATACAGCATAAAAAGCTCCAAGTTCGCGGGAATCAGGACAAGCATAGGATGATCCAGGCGCCAAGGCCTTCGACATTGTCGAAGGCAAGGGCCAAGGTCTCGTTATCTTGCTACATGGACTACCGGGTGTGGGTAAAACACTTAAAGCAGAGATGATTGCTATTGTTACTGGTCGGCCACTGCTCACAGTTTCTGTCGCAGACATTGGTATTGAGTATCAGCAAGCCGAGACAAACCTAACCGAGATATTCGTGGACGCCGCGCGCTGGGAGGCTGTCCTTCTCATGGACAAAGCAGATGTCTTCGTAGAAGAAAGAAGAAAGCGAGAGCTGCATCACAATGCCCTTGTCTCCGTTTTGTTGCGCTGCATTGAGTACTTCAACGGCAACGTACTATTTTGCTTTTTATATGTACATAATGAACTAATGATGGCAGGTATCATCATCATAACGGCCAACCGCGTGCGCTCTATAGATGCCGCCATACTATCCCGCATCCAACTCGCAATTCAATACCACGACCTCAAGCCCTCGCAACGCGGAACAATCTACCTCGACCACCCTGGAGCATTCGGATAGGGTGACGGATACGACGGAGCAATTTACGGTCAAGATGCAGGGCCTTCTGCGGAAACAGGAATTGGAATGAGTTGGGCTATGAGGAGTGAAGCATGCGGAATGATTTGTTTCCTTCGGTTGTTTCACAGGCGCTGAATTTGCTCTTGTTCGGTATTTTCCTATCACTGTTGTTTGTTTCCAGTATCCTCTATACACACCTTCTAATGTTCCTTACGCTCCTAGCGCGTTACTGCTGTGCTCCGTTAGCTGATATACAAGTCTTCGGCTCACCTCTAAGGGTTTCGCGACACTTTATCATACATCATACATCTTACCGTCCTTGCAGTAGCTACTTGAGTTGTATACGCTCTAAAATAAAGATATTCGAGGAATTTGGATTAAGACCAAGGATTTTATCCTGAGTCTATTGAAAATCAACGAATATCACTGTTTTGAGTGGTGACGACGACATGGAGATATGATTGGTATGTACGGCTCAGAACGCCCTAGGTATATCTTAGAATGACCAAGCCGAATAGCCCTGGCCTTGTTTAAGATGCTGTGCTGCGCCACGCACCTGCGCTGCAACAAACAAGAAGCTGCCCGCGGCCCTCATCCAAAGACTCTCAGGGGGCCGATAAGAGTAGCTTCTACGTGACCAAGGGAGCGACGGTATGGCGACGATCACGCGCATGTTGGAGACGAAGTTGTGATAGAGCACGGTAGAGGAAGAACAATACACCGAGCCGAGGCTCATCCCCATGTTTCGACTTCCGGGAGACTTCCGATGACGATCTACCCCAACCCATGATGAAATCTAACATCTTTGCTCCCTTTCTATCTCTTCAAGTTTTCTATCAAATAAGCCTGCAAAATGGATAACTCAAGCTTATTCGAGGTTAAAGTAAGGCTGTGTTATAATAGTCATTGCATGCGCGTTCCCGACACGGACACTGACGGCTACACAGGGCAAAGTCATCCTCGTAACAGGCGGCGCGAAAGGCATTGGACGCATGATCAGCGAAGGCTTCGTGCAAAACGGTGCGACTGTGTACATATCATCCCGCGACGCGAAGAGCTGTGAGCAAGCATGCAAGGAGTTGAATGCGCTTGGAAAGGGTAGAGCGGACTACATCGCTGCAGATCTCTATAAAGAGGAAGCGCCGCAGAATATAGCCGATGAGCTCAAGAAGAGAGCTGGAAGTACGTTCATTCCATGTATACACTGTGGTGGCTTCATTGGGGGCTAACGACATCCCAGAGCTGGATGTGTTGATTAACAATAGCGGAAGCAACTGGGGCGAGTCATACGATACATACCCTTCCACAGCCTGGGATCGCGTCCTTGACCTCAACCTCAAGCGCGTCTTCCAACTCACACAGGCTGTGACCCCGCTTCTCGAAGCCGCGTCGTCCTCTACCTCCCCCGCGCGCATCATCAATATCGGCAGCATCGATGGCCTGCGCGTACCGGCGCTTGAGACTTTCGCCTACTCCGCCTCCAAAGCCGGCCTGCACCATATGAGCAGGGTACTAGCGAGTCATCTGGGCAAGAGGGGAATAACAAGCAACACGATTGCGTGTGGACCATTCCAGAGCAAGATGATGAAGGCGACGCTAGAGAAGTTCAAGGACGTTATCGAGGGAGGTGTTCCGTTAGGGAGGATTGGAAGCCCAGAGGATGTCGCTGGTACCTGTATCTGGCTATCTAGCAGGGCTGGAGCTTGGGTCAATGGCGCGACCATTGCATTGGACGGCGGCAGCGTTGTTTCTGCGAAGCTTTGAATGAAGGGTGCTCAACTTCATTGTATCATCAAATCTAGTATCTGTCAGGATCCCTCTCTTCTTCGCATCCGCGCCTCGTCACCATACACGGCTTCGAGCAGAGAATGTACATTGTGAGAACGGTTATCTGTATTAGGAAGTCTAAAGGACTGCAGTGTGCACCTGCGATGTCTAATGCTGTACAAAAGAAAATATCTGCCAAGGTACCTTAGGTCTAGGAAACTGTCCTGTTCCAGTCCGAATCCCACATCCCAACCCAATGAAATGTGATGTTGTGGTATCATGTGCAACCCAATGCCTCCTTGGCCCCAGAACCCGATAACTCCAAATCCATGACGACGCACCGGACTGATGCTTACGGACAGGTCAGCGACCTCGTCCTCTTAGTTTCTCCTAACCCCAACAGCTCCCCCCGAATGTTCTTCGGCACCCGCGCCTGCGCCCAACACTGCAGCGCCACCCGTCTCATGAGCTCCACCTCTTCCCTCTCCAGCCTCAACTGCCGCTTCGCCAACTTGCTCTTTCTCAGCTTCACTCCCTTCTCCTCAACCGCTTGTCCGGACAGCGCAAACGGTACACTCGGATGCGTGAGCCCGCGCTTCGAAGTAGGCCGCTCTGTTGTCGGCGACGAGACGAGGGACTCGAGGTTTACGCATTCGACGATAAGGGCTTGGATGCCGGCGGACAGTTGGGTAGCGCGCGAGAGGATGTAGGACCAGATATCTGCGCCCTCCCAGAAGGGGTCTGAGATGACTGCATGTTGGAGCGCAGGGAGGATGTGGGGCAGTGGCGGGAGTGCCCTATCGCTCTCCTTCACACTCAGGTGCTCCCTCGTTGGCGTCGCCACGCTCGCCGTGCTCAGCAGACTTGCCGCGATGGTCAGACGAATATGTGAATCTGTGCTCAGTGTCGCAGTGACGACGCACGCTGGACAGCCCCTTGTTCGACACCAGTCCGTCTCTTCGGTGATGAAGCATTGCAAACATAGAAATGCGCCCCGTGCTTCTCCCGCGAAAGCTAGCTCTAGGTCTTCAACTTTCTGTGTGCAGAGCGCTGCAGATGCGAGGGCGGATGCGCGACTGAAGAGGGTGACGACGGGCATGATGAGCGCGTGGAGGATATCGCGGTGTAGGAGCCATGTTTCTTTGGCTTGGTCGTCGCATTGTGCGTGGGAGGAGCAGAAGCTACATGTACCCCTATTAGCTTCTTTCCATGTGGATAGCAATCAAAACTGCGGTTGTGGCGTTGTCGTTGCGGTTGTGATTCGCGGCGCGATAAGGGACTCGACATGGAGACAAAAGGGAGAAAGACATACTCAGCATCCCTCTCCAAATAACTCCTCAGCACGCAAAACGCCTGCGACGCTTCCATCGCCTCAACATCCTCATGTGGGATCACAAAAGGACTCTCCATCGCATCTACGTGTTCCATCTGCGGTGCTGTATTCCGTGTTCCTTATCGCGGCGCTTCGCATTGATATGCTCCAAAGTTTCCAAATGTGTAAGAAAGCCACCAAGAAAGTCCCCGACACACAAAGCCGCGAGAAGAAGTAAAAGGAGGAGTAGAGGTAAAGCAGAAAAGCAACGGGCAGGGAACTCGAGGGGAAAAGACCGCATAAGGAGCACCGGACTCTTTCCCTATTTCACCAAAATGACGCGCGAGCCTCCCTCATGCTCAACGGCAGGGGTGGAGCGCACTGTCGATCTGGCCCCTTTCCTTATCCCAGCTTGTGCATTCCATAATAAGCTCACCTGCACATTAGGCTTCGACGACCCAACTATCTAGCGGGCACCAGAGGCCATCAACACATGGAGCGTTTTACACCAGCGACTCGACAGTGCACTGTCGTGGTAGAAAGCGCATGTTCCGTGCTGTGTTGTTGTGTGGGATAAATGGAGCTATTGGGATCTACCCGTGACGCGTACGACGATGACAGAGCCTCGATCGTTTCCGTGCATGTCGATCACAACTGCAATCGATAAAACATATACATGGCGCTACGTGGCAGGTACGACCTCGCATTAGAAAAAAAGGCTTAAAGCAGTTTCGATAACGGTGTTTTGCAAGCTTACACGCACTAGACATCTCGATATAGAGACGCTATCGAATGACGTGCTGCCAATTACTATCTACCAGCACCTTCTCAACAGCACTGAACATGATAGTACGGTAAACAGTATTCACGATAACGTCACTCATGATGAAATCGTGATAGACATTTATAACCCAGAGGGCTACGAAATTGCTCGTTTCAGCGTTTGGGATAGGTCAGCCCCACTGTCCTCGCACAACACAGCTCCCACTCCTTCCTACACGTTTCTTCAGTTCTTGGAAGCGTCCTCCTGGCATATATTGATATATCGAATGGAGTTCAAGGCATTTATTGATTCGGGTACAAGTGCCGGGGACACCCATTCCCGAGGGCATACGCTACGGCCGCTCCCGTGATCGACGGTGCAGGACGATGTTTTGCGTCTCCTATCTTCGTATCCCCACCCCCTCGTTCTTGATCTTTGATCTTTCTTACCTTTCTCCGACTATCGCGCCTGAGACGGAGACTACATTTGACAGCTCTTCCCCTTTTTTCCACCCGTGGTCCGCTGGTCTGACCAAAACAGTATCTACCTGTCACGACGCGCTCGGTGGTGAGGCGCCGGATCCAAGTCCGTTGGAAACATTGCTAATCAGAAGCGGCTAAAGTGCAAATACACGCACGCTGTTGATCGAGATCCGATAGCGCAAGACGGTGCATTTTCCGTTCAGGAGTATTTCCATATTTAGCAACGTGACAGATCAGTGTCGACAATGTCTGTGCTGTGACGTTTGTAGATGAAACGGCGGTTTTGGATACAGCGACGACCATCAGCAGGCCGTTGACGTGATTGCTCTCCGACCGCGATACGTTTGTGGATGCGTGGTGCATCTTTGGTCTCGACGAGGACAGTCCTCGACGCTTGTTTTCCATTGAATCGTTCAACCCTATCCACATTGCCGCACTATGCCCATTAGACACTGAAAGTAAGTCGAAGGTGCGATTATCGCCATGGCTCCCTCATTTCCACCAAAAGACTGTGCAGGATCCATCTGCAGTCAGAACCCGCCTCTTGCTCCCATCGAGACCCTGCTTCCTCCCGAAGGGATCAGTGAGAAGGCCAGTCAGCTTCTCGGAGATCGGGCCTATCTCCTCTCTCGACACTGGGATAGGCGGACTGATTAGGCTCGGGTCGGGCTGTAGAAGGTTAAAGATACTAGTCTTTGACCTGCCAACCATGCGCCGATGAACATTCTGCAAGTGGTCGTACAGCGGCCAGAGAATATCCAGATACCGCGCTGCAATCGGCTCGGAGGTTTTGCACAGCTCAAGCCTGTCCATGCAGGTTTTAGCGTAGGTGAGGTTTATTTCGACGCCCTCGGGCTGGCCGTCGAGAAGTTTGGTGGTTGTGCTGAAGAGGAGGACAACGGCGGCTGAAAAGGACCAATAAATAATCAACCAACACCTCCTGGTTAGCGTGTTGTCGAATGAGATAAGTCCCAGGATACGAGCGATATTTTGCGCTGCTACCGTGCACTCGTCCCGGTACTTTCGAGCATCTTCGCCTGAAATACTCGAAGTCGTTGTTGCGCCATACGTAAGTTGGGCTTCGGCCGCGGCCACAAGCATCTGGCGGTAAAGCAACACAAGAGCACCCATATACATGATCTAAACAGTTCAGTATAATTTGTTTGTCGAAGCAAGAGTATGAGGTACTCACGTGGACCATTAGGATTGCACGCCTTTGGTATGATGTCAGATCCGGGGGGTTGACAGACGTGAGGGTAGGGATCTGCAGCATTAGCGGCACATCGACCCTCCAGGCCTCTAGCTTCTGGGTAAGCATGCTGACGTTCTCCCTGGTTGCAAATTCCGGAGAATCCAGCGTCTTTGCAATCTCGGCAGCGATGAGACCAATTTTGCTGGTCTGCATATGGATGAGTTCATCTACTGCCACGTGATCCTGGCGGCGTACATGACAAGCAACCTAGATTCTATCAGACTTTTTTCTAAAACTTGATATATGTATAATATACCTGTACGTCACTGGTCAAAGTCTCTGATGGGTAACCCAGGGTGTAAGAAAGCCAAGAGTCCATGAAGATCAGACTGCGGAATATCTTCCTCCAGTTATCGTCCAAGCTCGTCTGGGGAAAGTTCTGCAATCTTGGGCACTTCCAGCGCGCGATCTGCAATCCTGCGGCTGTGTGGGCTGTCAGTCTCCAGCTTTCGGACAGTCATTCAACCAACATACCAATAAGATATCTAGCACTCATATGCTTCTCAAGCAGCGCATAGAAAGACATAGACAGTAGCAGACGCATTGTCCGCAGATAGTCCTGCCTTGCGGTCTGCTCATTGAATTTCAGGGTCCCAGATGCATAGAGCAGTTGTCGTGTCGAGTCAGGAAAGACATTCTCATCGTAATGAGAACCCATAGCAGCAACCGTGAAGCATTCCGCAAGAGTCATGTCATCCACTGTCTTTTGAGGTCGATAAACTCGGTCGAGTATCTCATCCGCCTGCTCGTGAGTCCACATGAATATCAGTGACCCGGTCCCGCTGATGAATGCAAATATTGCCCGTCGGACCAAACTTTCGGCTGGAAGGTTCCATTCGTCAAAAGCTCGGGTGTTTTCATTGAGTATCTCGCCCCTGAGGGTGACCAGCTCACTGAAGGCTGATGTAAGGGCATTGTGGCATACTTCTGCCTCAGTTCCTACGGATGTGTTGAAAGAACGTAGAGAACAGGGACTGTCGGAAGAGCTGGGGCTAGTACGCGAATATTGCCGCGTCAAGTTTGACGTGTCTGTTGTCGAACGACTGTTAGCTGGCCGTTTGCCAGAGGATGGTATTGATTGCTGCGCCTTGAACTCGCTCAGGTAGGCTTGGTTTTTGCGCCAATTATCGGTCCGTTTATACTCGTCCATTTGAGCTTCAAACTCTTGCATGGCTCGCGCGGCATTGCTCTCCCATACGCGTTTCTGCTCTGGTGCAAGTTCTTGCCATCTTCGGCCGACCTCTCGTGCAATATCCACGAAGGACAGTTGGCTGACGACAGGGTCCGTGCGAAGCTGGTCAGCGAAGTTGACATCTAACAGGCTGTTAACTTGAACTGCGCAGCGATTACGCTTTCACACGTACAGGCTGTCTTTGGTTTCTTGGGTGCGTTGGAGTCTGGCCGAGGGTGACGTCTGTACTTCCGCTTCTCCCGTGGTAGCGGGGTCGATGTCTGCCTCGTAAAGCTTTCCAAGGCCGAAGTCGACAAAGATGTTGGCTCGCTCGGATTCTCGGGCTCGAGTGACAACGATGAAGGCACTCCACGATATGTAGCAATCTCGCGCTGCAGCAGTCTCCGGTGACCACGCTTGAAGCTTAGGGTCGTCAGATCGTTTTCGGTGATGTCGAGCACAGTCTCCCAGTTACGAAATCCATTCTCAGACAGGACTTGAAGGTATTCAGTTAACCCAAGTTGCTCCAGGACCTCAGTGAGCTCAGGCATGGTAGGGCTGGAAGAGGAAAGGATCGCCATGACGTGAGGGACACGAGTGACGTCTGTGGTGTGAAAGATTGCGAATGGAGATTCGCATACCTTTTTGAAGGCAACCCCAGCATGGCAAACGCCGCAGGGGTGATCCTATCGACAGAGGATGCTGAGAATTTATGGCATAATGCGCGGTTGTGGCCTGATGTTCCAGACCAGGTAGATGAATGGTGTTCGAGACTCTCACAGGCCGACCCACTTTTAGCGCACGCTAATACTAGCCGGCTTTGGTTCCTTGGAATTTGAGAAGCTTCAAGATGCCGCATGGATGCATGCTCGCATATGTATGATCCGCAGAACCTGCAACTGGTATTGGTCATTTCGCAATCTTCAACAGGCTTCTCAACGCTGAGATCTCGTCTTTGCGGTGAGCTGGTTTCTAACGGGGGCGAGTCCACCTCGAAGCGCTACAAAGGCAGCTGCCAGAACCACGGGCAAGCCCAATTCCGAGCGATCAGGCCTTAGCAGGATGCTATTCGCCAGGGAATAGTGTCCGGGAGATCATCCACGATCGATTAGCTTCAGACGGTCACAAGAGACTTTCCTTTTCGCCCCCCTCATCGACTTAAGCAGAGCACATCGCAGAATTTCTGCACACAATCTGCAGTGCCTCCCAAGTGTAGCCAGACACTATGGGTCGCGATCGAGCGCTGTTCGAGGATCGTGTTCATGAACGAAGGTTTGGATTCGCACCAAGGAGTCCCACTTGCGTTTCTACCATGCTTCCCCATGGACCCTGGGCATCTCCATACGTTTACAGGCGCAGATCTCTGCACTGCATCTCGATGAGCATTTTTATTAACCTATCGCGTGGCTCAAATCTCCGATCCGGTACATTTTGCTAACGGTACAACTACCTTATGCATTTGATTTCGCAATTACTCATGCAGGTACAGAAGTCTCGACCATAGGTGCACACAGTGATAATCGACAAATCAGTCTTTGGGGTGCTTATGCCAAATATTTGTTACGCGGGCCGCATTCTACGAGCATGGCCAATCCCCGGCGCACCAGAACGATAACGAGGGGTACCCCACGAGTCACGACCTGCTCAAACCATCAGTTGGCATGTCGTCACATATAGCCTACCGTAGAATTCCGTCTATAGAAGCCACGCTAGCGTAGCGCACCGAGTCGGTGCGGGTTCGGATGGTCCGGAGCGGTATTGCTTGGCACCCAAATCGACCTTCGGCTGTGGGCAACAATGGAGCACTATCTCCTGTATCTCAACAACCACATGTTCGAATTAAATCATTATAGGGGGAAACTCAACCTCATAGTATACCTGTTGTTTCTTCCTATCAAACTATATGTATTACAAGCCGCCGTTGATGTTGAAATGTCTGCTCAAGTTGATGCGCACAGCTCCCAAACCGCCACCCAGCCCGCCCACACCGGTTACATCCATCCCTCAAAGCGCCGCCGACCTGGAAAGCCTCCTACACAGATTTCAGAGCATGCAGCCCGCCCTTGTACAACCTCAGGTCTGCGACGGCGTACTTATACTTGGGAGGAGAAGCTCCGCGTTATACAATGGCTCCAGGACTACACTAATTACCAACTCCGGATGACGGGTTCCCCTCGCGTCCGCGAAGGCCTTCATTGGATTGGTAACAGGCACCCTCCCACCAACGATAAGGCCAAGGAGTACGAGTACTGGGATATAGATGAGATGCTCATTGCTAAATGGTAGAGACGACGTCATATAATACTGAAACAACTTGTGGGCACTCGTAGGGATGGGCACGATCTTCATCTTCAACACTGGCCTGACCTTGAACTTGAACTCTATAAGATGTTTGTGACCGCCCGGGCAACCGGGCAACCTATTGACCAAGGCTGGTTCAAGCGTGAGGCATCAAAATTGTAT
>ML976053.1:7263-98518 GCA_010015635.1 Clathrospora elynae
TGTCCAGTCAGATGGCTTGTCTAGCACCACTGTTGCTTTCATGACAAAAGGGTCTGCTTCAGTCATCTTGACAGTAGGATGGTATGGCGTCAAACATGCTACCAGCCAAAGTCTTTTGCAGCCTCTTAACCAGATTCACTGATCTGCTGCTACTATGGCGTCCTAGGTAGATGAATGAGTGAAGAGGGGTGAACACAACAATTAAATAAGGGCTTCCGGGCTCATAACTATAAGCCAGCACAATGGCGTCAAGTGAAGAAGAAGAGGAGTTGGTTGTATTACAAGTTATGTACAATGCGGACAATATATAGACAAGATTACCTAAGGAAACTAGCCCGGGCGGGCTGACAAAGAGGAATGGTCGCTTTATCTTCGACGGCCATCAGCGTGCGTAGCGCACCGATGTCGAGTGCCCTAGCGTTAAGCATAAAGGGAACAACTTGGATATTACGCTTCCGATCCTCATATTAACCTCTAATCGCAGGGTTAGATGGTGAAACCAACACAGTGATCTTCTCAGCGTGATAACCGGCGAAAGAGGGTTGTGAGGTAGACAGTTGCACAGCTTCACCAACGCTGAAGCCTGCCCCACCACTACTCTAATAGCCATAGCTGAATACCAACGCCGAAATGGGAGCCTTCAGACGGCCAAGATGCCTAGATTGAATCAGTGCGTTCTCGAGCATTATAGCCGTGGTGTAACTCTTGCCGCTTCCTTGGACACCGCAAACAAATGCGAAAAATGGAACGTTCGTGTTCTGGAAGATCTTCGACTCTGAAGTGGTTGCTTCCGAGAGCGTGCCAAAGAACCCGAACTGTGGAACAAGATCCTTAGTATGCTGAGCCACAACAGTGCTTGGGAGCAAGGGCGCATGCTTAATGTCTCGATCAGTGCTATCGGTGCCTACAGTCTTTCCCTTGTCAGCGACCAGCCTGTCCATTAGACTGAAGTCTGACTCTAAGGTGCCATCGTCGAGCTGTTCGTCGGACTCGTACTCTTCGGAAGAGTATTATGATCCACGGTCCTTCGCACTGAGATCCGGTGACTGTACATGCCGTCAGTTTGCAATTGAACAAAATAATCTCAGGAGCTGCGAAAATGCTAACCTTATCAGAAAGCTGAAGGTTTTTCAACTGTTTCGTAACGTGCGCCGCATCGGCCAGTGCAACGTTCTAACAGGGTTGAGCTGTGGCCGTGTCCGTGGGAGCAGTAGAAGGTTTCAACCTCCCGAAAATGAACGCGAAGTTGGTCCCGGACAACGGTGGGAAACTCTGATGAGGAGTGTTCGGAACATCAATCTCTTTATCAAGCTCTTTCACAGCACCCTTCTTCGCTTAGCTCTGCTTGTGAGCTTGTTGCGCTGCCAAGGTGTTGGCAGCCACAGCACTCATGTTTTCCGCTTGAATTCTACATCTGCATTAGTTTGTGTTGACTCAAGGGCATGTATTGATGAAAGGCCTTACCTATCTATGATTCTGGCGACTGTACACTCCCCCAGCTCAAGTCGCATCTGCATCAGATGACATTCAGCCGCTGCGATATCTCTGAAACTACTATTATTCTGCTGAGGTAGATCTTTACACAGCGCCTAGAGCTTGTTAGCTAGCCACGATATGACGGCCGAAGGAATGCACCCGGCAGATGTCGAGATCAAGTCTAGTAAGAATTAGTCGCTGCTTGAGACCCCGACCTACACCCTAACGTACATCTTCAAGGCCTCTGTAATCACGCGAGCAGCATCTGGGCACTGCTTGTGGAGATTGGTGCGCAAGCAATCCAGGTTCAATGGCGTAGTATGATTGAAACCATCGTCGCAATACTCTTCCTTGAACTCGCCCTTGACCCACTCAACCCACTCTTCCATCGTGGACATTCGAACAGGCTGAATTGATTGTTTCGTGTCCACCTAAGAGAGGAAATTCCAGTTTGAGTTGTTTGTTTTGTGATAGGTTTGTTCGTGACGCGAAGCAATCAAGCTGAAACTCCCCGCAGGTAGGGTTTTCGCCGGGCCAAATCGGGTTGAGCATGTCCATAGCTTGTCGCGAACTCACGTGACATGGTCGTCTTTCAAGCCGAGCGAAGCGTAGTGAACACCATTAATATACTCAGAATTCAGTGCTACCACTGTGCCTATAATTCATACGGCGAAAGATTTAAAAGCAGCACGTCCGTCACATCCAGTCCTGCTGAGCGCCCACCGCTGATGCCGATATAACTTCACGCTCCGGCTTCACGCAGCTCACGCCACTTCATACGTCTTTGTCTCCGCCTTTATCCTTATCCCATCGCCTTGTCAATCAGGCGCTTACGGACCGATACCATGCTCTCATGAATCGCCTTGCCTACTGCCCGCAGCCCGCACTGTCTCATTCACCTGAACACGCCTATATAAGAGATGCTATCGATCTGAGCTTCATCGGCCTTCTTGGCCAATCAAATTGCAACCTTCGCGGAAAGCAGTACGCAGAGTTGAGAAAGCGATGCGCGATCTCGGTGCGCCGCCTGAGTTAAGCATGTTCGACGGGCCACAGCCAATCGAAGTCGCCCTCAGTCTAAAACTCGATCGGGTTCAGGAAAGTTCCCGAAAAAACGTCGAGATGAAGTGTAACGGCCAGTCCATACCCTTCGAAGACGTCCTTAGGCCCATCGAGGGATCCATCAAATGTGAACTGTGTTATTAGATACTCCAAGCTCATGCCACCAGGCATGCGTACTGTAAGGCGTGTCTGGAAAAACTGAATCTATGCAGCGGAGAAGGCCAGTCACACCTGCCCTACTGCCGTACCCAGCTCTTTCCTAAACCTAACTATCTTCCTAAGAAGCCTGTGATGTTGTTCGCAACTACGAGGCAGGGATGTATCGGCTCAGCAATACAGTCCGCTACGTTGCTTCTCTTCATAGAACGGCGTTCTGTTTCAACCAGGGTTTGGATTTTCAGTTGGTTTTCGAGATCGAGACCACCATATTAAGTACGTCGGCGCTGTTGTTTGATCAAGAGCTGGAGATTCAGCTGACTTCCCAGCGCAAGATCACATGGGAGGCAGCACCGGAGGCTCGGACATCTGTAATGCCCTCTCTTTCTTCTTAACCCTATGCATAAAGCTACTCAATTAAACAGTGATTCCTGACTGCTGGACGTCTCTCTAGGAATTGCCTTCTGGACTTTTGGCTTTTCTTACGACTCGCATAATCGAGGTAGACCGCTTATACCAGATAGTCAACGTTATCGTAGTCTTTCGGTAAGGTTTGCGAGTTTAGTAGATTTTTCATATACCAATCCTGATCTGTCTTTTCTCTCTGTTGACATAACTTGTCGAATGTGCAGCGTATGCTGCTCTGTGAGGCTTGATAATGTGAGTTGTGTTCGAACAGTGGCGTAGCTTCGCTACCAAACACTCCTTCCGAAACACCAGGCTCAGTTTCGCACCTGCCTTCACTTAACGACTATATCAAAATTCGTTTCAAACTAGCGATCCTTCCCAATAACTCAGATGCGACTCGAGATCTCAACTTGTCCGTGACAAGCCGTCGTCCCACTGCCTCTTAGCACGCACACCGCGATCGCATTTAGACCCAGCGTTATATAGGCCCCGGGAATCCCACTTTGAGGAGGTGCTGCCAGGCGATCCACCTGGGCAGGCAACTGCCACAATCACGTGCGCAGCGCGAACGGCCCGCCCCACTCGCTTCCATGCGGTTGCGGTATGAGCAAGCACTTAGAAGGTTCGTCTTCACATCACTCCACCGCTCTATCGTGTACACGGTAATAATACAATACGACCCGTCAAAGGATTTCAACCAGCGCAGAAATGTTTGACGAACCTGATAACTGGATACCACAGTCGAGCCTTGCGCCAGCGAGCGCGCCAGGTGCGTCGATGCCCTGCCATCCGCTGCAAGACCTCATGATAGGGCACTGTTAACTGCTGTAGTGTACCAGCGCGTTCGCCTGCGCATGCGGAATCTCCGAGGCTTACGAAACTTCGGGCAAGAGCATAACAATCCACAGAGCGTACTTTCCATGACACCGGAAGTGATTCGCAAGTTCAACCAGCAGCACCTTCTGGGTTCGCCAGGCTCTTCGCGGATCACGACCCTGACCGATGACGAGCTCGAGCAAGAAGCAAGCCAAGCACGGCCTTGGCTTTTCGGATTATTCGACTGCCACGAACGACTGCTGGACCGAGAGCACCAGATGAGGATGTTCAGGCTGGCTGTTGAGAAGCAGATGGCTGGCTGTTCGGATCACTGGTCTGAGATGGAGAGGTTGTATATGGCGCTTACGGACTACGAACTCGGGACGCCAGAAGAGCGGCTGCGATTCGGATTCCTGGTCGTCCTCCAGCTAAATCTTTCCGGGCAACTGCAGGATGTCAGCAAGCTGGCAACAGTACGCACCGATCGCATTCAGCGCGCGGCGACCATGGATGCCGAGCTTGATGAACTGCGGGCGCAGATCGTGGAGAAAGGCCGTTCTATGAAAGTCGATCACTTCGCATGCGCTATTCCGCTGTCGTTACTGACTGCTACCGCGAACAATGTATCGGTCATGTAAGTAAGACCCCAGTATCTCCTAGGCCTGTAGTACTTCCGCAACGCCGAAGCCTACATTGGCTTCTAAAAACTACGCGAAACACTCCTGGCTCATAGAAGACTAGCACTCCTCTTGACGCATTGTTCTAATCAAATCACCAGCGACGACAATGCCGGCTGCTGCCCCATCTGCCAGAACTCCTATACAGCCGTCTCGGATTTCTCAATCGAAGAACTACTTGCCGACTTCCCAGTACGCATCAAGCACTGCGGCCATGTAGTCGGCAAAGCCTGTCTCGAGCAGTGGATGGCGACGCCCAAAATCGAGGCTGCCAAATATCCCCACCGCACTTGCCCGTTGTGTCGCATCAAGATCGAGGGTGTGACGGCACCCAGGGTACCAGACCAGCTGTCGCAACACCTGAAATCCGACCGAAGGGCAATGGATACCGTTCGCGAGCTCGTATACGGCTGGGATGTTGAGCTGGAAGAGTGTCTGGAGTCGATAGTCACCTGCATGAGTGAAGATATCGCTTGTAGGGAGCTGCGAGCGGTGATCACGTCTAAGAAGGAAGGGAAGGTGCTCGATGGCAGGATTGCCGAGCTCAGGAAGGAGAAGTGGGCTTGGGGATTCCGCGGAGATGGTGTTTGGGGGAGGTTGAGAGACGAGTGGATGGACAGCGGTGTCGTACGAAGGGAATAAAAACGTGCGAAATGGCAAAATAGAGGCAGCGGTTTCGCTCGTATGAGCTACACGCATATAGACCCCAACGTTGCTAAGTCATTCATGGTCCTATCCGGCTGTTTCTACTTCCGGAGAGCAAGGGGGCGTATGGCATGGAGTGTGTAGCCTGTGAGGCATTTTCATCCTTGTCTTCCAAGCTCAGTAGTGTCTGGAGTTTCGGGGGCTTTGATAGTCACCGGGCGTTTGTCTTGTCCAGGTGATATTGAAAATGAGCGCATTACGGACTCCATCAAACCTGTTGACGCTTCCCGAGGTCCCTTGGAACCTTAGAAGGTTCTACACACTTCAGACGACCAGCAAAGTGCTCCACTCCAGAGCTTCCCGTCCCTGCCTTCTGCCGTGCCTGGTACAATATCTTGATCAGAATCTGCATAAGATGAAGACCCCGCCCTCGCCTTTTCACTCATAGCTCGTGGACATTGTTGGGAGCTCAAATAAAGGGTGTAAACTGCACATCATGTCGCGAAGCGCTCCAGGCTTCCAGCTACCTCATCCTTCCGCAGTCTGGATCATGCACGTCTGATGATCGTAATTGAGGCTGAGCACAGGTTTAGGGCCGCGGGCAGCGCCGTCATTGGTTACCTAAGGGTTGGCACTATGACGTCGTCGCGATGGTGTCGCGTGTTCTCGCCACGGTGATGCTGGGCACATCTTGGCTCTGACAAAACAATATCCCGCAGTGCAAAATATCGTGCTCAAAAGCAACGAAAGATTCTCACCAAGTAGCAGCAAATCATGAGTGTCAACGTGGTCAATGTTGGTGTTAGCCGGGTATGTACATAATTGGTACCCCCTGTTTTGTGCCGCTTTTCCCGAGCCCGAGCCTCGCTAACGAGTCGGGGCCCCAGATTCTAGGTGCTCGTCAGGATCAGGAGGATCGATACATAACGCTGACTCCTGGAACGCTCAAATCACGGAAGGATCTCGCCTTTTTCGCCGTGTACGATGGCCAGTGAGTAGTCCCCCAGCTTCCAGAATCTTCATGCAAGAATGTCGGCACATACCTCCAGCCTACCTCAAGAGCAGCTCTCCCAGTATCAACCACACGCTAACAATCGCAGTGGTGGCACCGAGGCCGTGAACCACGTCGAAGGGTGCCTTGTTACCTACCTGGAACAGTATCTTGTCAATCCCAGAGCAACGAATGCAGCAGAGTACAAGCATGCCATCCAAAACACCCTCAAAGCGGTAGACCAAGATCTGGATCGAGAAGATCTCAGGGGCGGTTCGACGGTTGCCCTGGCCCTCATAGACGTTAAGCAAGGCATTCTCATCCAATCAAACCTCGGGGACAGCCATGTCGTTTTTGCAGACCATGAACCCCAATCTCCTCAATCGCTATCACCTATTCCGCTTTCACGGGTAGATTCCATCACCGTGGAAGGCTGGAACGTTGAAGTTCTGAGTGTAGAGCATTCGCCAGACAGCCCACTGGAGAAGCGTAGGGTCGAAGACGCGGGCGGTGAGATCAACTACAGTTCTGGCATCGCTCGCATCGGTGCTGTCAGTATGTCGCGTGCGCTGGGAGACTTGGAGTACAAGAAGCCTCGTGTCAATCGGCTAGCTGGCCACGATCTGTCAGATTTGATCGGGGTAGGAACCGGCCTCGCCCCTGGAAAGACTGCGACACAAGATCTCGTTTCCAACAAACCTCATTTCGCTGTCCGGGATCTCCATGGGCAGTCTCTAATCCTACTAGCGTCTGATGGCGTCGGCGACGCAAAGGACGCCGAGGAAGTTACGAGGTTAGCCGTCCAGAGGTGGCAGCAGGGAAAAGAGGCCAAAGAAATTGCAGATGAGCTGACTCAGAGGGAGGGCAGGATGAAGGGAGCGGACAACTGTACGGTCATGGTTGTGGTACTGGACACTGAGGGCAAGGGAAGAAGAAGCATAGA
The DNA here is from genome assembly GCA_010015635.1 of Clathrospora elynae. Taxonomy (NCBI): domain Eukaryota; kingdom Fungi; phylum Ascomycota; class Dothideomycetes; order Pleosporales; family Diademaceae; genus Clathrospora; species Clathrospora elynae. Next base: position 14,438 of record ML976053.1, read on the forward strand.
TGGCGGGAGGCAGAGCCTGGATTTCTCCGGAATCGAGGGAAATGGATCAAGGAGGAGAAGACGATCAAGTATTGCTAGTCTCAAAGATTGGATACGGGGTTAGGCCCGATTGCTACTGGAGGATAAGCAGTTTTATTGTAGGCCATACGTGTTCGGGATGCTTGCATGATGACCTGAGGTCATCGGGATTGATGGTGCTCACACCCACCCCATCCAGAACATGAATATGACCAATACCATCCTGAATCGCGAGCAGCGGCACACCACTTTGCACACCACTTTGCAAGCCAGCCAGTCTCCGGCGCCTACTCCCAACCTCGACCACCATCCGCTGAATCCTCGCTTCTCCATTTTTGGCGTTCGGATCTCCCATGCTCCATATCGCGGAGAAATTACAGCCTCATCATCGTCATCGCGACTCTTCAACTTGCGCTAGGTCTCCTCTTCATCCCTCAGCCTGGTCTTCTCTCTTAGCTTTACGTGGATCTCTCTTTCCACCGGGTTTGAGGCCATGAAGAAACTTGTTTTCTGTCCTAGGTCACCACCCGGTCGTTTGCCCATCTATATCAATGCAATCTTGTAGCCTTTGTGGCATAGATTCAACACGCTCATTGATGAAGCTCTGACTGATCTTATCCCACCCCTTAAGCGCCAGATCTCTGGTGTCATGCTCATCCCGGTGGGGGAATTTCTTGACATACTGCTTTGGGGATTGCCAGCAGTTCTCAATAGGAGCAAGATCAGGGCTTGAGTGAACGTTAAAGTAGTGCTTGAGCTTGTTGTCATTCTTCTTCTTGCGTACAATGTGTCACGGTATCCTAGCCACCAACCCAACGGCTCAACCCACGGGAAGCCTACGGAGCTACAGTACTACACATAAAGTATCCGGACAAGGATTTGTCAGCCGAAAATCAAGAAATTGACCCAGGTACATTTTTGGTTATAATAATTGCACCGTATATTGATTGTAAGTGTTTCTTTAGTGTTTCAAATACTCTTTAATAACGTAAGGGACAAGCGAGCCGCGCAGACAAGCGAGCCGCGCACCCCACCAAATTTCTCTAGGCGTTACCTTGAAACAATAATACCTCCACAAGCAATGCCTCAATCTATATACAAAGAAGCAGGTATAGCCCTTGCTATCTCTGCTATCAATCAAAACCAAATACCAAGTGGAAGATGCGCTGCACGAACATTTAATGTCCCTGAAACTACACTGCGCAACCGACGCGCTGGAGTCACCTCACAACACAATTGCGAGCCCAACTCAAAGAAACTGGCCAAAATAGAAGAGGAGGTGATAGTCCAACACATAATTGAGCTGGATTTGCGAGGATTTGCGCCTAGTCTGGATATTGTACGAGCAATGGCCAACAAGCTGCTTGCAGAGCGTGCAGTGGGCCAGGTTGGCGCAAACTGGCCCAAAAACTTCATTAAACGGACACCTAAGCTTAAAATGCGCCGGAACCGACCATATGATTGCCAAAGAGCTCTATGCAAAGATCCAGAGGCTATACAGGGCTGGTTTGCGCTTGTACAGCACATTAAGGAGCAGTACGGGATCCTGGATGAAGACACGTACAACTTTGATGAATCTGGCTTCCAGATGGGTGTTATCTCATCGCAGCTAGTTGTTACAGGCTCAGAGAGACGTCATCGGCCAAAAGCAATACAACCGGGCAATCGTGAATGGGTTACCGTGATCCAAGGAGTCAATGCTACTGGGTGGGCGCTCCCACCGTTCATCATCTTTGCAGGCCAGTACCATCTCTCTGCCTGGTATGAGGGCAATGATATACCTAAAGATTGGGTCATTGCAGTTAGTGAGAATGGCTGGACAACAAATAAGCTTGGCTTTGAGTGGTTACAGCACTTTGACAGGCATACAAAGGATTGTACAGTGGGTGCGTACCGGCTGCTGATTATTGATGGCCATGCAAGCCACAACTCGCTTGAATTCCAGGATTATTGCAAGGAGAACAAGGTTATTACGCTCTGCATGCCGCCACATTCGTCGCATCTGCTCCAGCCTCTGGATGTTGGGTGCTTTTTGCCCCTAAAGCGGGCCTATGGGGCCCAAATTGGCGCATTTGTGCGCAATCAGATCAACTATATCACCAAGCTTGAGTTTCTACCAGCCTTTAGGGCAGCTTTTGATCAATTATTTACAAAGGCCAATATTTGCGCAAGCTTCCATGGAGCCGGGTTAGCTCCGCACAATCCAGAGGCGGTGCTATCAAAGCTGGATGTAAGGCTCCGGACGCCTACACCACCTGCACCAGAGGACACCCCATGGGAAGCCAAAACACCAAGCAATGTACGCGAGTTAGAAGCTCAGTCAATGCTAATTCGCGAGAGGATTTGCAGGCACAGAAGCTCATCACCTGCTTCTATCATTGAGAGGGTTAATCAGCTAGAGAAGGGCTCTACAATAGCAATGCATCAGATAGCGTTGATGCGTGATCGGATAGCAGGTCTTGAAAGGGCAAATCAGGCAGCTACAGAACGGAAAAAGCGAAAAAAACGGCGGATCCAGAACCAGGGAAGCTTGACAAAGGCACAAGGCGAGGAAATAATTGCTCAAAGGGACCTTGATGAGCAAATTGGGGGTGAAATGCGCCAATCTGGGTCACAACCGGGCAGAAGTGTGCAGCGTAAAAGGCACTGCAGCAACTGTGGCAAGGTAGGACACAATTCTCGGACATGTGGAAAAGATGCAGACATCTCTGTAGATTAATTTGCAAGTTATAGATTGTGAATATATCATTGTGTTGTTGAAATAGATGCAGGCAAAGGCAGACAAAGTTGGTGTGGTGCGCGGCTCGCTTGTCTGCGCGGCTCGCTTGTCTGCGCGGCTCGCTTGTCCCTTACGTTATTGCAATGATCAGTACTTTGTTTGCCAACCCTTTGCCTTCCTAACTGCAGCCAATTGGCGGGGCATAGACTCAATGAGTGTGCGGATAAGTGAATGGTAAGGAATTTTTTGTACCTGTTTTGTAGTCCAAGCACGCAAGGCAGCCGTAGTCAACAACAATGATGAAGCCCGAACCGTGAGGGGTCGATGCCAGGTGGAGTTTCGACATTGGCATTGAGTGTCTTGACAGTGAAGTGCCTGTGTTCGTTCTCACACGTTCGCTCATCCAGAGGGGCCAACTTGTATGAAGCGCTCTAGAAGGCTGTAAATCTGCTAATAGATACCTTCCACAATCCGCACCTTTCCATCCTATGTATCTTCCGAATTGCGAGTAATAACAATTTCTGAGAACATTGACGCAAAAACAGCAAAAAGTCAGGGCCGAACCGGAGTCGAACCGGTGACTTCGGGATAACCGCTATGAGGGGCTGCAATCCTACACTCTACCACTGAGTTACCGGCCCGGATTTGTAACATATGGAATTTTGCCAATTTTGTGAAATATATAGTATATTATAAAATGATTACAGCACAGCCTTCGATGAGTGGACCTCGGGGAATGCACAAAACTCGCGGGTCCCAACACATTTAGTGGAACGGTCTAGTATATGTGTTATTGGCTACATAATTTTCACATGTTTGCGCTATCATGAGAGATTCATCAGCAGCACCGGATCGTTCGGCGAGCGAATCGGCGCAAGACTAATCATCTGACGGGCGTCGAGTCCGTGTTCGGTCGCGCCCCAGAGTTGCCTCGGCTTCCCCACACGAGGCCATGCTTCAGCCGCTGTGACGGCAACGGCCGTCAGGTAAAGCGTCCAAGTCTCAAATACCTTGATCGTCCCTCGAGCTTGCTTGCATTACGCTCTCTGTTAATTTTGAGATATTCCTTCTTCTCTTGTAGAGCCCTTCACTATGCCGTTCAACACCGAGCTTACGAGGGCCCTCGGCATCAGAGGTTAGCCCAGTAACCACGACAAGAGAGCTTGATACTAACGACTCCTGACAGTCCCCGTCGTGCAGGGTGGTATGCAATGGGTCGGATACGCAGAACTAGCCAGCGCCGTTAGCAACGCAGGAGGACTGGGCATAGTATGCTTTCACCACCCTCTCCTTTCCACTAGGACATCTCTGACAACGATGCAGCTCACCGCCCTTACGCAACCCTCTCCTGAAGACCTCCGTAAGGAAATCCGCCGATGCCGAACCATGACCAAGAACCCCTTCGGCGTTAACCTCACCCTCCTCCCGGCAATGGTGCCCCCGGATTACGCCGCATACGCACGGGTTATCATCGAGGAGAAAATCAACATCGTCGAGACGGCGGGTAACAGCCCCGGTCCTGTCATCAAGCAACTGAAGGCTGCTGGCACAACCATTTTGCACAAGTGCACCACCATCAGGCACGCACAGTCTGCCATCAAGCTTGGTGTTGACTTCCTCTCAATCGATGGCTTCGAGTGCGCTGGACACGTCGGCGAGAACGACATCACCAACTTCATCCTGCTGAGCAAAGCTCGGCAGACGCTCGGTGTGCCGTTCATCGCGTCGGGAGGGTTCGCAGATGGTCAGGGCCTGGCTGCTGCGCTTGCTCTGGGGGCGTGCGGTATCAATATGGGCACGAGGTTCATGTGCACCATCGAGGCACCCATCCACCAAAACATCAAGCAGTCTATTGTGGATGCGCAAGAAACGGATACCACGCTCGTACTCAGGCGATGGAAGAATACGTCGCGCCTGTTCGCGAACAAGGTTGCGCTGCAGGCTGTTGATGTTGAGAAGAACAGCACGACGGGCAAGTTTGAGGAGGTTGCGGAGTTTGTTAGCGGGAAGCGCGGACGACAGGTTTTTCTGAATGGGGACAAGGACTTTGGTGTAAGTCTTGATATACTTGTCTCTACGCATACAATGAGCTAACAAGCACAGGTATGGACCGCCGGTCAGGTCATTGGCTTGATCCACGACATCCCCACCAACGAAGAGCTGCTCAGACGTATTGAGCGCGAAGCTATTGAGACAATGAGGCAGACACAGTCTTTGTACATTGAAGAGGGAGAGACACCCGTCGTGGAAGGTGCTACTATAGACAAGAAGTCGAACAACCCTCAAGCTGAGATTTGGGGTATCGGAAAGAGCAAGCTATAGACTAGCTATACGGAGAAAAACCAATCGCCAATTGAATGACAAGTAGATTAACACTTGAAGTGGGTAGTCCAATTACCACATGCAGAAGCCGTGGCACCATCTCTTGAACAAACGAATCCGTTGTCCAAACCACCGACATCTTCACATACACATCCCCATATCCGCACTCATGTTTCCAAGTCCTCAGAACACCAACCTTCTGCCTCCAAATTCATCACCACCACTCCCAAGCCCTTGAGTTGCCGATGGTCGAGGTGAGATCGCAAGAGTCGAGAAATCAGCAATGAAGGAACAATGGACAACGCCAGTCCCGATTTGCGGTCTCGGTAGATCTAAACTCTTGAGTGGGAGCAGGATCACACTTAGAACAGGTGGTTGAGTTGAGCGAGTGTGAGAAGTGGCAGGAAGGCGAGTGTGGAGAAAGCAGCAATGACGGAACAGCTGTCAACACATAGTCCACATGCTAGTAATGTGGAAGAAAGTGCTCAGTTAGCAGTCGAAGCAAGGCTCATTTGTAAAGTCCGGTTAACGGCTGCTTAAGGCGTCACAGCCCCCCCTTGTCTTTCCTTATCGATTCTTTCACTACGCCCCACCAAGTTCCACAACCCTCTTCCCCATGTTCCTCCCACACACCTCGACACGAAATTTGCCCCAGGAACATCCATACTCCACCTCAATCTCCATCTTCTCGCCCGGCCAAAGCGTCATGTAGTTCTCGCTCCACGTCACAGGCACGACATCCCTCCCCTCCCCATCCACCAAATTCAGTCTAACAAATACCTCCGGCATCTTACTCTTATTCTCGAGCAGCACCTTCCTGCCATCGACCCGGACAACAAAGTCTGCTCTCCCCATGTCATTGAAGGCAGTGAAGTCAGAGTACTTGGTAACGGGCGTATGATACCACGTCGAGTTGTCCCAGTCCAGGGTATCGAGGGAGGGGCGAGCCAGTACACTTTCCTGCTCAACAATGTGTTGCCATCTGTGAGACGGAGACGCAGAAGGACCACGGAGGTAATGTTCGCGAGACCGGGTACAACGGTGATTCTGCGAGCGGAGTTCAGTTCCGTGGAAGTGTCTACGCTCCGCTTGACAATCAACTTTCCGTCGAGACCGATGACTTCGATACCCACTGTGCGACCAGGAAGCTCTGGCGCGGTGGGCGTAAGGCGGCGGTCTATCAGGTAAATGGAGCGGTCTTGATAGTTGTACACTGTCGTCTGCAGATCAGCCAACGCGGACCTGACGCCGAAGTAGCTACCGCCCGGGTGAAAATATTAGTCGAACAGATTCCAATGCAGACTCGGCCAAGCATTGTTGATCATCCAGTATACCATGCCCGTCGCCGGACGTGCGAGAGATGCAGACCAGCGGGCTGTGTACGCTTCGAATTGACTCCTCGTAACTTCATAATTCATCATCTGACTCTTTAACAGATAATCCTCAAGACTGGTCGGTTTCCCGTATCTCGCCTAGAGCGCATCGTTGCATATACTGCGCGTATAGAAAGAGGATACGTTCGTGGACATATGGTATAGGCCTTTGTCTGGTGCTTTCCACAGGTCCTCCAAGTCCGCAGGCTCGAGGAACCGTTTGAGCAACGAGAGCTCAGGCGTACCGACCCCAGCACCCAGTTCAGACCCGAAGCCAGCAGCGCTACCAAGGCGAAGTTGGGTATCGTACCAGTAATTCGGCGGCACCCAATCATACAGCCCAACTGCTCCGGACTGCCTCTCTGGCTCGCCGACGCAATGATCGGAATATCCCAATTACTCGCTTTCAGTGCTTCGATGTAAATCGCCGTAGCCCGGTCAGCAGGCCAAAAGTCAATTCCAACAAGAAACCCCAGCATGCTAGCATGGCTCTGCATCATCTGCGCTTCATGTCTCATCTCCAGCTTCGCAACCTCATAGTCGGCATCCGACCATAACTTGCCGCTACCCTCGTCATTGTAGCTCCAAGCTTCCCATTTATCACAACACTCCCAGCCCGCGAGAATCATGATGCCTAGTTCATCGGCTAGTTCGTACAAGAAGGGATGCTCCTGTTTCCCCTCTAGGCGTATGGTATTCAACCCCATGTCGAGCACGTACTGGAACTGCGCGCCGAGTTTGTCTTGGTTGAAGCGCAGGAACATGTCGGAGGTGTAGCCTGCGCCGAGGACTTGGAAACGCCGGCTGTTGATGAAGAAGGTGGTGTTGTTGTACCGCTTGTTTAGTTTTGAGGCTACGGTGCGTAGGCCGAAGCGAGTGACGGGTGTTGAATCTGAGAGTTTGTGGGGGCACGTGGTGGCGTTGCATTGGATGCTGTAGAGGGGTTGGGCGCCCCATTGGTGAGGCCACCAGAGTTGGGGGTTGGAGATCTTTGCTGCAAGGTGGATTGTTGGTTGTGCTCCAGCTGAGAGGCTGAAGGTGGACTTTAGAGCGTTGAGTTTCACGCCGCTAGGGTCGAAGACTGCGCAATCGACGTAGCCGCTCGTTTTGAGGGTGCTGTTTAGGTTCTTCACATCCAGGTAAATTTCGATGGTGCCGTCGAGCGCTGGGCGTGTTGTGATACGAGGCATGCTGAGGCTCACTTGGCCTGTCCGCTTTAGTTCGATGTCTCGCCAGATGCCTGTCCCGTTGTCCGGTGGGTATCTACAATGAACTGAAGATTAGCCCAGTCTTACATTTCTTGAGAAGCCGCACGAAGTCAACGAGGAACCCCCAACAGTGCCTTGCTATTGAAAGACGAATACATCCATATGTACGGATTCCAATCCACAAACCCCAGCGCGAAGTCGCGATCATAATTCGTCGGATACACCTTCACCAGGAACACATTCCCCTCGCCCCCAAATCTCAACACATCCGTAACATCGTACTCCCACCCCGTATAAGCACCACTCTGCCTCTCCTTCCCCACCACCAACTTCCCATTAAGCCAGATATCCGCCTCGGAAGAAATTCCACTCGTCTTAAGCGTATAATAGTAGTTCGGAGTACTCTGTCTCCCCAGTACGCCTTCCGCTCTATAATACCACGGGACTTGGAACGGACTTGTATCGATATCATCCAAGTTGGTGGAGTAGAAGAGATTGGTTTCAGTATAGACGTTGTTTTGAAATAGTTTCGACATCAAGGTCCCTTTGAAACCAATTGTGTACCATGATGTGGTGTCAATTCCCGGGAGGGAGAGTTGTGTAGCGTTGTATCTGACTCTGGAGGATGAGGTGACGTTCCAGGAGGGGAAGAGTGCAATGAGAGCAGTCGTAATTGTAAGGTGGACAAGCTAGAGTAGGTTTTTGAAGGGTCGTAAAGCCATTTGAGCCGTCTTGTGCTTGTATTCGAAAGGGCAGGATGTAAGTCTGGTTGAAACTCTGAGACCATGTCGAGGAGACAGGTGCGGGATGTAGTGTAACCTCAACACGGGGATGCTCATCCTTTGTGGTCGCACTATGCAATAATGCTCCCTTTCTCGGGTGCTCTGCATCGCCAAGGCAGCCCAGTATACTGGGGTGCGGGGTTAAATAGTAGCCTTCACAAGTGAAACTTTAAACACACAGCAACGACACGAGCTTTGAAGTGACTGATGTATTCGGGAAGAGTAACTAAATGAGTAGAATGACTTTTCGCGAGACAAAGGTATCGAACATAAGGCTCTAAACGCTAACACATAACTCAAAGCAACTCGAATGAACGAACCAGTGTAGACAGGAAACCAACTAGTACAACGCCATATATCCAAACGCTAAAGATGACAACCAACCGTGTGCAGAGAAGCGAGAAGAAAGGTAGATCATGAGGCAGCAAGCAGTTCTTGTTGTACATGCGATGCCGGTTCGATAACAGGCGTGACGTCTTTTGACGGCAGGACGGGAGCAGGTGATTCAGTGATGGTGGGCTCATCCTTGCGGACAGTAATAATGTCTGCCACCTTTTCCACCTCTACCTCTTCGACGACTGGTGTCACTTCAACAAGCTCCTCTCGCTCAGGCCTCTTCTTCTCGGGTGTCGGGCAGCTGAAGTCGAATTCCTTTGACAGGCTTGACGGCTTCTCTATGCCGGCATCGACCGTGACGTAACTCGAAGAATCGCAGCCCTCGCCGTAAAACTCGCTTGGCGCAAGATCACCCAGTGGCTTGCGGTCCTCGTCCATGGCGTCTTGGACGAACTTGCGGAGGCGGGGACGCTTGACTGGCTCCTCGATGTCTGTCTCGAGACCATCGTCCATAGCGTCAACATATGCCTGGTTGCGCGACTGAGAGAGAAGGAAGCTGGGCGGCGGGATGTTCTCCTTGCCGCGCTCAAGCTCCCCGTTGCGATTCTTAGTGTCAGCGTCATCGTCTGTGGAGATGTCTAGGACAGAGGCGGAGTGCTCCATAAGGTTCGCCGCCTCTTGCTCTGGCGTGTCTTCGTGGATCTCGAAGAACCAGGCCGTGGGCATGCTCTCGTCAAGCGCAGACGCTTGCTGGGGTGCTGAGACGGGCGTAGCAGCGACAGTAGGGGCCTTGGGAGTGTAGCTTGGAATCGACCCGCTGAGCGCTGCATCGATGGAGAATGGAAGCGCCGGGCTACTATGCGTGAACGAAGGCGGATCGACGCGTCGGAATGACGAGCTGGAAGCGCGGCGCTTGGAGATGGCGTGGAGACGCTTGTTCTTGGGTGAGCCGCGGCTGTTAGTGATGGGCGTGGACTTCGTGGTTTTGGGAGAGGACAGTGCTTTGCGGATAGATGGGACGGAAGGCGCGGCATTGAGGCTGATAGTGGGCTTTGCGGGCGATCTGAAGAGCGAGAGCTTGGCTGGCTTGATGTACCCCGCATCGGTGTCGCTACTGGTCTTGGGCTTCTTAGTCGGGCTGTTGAAGAGAGAGGGGTCCATGTTCTCTGCGTCGGGGGCATCTTCGTAGATATCTGCCACCCGCTGGCGCTTGCCCGTAGATTGAGTGGGTGAGGGCTTCAGGCTTTGGGGAGAGGCGAAGTTCGGCGAGATAGCTATTGGATTTCCGTTTAGTAGGCCTCTTTACGAATTGAATGAGGCTATTCACCATTCTGCCTGTTCTTCGCACTCTGCAGCACCTGCAGACGTGACGAGCCGATCTCGGCAAAGGGCTGGCGCGTAAATGTTGCCATGGCCGAGACTGTTGCGAATGACGTGATAACGATCGAAATGAATAGAAGGGTGCGCAAATCAGCCTAGAACACCAATCGTCGAAGTCGAGATCAAGAAGTCGTGGTGTTGAAGGTGGTGGTGTCGTTGCGCAGGAAGGTACGGAGGTGGGGTTCGAGGTGTTTCGTTTCACGTGGACAGCGCAACAAGTTCGAAAACACAACAACAAAAACCAATCGTCGTCTCTTTCTGATTATCTGTCAAGCAATTGTGTGCAACGAATCGGCAATAGAGAACTTGAACAACACAATCAAGCCTGAAGAAAGCAGAAGAGAGGAAGAGCATCCCCAGCCGGGACACGAGAGTATTAGCCAGCACTCAACGCGTTCCGAATGTATCTAGCGCGCCCATCACGCACTTAGGGGCGGATCGCGTCCACTTACTCCACCCGCAGCCTCCCCGCAAGGATCACGCTCCCGAAACTGGTTTCCCCCGATCATGCGCTATAATTGACTGGCTGCGGCGCTCTGGAACGTTGACGCCACCAGAACGCGCAAGGTCTCGCGCTCGCGGTGCAGACGTGAACGACGGTTCCTTGTGCGCGCGTAATCCTTAGACTTGCAGATGGCTGAGACATCAGACGAGGTAGGATTGTCGCGTTGTTCGGGTCTCGTGCGTCGCGATTGCGTCGGGGTGCGTCGAATGTCGTTAGACAAGAGGCTGGTGGGTTGTTAAAAAGCAATTGAATCTGCTGGTCGAGTGCCACGCTGCTTGCAGGAGTGTTTCGACGCCAGCACACTCCCTTCTGTGAAAAGCGCGACGAGGCAGAACGCACGCGAGTTTGCGGCATATGTACGTAAGCCGGGGTTCATCATGGCATTTGTCCAAACAGATGTGCATTGCTCCTACAGCTATTCATGCTACACTAGACGCTTTTCTTCAATTCGTGGTTTTGATTAGGCGTCCTCCCAACCCACGACACCCGTCTTTCTCGGACTACTCCCAACCCTCACCGGCACACCACCCCAATTCTCATTCAAATACGTCTCGTTTGACTCATCGAAGCCATTTGCGTACTTGCTCGCGCCTCCACCACCGTCACTCCCGGCCTTGCTCGCTCTCCAGCCCCGCTCGCTGCCATGCTTACTGCCTTCCCATCTAACATATTCAGTCGGCCCCTGACCGCTCGCTTCCCACCCGTTGTCGTCCACGCGAGCTTTGTCACTACTCCAGCTAGCCTGGCTACCTGCCCAGCCTGTATGATCTTCAACTTTGGGGCTGCTGCGACTCCTGTGATTAGCCTGACTGCCTGCCCAGCCTGTCTGGCCTCCGGACCTATCGCCATGTCGGTTGCTCCTGTGGCTTGCATGGGAACGGTGGCTGCGGTGTGTAGAGGGTTGACTGGATACTTGACTAGCGAGTGCGCTGCGTTCGCTACCTGTACCGGCGACACTAACATTGCTGACGGTCTTGACGCGCTCATAGCCATCCCAGGTACTCTGGCTAACAGGACTTGTTACGCCGGGAGATTGGTGGCGGGAGTGCGAAGAATAAGGTTGGATACCGGTCCAGCTGGGGTTGTCAGCGGCTTTGGTTCTGTCGCTCCAGTTTTCTGATCCGCTGCCAGAGGAGTGTGGGTAGATGGGTTTAGCTGAGCCATCTGAGTTGGTTTTTTTGCTTCCGCTCCAGCTCTTGTCGCTTCCCTTTTCGCCCCACCCCTTTGCAATACTGCTCTTGACGCTACCACCCCAGCCTGTTGCAGCATATGGTTCTTTCTCTTCCGACGAGGTGTTGGACGCATCTTCCACAGTGGGCGCTCGGTACGTCGAATGACTTTTCACAGACGCAGCATCAGAGTCTTTCCTTGACCCGCGCAACTTCTCGCTTTTACTTGTGCGATGGGACTTCTCATTGATCCTTGAGCGATTCGATCCATCTCCTTTCCATGCATCCTTGTATTTCCCAGTGTTCCAAGGCTGTTCCGATACCGTAGTACTCTTGCTAGGCGACAGCGGCGGGGACGGCCACGCCCCAGGCGGCGAACGCACCGGTGATATAGTCTTGGATTTGAGCGGCGAGTCTGGAACGACATACTCGTACCCTCCACTCACCGACCTCGCCGACGATTCCGAAATCACGTATCCGTATCCCTCGCTCACCGACCTAACGGACGACTCCGGAACAACATACTCATACCCCCCGCTCACCCCAACCACCGGACTCGCAACACTCGTCGCAGTCCTACTCGGCCAGCCACTCGCAGCACCCGTCATAATGAAGTTGGTCGGCGACAGAACACCCTCGCCGCCAGAAGGTAGATAGCCATCTTCGTATTCCGACTCCTGGATGGGCGTGAGTGGCTTGAGTGGTAGGGTAAGGTGTGAATGGTGGGATCTCTTGTGTTTGTGTGAACGTTGTTTCCTGCCCTTCTCTTTATACTTCCCCTTTGATGGGTCATGGTCCTTGGTGCGCTCTTTCGACGAGTGGGAGGAGGTTCGATGTTTTGGCGGGGGAGGGGGGATGGAAAACTCGGTTTGTGAGGAAGGTGTGGGCGGTTCAATGGTAGAAGCTGCCTTGACCCATAGTGCTTGTCGTTCACTGGGTGATTTCTGCGGGCCAGAGTCGTATTCGCCGTCCTTGTCTACGATGATGACGCGCCCGTCTTCTGCTTTGATGACGAAGGTGCCCCATATTGGTGGCAGGGGGATGGTCACTGTGTCTTTCATCTTCCCATCTTCTCTCTTGGCCCCGTTCATGCCCTCCCCATGGTCCCCTATTTTGACTTCCACACCACCCAACCCCCGGATCTTTGCCAAATGCCTCTGTATATCCCCACTGATCGCCTTCTGCACATCTTCATTCCACACCCTCTTATCGCCCTCCTTATCCTCTTTCCTCTTCTTTTGCTTGTAGAACCGTGGATCGATAGTCCCGAATCCCGGCGCTGAACCAGGAGGGAGTAGCATATCGGCGCCATCGTCGATGAAGCTGCCCGAGTAGGCCGAGGTATCGGAGCCGGTGCTAGATATCCAGTGTGCGACGCGTGAGGGGGGTAGACCGCGGGGTACGCGCTTGATGAAGGAGTCGCCGTCGTCGACGAAAGAGAGCGGTGTTATGTCGCTCATGTCGTGTGTGAGATCGTAGTGAGGTGCGGGAGGATAGCGACTTTGAATGGAATCGAAAGGGTAGGTAGGATAAGTGGTGTAGTCCCGCTTTTGGGATTTGCGCATGGAGGGACGGATGAAGAAGCGTCGGGGCGGTGTAGGCCGCTTTGACGGCATGTCTGCGGTTACACAAAGTGAAGGAGGGGAAATGCGGCGGACACAGTGAGAAACGTTGACAAGAAGGCGAGAGAGAGACATGAGATAGCGATGAGACATGGAATACACATTGAGAGACTTGGAAACATTTACCGTGACACAGCACCCGTGCTGCCCATTGATCGGATATCTATGTGTTCGTCCACAAACACCAGCACCAACCCTCCCGCTCCCTCTAAGCAAAGCGATGTAAAACAAGACACACCAAACTCTCACAACTTCGCCTTCTCCCTCTTCTTCTCTTGCTCCCACCGTAACTGCACGTTCCGCATCTTATACCAACTCCACAGCCCCGCCAATGCGCCACACGGCGGGAACACCCAGAGCAGGAAGCTCCACCACCGCGGACTCCGACTCCTGACCTCTTGCATGACCTGCTGTATTTCCTTCTCTAGGGAGCCCCTGTCGTCATCATTCCACACCACGACGCCCTTCCCCGGTCCTCTCCGCAGGCACCGCTCCGCCTTCTCGCGCACGTCGCCCTGGCTCATGACGCGGTTCCGCGCATCCTCCTCTGTGAGATGTGAATCGCGGGCTCGCAGGCGCTGTATTTGTATCGCAGGGTCTGAGACACCAACAACGAGGATAGTGCCGCAGTAGCGCTCCCACCCGCTTTCAAATAGCAGCGGGACGTCGAGCACGACAGCCCAGTTCCCGCGCAAGTAGGCCCACACCATTTGTTTGTACATCTCCTTGCGCACCGCGGGGTGTACGATGCTGTTCAGTATTTTTCTGTCTCGCTCCTTCTCCTCACCGCCACCGAAAACTCTCCTGCCCAGCGCGGGCCGGTTCAGCGGCCGGCCTTTGGGCGTCGCATCGGGAAGGAGCAGGTCTGGCGTAGTGGGTGAAAATTGCTTGACGATGGCCTTATAGCCTGCGGTACCGGGCTCGACCACTTGGCGCGCGATGAGGTCGGCGTCGATAATTGGGAGGGAGTAGGGTGGCTTGGAGAGGAGCGATGAGACGGTTGATTTGCCCGTTGCGATGGAGCCTGTGAGGCCGAGGAGGAGCATTGTGCGCAAATACAGCTATACACGGCGCGTATGCCGAGGTAGGCGGAGATTCTGAATTACTCAAAGTCCGGGGTTGGGTTGGGTTGGGTTGGGTTGGGTCTGATGGAGTAATGAGTTGATTGCTTTCACATGGTGGAGCATGGGAAGACGGGATGACCAGTGCGGGGAGTCGTCGGGTGAGCTTGTACCCCGGACTAGGGCATGGACCCCTATCACAAATATTTCTCCACCGCGCCGAGCATCTCAAGATGGGAGTGGTTCTGATTGGGATGAAGTTGTTTGAGATCAGGAGTGGGACACTAGAGACTAAGGATGGCCATGTGGAGTGGCGGTTGAACCAATACACCAGAACGGTGCAGAAGAAAAGGCACCTTTGATTGTCTGTACAAGGACGAAAGTCTGCTGCGATTGATGTGTTTACGGGACCTGAACCACCAGTCGCCTAACCAAGGATATCACCTAACCACTACGCCCAACGCCCTTCATCTCCCACGCCTTGTCCGGAGCCACCGCTTCCCTGGAAGCACCTCCGGCTTTACGAAGTACACAGTATCGCGGTCGCTCCCCCCATACGTGTCCTCGGATTCGCAAGCAGATGGGGGCGACGAAGAGGGAGGAATTTTTATTCTGGGGCTAGGCCAAGCCTTGCGAGCCGCCTTCTTGATCTATGTATCTGCTGTCAGCCAACTCAAGAAAGAAAAATGTAGTGGGAGAGCTCAGTCTGAGACCTCTCCATGATTGACAGCTTTCTTGAGCGGCTCGACGAGCTTGCGGGATGGGCGGAAGATTTGCATTTGGTTGTCTTCTGCGGCCGCCATCATGAGCCAGGGGTCGTTCTTGTTCCAGTCGAAGTCGCAGATGCGGTTTGTGAAGCCGCCGTGCATGAACAGCCTGTAAATATTAGTATCTACAACCATTAGAATTGGAAAATCGTCGTGACTTACAGCTCAGGTGGTCCGTCTTCGGCTTCTTCATCAGTCTGCTCGTCGCCAATCTTGCTGAGATCCCACAAGCAGATGCGACGGTCGTAGCTAGAACTGGCTAGAATAGCCGCATCTTGGGGATGCCATTGCAGACCAATGACATCGCCTCGGTGACCCTGCAGGCTGTGCAGTTGCTTGTTGAAGTTTCGCAGGTCCCAGAGTCCGACCGTCTTATCCGCGGAGCCTGTTGCCATGGTCGACTCGAACTCCGGGTGGAACGAGATGCAGTTGACGGCATCTTCATGGGCCTCCTTTCTGTAGAGCGCCTTCTTGTGTGTCTCCATGCGCGTGTCGATGATCTGCCAGGTGAGGTCGTCGGACGCGGTGCCGATGAGGAAGCTGTGGATGGGGTGGTATTGGACGTCGTTTACGGTTGCGCTGTGGACTGTGTACGTGGCCAGTGGGCTGATGGTCTTGTTGCTCTTGGAGAAGCCGCTCTTGATGTCCCATGTCTTGACGGTCGTGTCCTCATTGCCCGTCACCAAGTGGCCTTCATTCAGCGGACTCCAGCTCAGCCCGAAACCCTCCCTGCTGTGTCCAACGAGCTCGGCCTCGAACTGAATAGCGTCGCCCTTGGGTTGCAGGGGGTGCTTCGTCCGGTCGAAGACCAGCACCTTGCCGTCTACACACAGGGAGGCTATTATGTCCGGGTTCTGGGGCTGGTACCGCGCCTTGTTGACCTCGCCGGGGTGGTTGATCTTCTGCACAATCTTGAAGTCAAAGGGACGCTTGGCGTTGCCGTGGCCGCCAATCTCGCCGCGCTCCTCGTTGAGCTCGGACAAGTCTGGCGCGCGGAAGTCTGGAATCTCGCAGTGGGCGATCTGGAGGTAGTTTTGCGCCTGGTTCGAGGTGTGAGTTCCGAGGATGATGCGGTGCTGGCTCATGTTGGTGCCTTCGACTCTGCGAACGGTCAGCGCATCCTATAGCCGGGAAGGAGGGGAGCTCTACGGTTTCTTGTCGGGCAGCCACTGGGTGGTGAGGGTGGGCCATTCGAGCGCGCGGCCGTACAGCATGTCGTAGAGGAAGACGGAGTTCTTCTTCCATATCTTGTACTCCTCGTTGATGAGCTTGTGCTCGACCTGCTCCTGGTCCTCCATGTCGCGCGCGTCGGGGGCGTCTGGGTGAATTGTTAGCTCATGGCATACGACATATCTTGCTGCTAGACCCCACAACGTTTGTGTAAAAAATAAAATAACGTGACCCGAGACATGTTGCGGAGAGGTTAAAATAAACAGCGCAGCATCCTGATAGAGAGTCGAGGAGGTATGCGCCAGCTCATGGCATATGACATGTGAAGCTTGCTGCAAGACCCCATAACGTTTGCGTCTAGAAAATCAAATAACGTGACCCAGGAAAATGCAGACCTACCACTCATGTTCTCGTCCATGTTGAATCTATCCGGCGTGGTAGAAGTATGGGCAAGTTTTGTCAAGCGTGAGGCTGCGCAACGACATGGACGCGCTCGCCCAAAGCTCGCGTTTGAGCAAACCGTGGTCGATCAACTAGTACGAATAGTCACTAGTGCGGCCGATCTGGCTTGGCATTGCCGTAATACATGCATTGCGTCTGAGAGCTTCCTGCGACTCTTTGAAGACCCCAGCGTCGAGAATCACGCCTCTACTCTCTGCCGCCCCAACTCCCCCTGCACATTGTGCGCCTCTTACTACCACCACCACCTCCCCCCTCTCCCGCGTTTGCGACCCAACATACCCCGCCACATCTACTGCCCTCTGTCACCTACGACGGAAAACTGCAGGGATACAACAAAAAGAAAACGACAAATTGAACAGCGAGTTACTCCAAGCCTGCCTTTTAATCCTTGAATATTTCCCTCGTACATGCGAGGAGGCAGTACACCGACCGGCCGCGTTGTCGCCTCACCACCCATCCTCAACTATCGCTAGCAAGCAGCAGCAGCAGCCATGGGCGTCCCCAAGTTCTTCCGATGGATGTCAGAGCGCTATCCCGGAATTTCACAGCTCATCGCCGAAAACCGCATTCCTGAATTCGACTGTCTTTATGTATGTGATCTAGAGTCGCCCCGGTGCGACACAGCTAGCTAACAGCAACAGCTCGACATGAACGGCATCATCCACAACTGCACTCACAACGATGCCGATAGCGTCACGGCCCGCAAGTCCGAGGACAAGATGTTCATCGACATCTTCAACTACATCGAGCATCTATTTGGCAAGATCAAGCCCAAGCAGCTCTTCTTTATGGCCATCGATGGTGTCGCCCCGCGCGCCAAGATGAACCAGCAGCGCGCGCGACGCTTCCGAACCGCTCTCGACACTGAAAAGGCGCGGGAGAAGGCTATGCACGAGGGTGTCGAGATGCCCACCGAGGAAGCCTTCGACAGCAACTGCATTACGCCCGGCACCGCTTTCATGGCGAAGCTCACGCAACAGCTCAAGTACTTCATCAACAAGAAGGTCTCCGAGGATCTGGACTGGCAGGGCGTGGAAGTCGTCCTGTCCGGTCACGAGGTTCCTGGAGAGGGAGAGCATAAGGTCATGGAGTACATCCGTCAGGCAAAGGCACAGCCGGGGTACGACCCGAACCGCCGCCACTGCCTGTACGGTCTGGATGCAGATCTGATCATGTTGGGTCTGCTCAGCCACGACCCCCACTTCAGCTTGCTGCGTGAAGAGGTGACCTTTGGTCGCCAGAGTCAGACCAAGTCCAAGGAGTTGGAGCACCAAAACTTCTACCTCATGCATCTTTGCATCGTCCGAGAGTACTTGGAACTCGAGTTCCAGGAACTAGCAGAGCCTGGCGCTCTCAGCTTCCCATTCGACATGGAGCGCGTCATTGACGATTTCATTCTTATGGCTTTCTTTGTTGGTAACGATTTCCTTCCCAATCTTCCGCATTTGCATATCAACGAGGGCGCCTTGGCTCTCATGTTCAACGTCTACAAGACTGTCCTACCCAAGGGTAAAGGATACATCAACGAGGAGGGTGTCATCAACATGGAGCGCTTGGCTCTGTTGTTGGATGAACTCTCACATATCGAGTTCCGTCATTTCGAATCCGAAAACGCCGACGCTGCGTGGTTCAAGGGCAAGCGTCTGGGGAAAGAGGATGTAATGCAAAAGACGGCGAGACGGGGCACGATTGTCATGACTACTCAGCAGCAGGCTCTGTTCTCAAAAGTGAAGAGTTGGTTGGGTAACTACCTAGAAAAAAAGGAGCAGGCTCCCCTGGATCTCCCCGTGTCTCTCCGAGCTGAGGACCGGAAGTTCGTCCAAGAGCTCGCTGAAAAGCTACATCTTCCTTGGAAGACGGTTCAGAATGACGACGGTGATCGTCACATTCAGGTCTCGGTTCCGCCTAAGCTAGTCGAAGGCGACTCAGACGACGAGGATGACGTGGACGACGAATCTACAAAAGCGATCGTACGCGTCGTACAGAAATACG
Organism: Clathrospora elynae; assembly: GCA_010015635.1. Classification (NCBI taxonomy): domain Eukaryota; kingdom Fungi; phylum Ascomycota; class Dothideomycetes; order Pleosporales; family Diademaceae; genus Clathrospora; species Clathrospora elynae. The sequence goes on from ML976053.1 coordinate 33,324, forward strand.
AACAGGCCAAGGTTGTCGACGTATCCCCGGAACAGGCCCAGTCCGAGATGCAGAAGAAGTACGATGAGAAGTTCGACGCCTGGAAGAACGATTACTACAAGAGCAAGTTTGAGTGGGATCGCAGCAACGAAGAGGAACTTCGCAAGCTTACAGAGAACTACGTGCAAGGTCTGCAGTGGGTTCTCTACTATTACTACCGTGGAGTAGCATCGTGGCCTTGGTTCTATGGCTACCACTACTCGCCTATGATCTCCGATGTCAAACGGGGTCTGAAGGCGGACATCAACTTCAAGCTCGGCCAACCGTTCAAGCCCTTCCAGCAACTGATGGGAGTCTTACCCGATCGTAGCAAGAGCATCGTACCGAAAGCCTACCACCCCCTGATGACCAACGAAGACTCCCCCATCATCGACTTCTACCCACGCGACTTTAATCTCGACATGAACGGAAAGAAGCAGGACTGGGAGGCTGTCGTGAAGATTCCGTTCATCCAAGAGGACCGCTTGCTCAAGGCCATGGCTACGAAAGAAGACGAGTTGACACCGGATGAAAAGTCTCGCAACTCGTTCGGTGTGTCTCTGAAGTTCACCTACGCCAGGGACCTGGACTTTGCCTACCAATCATCTCTACCCGGCGTGTTCCCTGATCTCCCGCACTGTAAGTGTATCGAGAACATTTTTGATCTTCCTACCATGGATGGATTAGAGTACTACATCGGCCTGATGGGCGGCGTCAAGTTGGGCGCAGATGCTTTGGCCGGTTTCCCTAGTCTGAAAGTTTTGCCATTCTACGGCAAGCTTGAGTTTGCCGGTGTCAACGTGTTCCAGCAAGACAGTCGAAATGAGAGTATGATCGTCACGCTTTTGGGTACCGAACCCCGACAGCCAGTCTCGCACGCCAAAGAGATGCTTGGAAAGGCAGTCCACGTTGGCTATCCTTTCCTACACGAGGCGAAGGTAGTGAAAGTATCGGACGAGCTGTTTGACTACGTCCTCCCTGACAGTGGTCCATCCGTCCCTGTTGCCATTCCTCATGGACCGAGAGAGATTTCGGATTGGAAGAAGACGGCAGATCGTATCGAAAGCCATTACAGCAAACGCCTTGGCATAAATGTCGGAGAAGTCGAGTCCCTTGTGCACGTGGAAATGCTCAAAGGGCTCCAGAAGACCGACGACGGCGCGACGATCAAAGAGTACGGTGAGGTCTCTGGACTGCAGACCGCGTATGCGACTCAGACTATCGTGGATGAAGTCATCAGCGCAGACCCTCGCTTCCTGGAAAGGGAGGCATTACCTATCGAAGAAGAATTCCCGGAAGGTGCTCGGGCTTTCTACCTTGGGGACTACGCCTATGGTCGTCCCCTGCAGGTGACTGGTCACGCCGACAACAAGGCCACGATCATGGTTGCCAAGCTCAAGAAGCCCGAGCCAAACTTTGGACGGGAGGTTGTCAGCCGCGCCGAACGCTCCACGCCTTACGTCCCATCGTACATTGTCGCCAGGCAGTTGAACATGCCACCGCTGGCATTGTCCAAGTTGACATCATCATTCAATGTCAACTCAAGTGGCCTGAAGCTGAATCTCGGGCTTAACCTCAAGTTCGAAGCGAAGAAATTGAAGGTCTTAGGCTATTCCAGGAAGTCACCGAACGGCTGGGAGTACAGCCAGAAAGCCATGGGTTTGCTCGCTCAATACATGATTAAGTTCCCGGACTTCGTTGCCGCCATCATCAACAACCCGACAGGAGATGGCTGGGAGGATACGGACTTCTATGCTCCCGAGGTCGCCAAACAGAAGGTGAAGGAGATTGGTGCTTGGCTGAAAGAAGTCCAGACCAAGAGCTTCGAGAAAGTGCCACTGGATGCGGAGCAACTTGACTCGGATACCGTCAAGGCGATTGAGCAGGCCGCTGATGCTAACTTTGCGCTCACTCAAGATGTGGAGACTAAGACAGTCACGAAGGTGCCGCGCGTCGCTTTGCTTAAGCCGTCTGATGCAGAGCAGCGTCTAGGCCACCAAAACTTCACCATTGGCGATCGTATCGTCTACGTTCAAGACTCTGGAAGAGTACCGATTGGATCGTCAGGCACTGTCATCGGCAAGACTAGGACTGCTCGTGTCCTGTTACTGGACGTTGTCTTTGATGCGACCTTCATGAGTGGCACGTCTTTGGGCGACCGATGCTCTCCGTTTAGGGGCTCTACGGTCCCAGCGACCGCCGTCGTCAACATGACGGATCAACAGGTCGTCTCCTATTCCAGCGCGGCTGCCGCTCGGCGCCCGCAACAGGCACCTCAGTCATACACTATGCCTCGCCTCGGCGCCCCTGGTGGTCCTCAGCTTGTGCCTGCAGGTACCCCACCACCTCTGCGGGGCTCATACCGAGGCGCTTTCAATGGTGCCAACGGACGTGGCGGAGGTATGGCTCCACGACAGAACCAAGCTCATCAGAAACCTCAGCAGCAGCAAACTCTACCAATCCATGGCGGTCCTCCTTCCCGCGGTGGTCGCGGTGGGTTCGCTCCTCGTGGTCGTGGTGGACAGTCGAACGGTCAGCAATTTCAGGACCAGAATCAACCTCTCAACAGCGGCAATGCACGTGGAAACCTTCGCGGCGGTTCTGCAGACTTCATTCCTCGCGGACGTGGAGGAGGTTCCAAGGGCAATCGCGGTGGTTTTACAGTAGTAGACAACAGCGATCCCGCCGAGGGCGTTGTCGCGAACAACCCCACTTTCCGCCCGCAGAATTATTCCAGTGTTCCACCGCCTGCCAGCCTCGACGGGTCAAGAGGCGGATTTAGAGGACGTGCTCGCGGTCGTGGTGGTTTCCGGGGAAGGGGCGGACCAAGGGGTGGAGCACCGGCTACTGCCGAGTAGGCGGATACTTAGCGCGGCTCTTCGGTGCAAACACCAGTCGGATAAGCGTGCATGACTTCGCAGCTTTATATACCGTTAGTTGGATTGTGTTTGCTTGCTAGTTGGGCTTGTTCGCAGTACTGACGCATCACGCTGGGACATAGGGTTGTGGACGTTAGCGAGGCGTTTCGGCGTTCAGCTCATCTTGAAACGGAAAAGCTCCTGGGGGCGTTATTTGTAGAAGTCATAGGACATCTACTGAGCAGGGTAGAAGGATAGTGGAAGATTGCGATTTGGAGGATATGTAGCACAGTGCAGCATCTGGCAATATGTCAAGTCGTCTGCAGCAATAAATTTGCAACCCCTTTACATGCATGACTTGTCACTCGTACCACAAGTTATGCTTCTTGTCAACAGTTCAAATCTTCTTGACATTCTGTTTTCGGTGGCGCCAAGACTGTAGACCCTGGTTTTCTGGTAGGGCTGGCCGCGGAAGCTCCACGCGAGAGCTCCAGATACGTGTTAGGACCACCCAACGCACTACACCTCCGCACTACACAATCACCTCTCTCGTCCACACCTTTCCACCCCAAATCCAGCGCTTCGTGCCGGCCAACGTCCACGCACCATGCACTCTACACTCGTGCGGCTCCAGAATGTCTTTGGCTTCTTCACCACCGTCTTATTCACGGTCGCGACCGTCATTGCGCTGAGCAGTTTTATCTCCCCACAGAGTCCGAGTGCGAGCATAGAGTTGCGGAATGTGCAGGTTGTGAAGGGAAGGCCGCACTATTACAGCCCGAAGAGGGAGGAGTATGCGCACATTAGATTTGATTTGGACACTGGCATGTTTCTCTCTCACCGAATCATCAACCTTCTCAGATACGCCCACTCCCGGACACTCACAGAGAATGATATACTAATATCTTCCGATTGTAGATCTCACCACCCTCTTCAACTGGAACACAAAGCAAGTTTTCCTCTACCTCAAGGCAATCTACCCATCCACGCGCGCAAACGAACCCGCCTCCGAAGCCATAATCTGGGACGCCATCCTCGCCTCCTCCTCCGCCCCCTGGCACCAGAATCACTACACGCACCCGGACACCAAATCTAAGCTCCCCAAGCAATCCAAAGCGAAGCGCGCCGCCGCGAAAACCAAGCCCGCATCCCCCTACCCCATCGGCGAAATCCACCTCCAGAACCAGAAACCCAAGTACCAGATCACCGACATTACAGGGAAACTGGGCAACAGGACAGACGTCATACTGGAATTGGGTTGGAATGTGCAGCCGTGGGTGGGCGCGTTGACTTGGGTGAATTTCGATAAATTTGGGGCGTGGAAGGCCCTGGAGGGGGGGAGGAGTAAGAGGTTTGTGTTTCCGTATGTTGGGGCCAAGGCGGCGAAGCCCAAGGACTTGGAGACGGAGAAGGGGGCTGAGGGGTATAGGTTGGAGGTTGGAGGAGAGCAGCCTCTGCGGAAGACGACGTGATGTGTATGTGAAGGGTGGAGTGGGAGGAATGAGAACTACAAATGCACCTTCGGTATATATTACGCTGGTATAGTCATATTCGACATAACTAGGGCGTCTATGAATTCTGTGCTCTTTCGAGGGGGCCTTGACTTTGTGTATGTTTTCTTTTCATATTGCTGGTGTTTGGTTCATGTAAATACGCGTATGAAAAGTTTACTGCACGTTGGTTTCTCTACATTTGCACACTTGCACACCGGTACAGATGAGAACCTGTGCACGCTGCATTGTAGCGGCTTGCACACGAGAACACTGCCATTTTAGTTCACACATGTCGGCTCTTACCTCGAAATGACCCCTATCTTTCAAGAGAAAGGGAAAAAAAAATATCGCTCAATATATGCCCACCGTACTAGAAACCGCACAACACGTCTAGTCAGCATCAATCTTGTTTTTACATGGAAAGAGGACAAGTATAGCCGGCACGAAGTTCTGAGATGAGAAGCAGTTTCGCAGGTTTGCAGGGATAAGGGTGTTTGCATGCCAGCCCCTGAGAAGTTTAATCGATTGTTGTCAAGTGATGCGTATATACGCCTTCACTATGCGGGTCTTGTTCGCTGATCGGTGATCAACCTGCGGTATTATTTTCCGTCGATCAGAGAAACGGAGTGGGTGCGGAAGTAGTCCCAGGACATGGGTGAAGTGCGGTTATTGACACGAGGAAGTAAGTGGTTGTTTTTTTGGACTGACAATGGCTTCAAGAGTGAAGAGCGGCGATATTGGATGAGTTGTGCGTACTGCATCACCTTCGGTCTTCGTGTAGCTCCTTATCTACCTCATGCTGTATGGGCGACCATGTGCGGTACAGGTAGTGTATAAGGAGTGTGTTTGCGGGGTAGGTACCGCAGGTTGTTGCCACCTACGAGCAAATAGGACTAGGAGGCGGTTGCGTTGTCCTGGTTATGTTTGGCGAGTACGTGCTCGACTATGGTACAGAGGGGTTGGTCTGTAGCTCAAGTAGATCTTATCGCATTTTGTACCCGGAGGCTTTAATTTGTTGCTCAGTTCGGTTCAGTACCGCAACAATATCAGCTCACCCATCGGTTCCAGTCATGTGCTGCAAGGCCGCACGGGGCTCAAGTAGAGAATACGTCATCTAATGGACCACATACACTGATATTAAGTAATATGCGAATACGCGTTGTGAGTTCAGTGCTTTTCATGAAAAAATTACTTTCGACTCCTATAACTCGTCCACGCAACGTAATTTTGTCTTTGAAAGTCTGTACTACAAGAGAGAAACGAAGCCGTTCGGCGGCACAATGCTGATTGACTGCAAGCAAGCGGAGTTGCTCGCCTCTATCGTCACTGCTGCCTTGCTTGCAGCTACGCAAACCCAGTCACTCCGAGGACAAAGCGTGATCAGACCAAGCGCCAGTGACGGCTATCCATGTCATGTTCAAGGTTTGGCGGGTATACTACACGTTGTATCGGGTGTAGAGAGCGGGAAGCTCGCCTGATGACGAAAGGCGTGTCAAAAGGGCGTAAACGGTGAAATCGTTTGTCGATCCTTTCCTTATGTCGATCTATTTCAAGAAACGGGCTCACGTCAATGCGCAACAAGCAGTATGACCTCATATTCGAGCTCGGCAAGGTAAGGGCGTCAGCGTCTTGGCCCGGCGGCAGCAGCGATGATGTGCTTTGAGCCCCGCCTGTGCGTTGTGATGGTTGTGCCGAGAGTTGAGCGGTGTGGAACTTCGCTCTGATCGACATCAAGGAAGCAGTTCAGGATTATAAGGTAATTCAGTTCGAATTGACCTCCGTTTTGCCCCGCATTCTTTGACGCCGCTTCGCGTGCTACGTGCTGTCTCCACTACGGACCCAGCATGGTGTTGATCAAGCCCCACGACCAGCATCACCGCCCACAAAACACCCGGATTGCCGAATTTCCCACGTAACTTATGGGTGATGGGCTTCCGAAACAACGGGGGTGTTGACGGTAAGCTTCCTTGGTGGTGGGGAGTACAGATGGTCAGTGGCGAAGTTAATCATTGTAGGTAAGATCTGCGGGCTGGTATGACGCGCTGGCACTTTTGAAGAGATACGACAGGTGGAATAGAGTGAAACTTTGAAAGTGGTTACTTTCGCATCGAGATTTTAAGTATGCGATTGCGATGATATAGGAGACATCGAGATGATGGTGATCGAGCGGTGGACATATCGGGTAGCGGCATCGAGTTGTTGGTGACATCGAGTTTGGTGACAGCATCGCTTATAACAACTGCTGTTGCGACTTATTCCATATCCTCCTGTCCAGTCGCCGAAATGATATGCAGTTTGTTGATTGGAGATGCTTCGTCTCTGGTCTGTCTACAGTCAAGTGCGAGTCTAGAAAGGCTGACGCTCTGCAAGTGTCATCCAACGTACCGTCCGGCCTGACTTGTTTGCAATGTTGAAGCAGACTTCGCATCAGGCAGGCCACAGCGCAAGGGGGGGCCGCCCAATGACATCGTATGAGATCACTTGCCCGTGGTACCTGCGTCTTTCAGCTTCCTTTGGTGCTTCAGGAAGACCCTGCATGGCAAACATGAGGCTGAACGGGAAGGGCAACTATCGAATCGTCACCGGTTCCTCTGTTCAGCCAAAATATGAAATCCGGCGTGGTGTCACGGTGGGCTATGAACGCAACGGCTGTTGCTCAGGGCCCTGGGTGAACTGAACGGTGCGCTATGATTATTCAAGGTAGCTCTCTAGGCCCTAGGGTCATGCGCGATCCGGCATATGACGTATGATGGCGCACGGGAGGAAGCCCGAGGAGGACTTTGGGTGTTGTGAAAGTTGAAACGCGGTCCCGACGCACCAGCCTCGTAGAATGTGAGCAGAGGCCTCTGACGTCGATGCGCTTCGTTGAAGCACGTACTACCGCGGCAGGGAACCGTCCTGATGGATCCCCGACGTCATAGTATCGCTCCTAAAATGTGAGGCCACAACAATCTAGAAGGACTGCAGAGTTGTTCTTTCTGGTATGCAACCCACGACTTGTGTGTTTTTGTCGACTTTTCCAGGGCAGCAACCACACTACCGTCATGTCTTCAACTCGCGACACCACTCAGCGGTTGCGGTGCACCCTCCGCTGTTAATGGCCAGCCACTTTTCCTAGCGCGTTCTGTAAAGCAAGACGCCCTTGCTGTGTCGCCATCCTGGGCCCGTCATCCGCTACATCATCGCTTCAGTTCGAGTCCCCAGCTCCTCGGGCCTTGCAAACAAGGATTCATCTAGTACCATTACATGATTGGCCAACTGTAGAGCCCGAATTATGGAAGTGCGGATCTAAAGACGCATGCGGAAGGACCCTGACGATCGCTGACCTCAAGCCTCGAAACTAGGCGCAGTTTGTGTGGGTGGGCCCTTAATGTGACCCGATAATCATTTGGCCGATCTTTTGCCATCTGTGGTGATGATGGGATACATTGTTCCGTCTCGATGTTCTGTGCATCCTGTTGTGAGACACACCGAGGTATATAGCCTAGTTAGCACCCCACTTGTTAAACTTTTGATTTCAATTATAAACACCAAGTATATCGCATCAATCCGGACTTCAATATTTTCAAACGTTACACCAATTATCTTCAGTTTATCCAAACTTCGATATCTCTATAACACCATCACTATGTCTGCTATGACTGAATCACGCCAACCCGTCTTCGTCTCCGACGACTACTCAGAGCCCATGGGCACTCAGCACAACTTTGCCGACCATTTCGACCTCAACGACCCTGACCGAGCCATGACCGACTACCAACGGTATGTCCTTGCTTTCTATGCCTCTTCGTACCACCTCCTAACAATTCATCAGGATCATGCATGAACACACAAAGCGCCAACTCACCACCGCTACCGATTCTGCCCGCCGACGAAGTGCCGCTTCCTCGTCGAATGAGTCCGTCAGCTCGGCCCGTTCATCATAACAACCGTGTTATCGCCGTCACCCACCTCTATCCTCTTCTTTTGCGTTCGTGATGCATCATCATTTAGCGCCACACTTTATTACCGGACTATGTATCATTATCACTTCGGACACGAAGTCGGCGTTAGGGATTCAGTATTCGGTTGTCTCCGTTTGCACTTATGGCGCGGTGTTGGGGTTCATTTAGCGCTGGATATCCTGTTTATCAGTCAATGAATCAATCTACTTGCCCCTTTGAGGCTTAAATCCCCGTGCTTCATCATATGATCTAGAACACTTGCAAACCCCTGCCTTATTCGGCCCTATCTCTGTCCACTCAGCCCCCTAGTCATATATCACGGCAATTATATAGCATGATTGATTAACAACTGCCGTCTGACCACATGATGCATCAAACCCCTCCGTTTTACGCACTCCAACATTTTATCACTTCAATCATGGTATCTTCTATTGCCGCTTCGCAATACATAATATTTGAATGATCTGTATACATCAACAATGATGGTGTGTGATGTCCAAGCTCGCGCAGGATATTCAGACTGCTTCCAAGGCTCAGTCGAATGTACCTGGCTAACTAGTGTGTGTTGCAACGGCATCCCTACCCGTCAATCCACCAACCACCCACCCCGTTGTAGATACACCAACATCTTGCAGGATCTCTTCCATAGAACGCACATGCAGCGAGATCTGGTGAATTATCTGGACCACGGAGCCTTTGTCTGCTTAAAGCTTCTGTAGGCAGGTCACTATGGTTGTAGCTTCTCATGGTTCTGGGATCAGCTCTGCATTAACGGTGATGATGTAAGATCTTCAGGCACCTAGGCAATGATGGTAGCTTCCAGGAACGCGGTACTCAATATGCGCTTCCATACTTAAGCATTGTAACTAAGTAATACCAACGTATTTATCCATATGGATGCACTGAGGCAATTCTTTTGCAGAAAGAGTGAATGCACATTCTCCAATGCTTTGCCTTAGTATGTAAGTATTAAGACCTGATGCGTCGCGCATTGCTTACTTAAACTGGCCGTTAATAACCTGAACGTCCGATGCCATTTTATTAGGCCAGGGCTATTCGGCTTGGTCATTTTAAGATATACCTACGGCGTTCTGAGCAGAACCTTCCCCATCCACAACCACTTGTCCAAATAATACAGAAATTTTATTGTAGCCTACCAAGGTATATGCGAGAATAAGTTTTTAATTTGAAGGTCATAGGACATGTGGTTGTGGCTGGGTATGGCCACGATTGAATGAAGTTCTGATGGGGTGATAAGGGCGGCTAGCGTTTGGATGGCGCTCAAAAGCTTTATTTTCCAAGGAACGCAGCAGCAATTATTCGATAAATTTGGATCATGACCAAGGATTTTACCCTGAGTTTATTGAAAACCAACAAGTATCACTGTTTTGAGTGGTGACAACGACATGGAGATATGATTGGTATGTACGGCTCAGAACGCCGTAGGTATATCTTAGAATGACCAAGCCGAATAGCCCTGGCCTTTAATTATTCCTGCATGATGGGCCTATGTGCTAGGCAGTCAACTCCAACGCCTGCTTCAAGATACGAGCGTCGTCGAAAGTTACGGTATCTACTGGTAGCATCGTCACGACCTGTCGCACTTGGACAACGTGCGAGGAAAAGCTTCAAAGCACAACGTTGGATATGACAATAAGTATCGCTACGATTCCCCTTTTGCAACAACCGCGACTGCTCTCTGTCACATACGACGGAACATGGCAGCGGCATAGCAGACTGTGAAAAAAAATAAGAACTACCAGAGAAGTACTCCAGGCCTACATATTACAACTTCGAATTCGAGATGTATCGAGATCCGAAATCCTTGAAAATATGTTCATCGTATGTGCCAGGAGCGGCTGCACAGAGCGACGTACATATGAACGATGAAGCTCTACAGTATCCGTGCGTTCGATGGGCATGGTCGCTGGTTGGACACCCCAACAACAACAATATATTCAAAAAGATGAGGTTGTAGAGCCACCACAAATCGTAATTAAATTGCGCAAAGCTAGGATTATACTATATACAGGCCTACAAAAGTTTTGGCTTATTCAGATATTTTTTTGGAGGGCGTTATCACCCGTTCATGGCGACTACGCGGTGGAGCAGCTGGTGCAACCCTTGCGGCTCCCACCACAGCTGGAGCAACACCACCACGCTTTTGACGCTTTGTAGCTGGCTTATGAGGTTTTGAAGCTTTGCGCTTACCCGATTGGGGCAATTGTATAGCTTTGGCAGCGTCGCGGAGGCTTCTACGATAGTCTCTTTTGGCTTTCTCTGCAGCCTTCCGCTTTCTGGTCTCCTCCCAACCTCTTTCTTGTTCAACACGCTTTGCTTTTTGGAGTTGAAGCTTGCAAAGGCAAGCTGCCTTGTTGGCCTTGGCTTTCTCCGCTTTTTGAAGCTTTTCAAGCTCCTGTTATTGTTGTTGTGATGCCCGACAATCGCGAGCTCGTTGTACACTCCTGGGCGACCACAGTTTGGCTCCCCCGTGGTAAACCTCGTCCTCATCAAGCTGGAGGGTGAAGGACTGCTTTGGTCGCCTCTCCTTGATGGCTAGGGACTGCCTGAGGCCCCTGACCTCTTCATGGAGGATACTGTTTTGAGCTGCAATGTGGTGCAAACTTCGTTGAAGCTTCTTGACGTCCTTACTGCTCTGATCCTTCACCTCACGGCGTACAATTGACTTGAGCTTGAGCCAATCCTCCCCGGAGAGGACTGACTGGCTGCTGTCAGAATCTGAAGCCTCCTTGGCAAACTTCTTGAGTACAACGTCTGGGTTGGCTGGCTGTATACCGGTGGCTTCAAACGACCTCTTGATGAGTGGAGGTTTGAATACAGAGCTCCAGGACCTCCAGAAGAGCGGGAAGAAGTCTCCTTTGGTCAAATTGAGCAACCCCTGGCTGTCCTGAAGGTATCCAGCCAACTGAGTTGAGTAAGCGTTCGAGAGGGGTTTGAACATACAAACGTCAAGGGGTTGAAGCGTATGGGTAGCGTGAGGGGGCAGTACAAACAAGAGGATCTTGTTGTTGTTACAATAGTCAATAAACTCCATGGTTACATGGGATCCGTGGCCGTCAAGGAGTAGTAATCGATACCCGGTTGAAGCATGCCGTCTGGTTTCTCTCTCAAACACCCCCTTGAGCCAAGCTAACCCAATATCGTTGTTGCTCCAGCCAGAGGGTGATGACGTAGTAAACACTGAGTGTTCTCCTGCTTGTACAGCATCAACCCAGCTTGATTGAACAGCTCCGTTGGCTCCCTGGAAGATGAGAGTTGGACTCAAAGCTTTGCCATCCAAACAAATACAAGCCATCACCGTTATCCACTCGGTCGAGCCATCTTCAAGTGCTTGCCTTACCCCTTTTTGCTCATAGAGTCTCCTGTCGAATATACGTTTTCTTCTGCCAACCCGGCCAAGTTGAAATCCGTTTTTGTCCATATTGAATATATGGGTAGGTTGTATGTTGTACTCCTTCATCTTTTCATGTAAAAGCTTGAAATACAAGCTGTACTTGGCTCCTGAATCAGCTTTGGTCCGCTCCTTGGCCATGGCTTTGCCCGAGCGAGAGATGAGATGGTTGGGATGCCGGCGGAGGAACCGGGAAACCCAGGTTTTGGAGACTGGTTTGCCAGCCAACTCACTGGCAAACTGTTGTACCATTGTTCTTGTAGGTGGCAAACGTCGTTCGGTAAGCGTTTTGATGTATCGTACAAGCTCGGCTTCGTGTTCTGGATGGAGGGAGAGCTTGCGCACGCCATAGGCCTCGTTTTTGCCCTTGTGTCGTCTCATCAGCGTCGTTCGTGGTACACCATACTTTTTCGCAATTGCTTGGTACGAGAATTCATCTCCTGGTTCACGCGATTCGATTTCTGCAATCGCTTCTTGAATCGGGTCCATATTGGTTGAGTTATGACGCGTTGAAGTTTTGTTGTTGTGGTGGTGGGGGTGTCCAACCAACGACCATGCCCATCGAACGCACGGATACTGTAAGCTTGGCCACCTACTTTCCGCGCACCCCTAGTTCCTGCGCACATCACAAAAAGCGCACCACCTACCTTAACACATAATATTATCAACAACGCGCATCCAATATGGATCCTCGTGAGAATGCTATACAATTTGCTATCCAGGATCTCATTTCTGGTATTTATACAAGCCGGCGGAGGGCAGCTGCTGCGTACGGCATCCCTGAATCCACGCTGCGCGGCCGGCTGCAGGGTCAACAACCACATGCAATGGCCCACTCCCTTCAACAGCGATTGATTCCGGAACAAGAGGCCTTCCTTGTAGAGTGGATCCTTGAAGAGGACGCACGTGCGCACCCTCCTTCTCATCCACGTGTACGAGAAATGGCAATCCAAATCCTCCATATGAATGGCGACCATGAGCCACTTGGCCAACACTGGGTGCAGCACTTTATTGCACGCAACCCACGCATTGCATCAGTTGTTGGCCGGGCAATTGAAAGCTCACGAACCACTGCGGCTAGCTATGGGACTATACACGCCTTCCTTGAGCTCTTTGAGCGCACCCGGATTGAGCTGGGTATACAATATGAAGACATATGGAATATGGATGAAACTGGTGTAGCTCTTGGAGTATGTGCAAACTCCCAAGTGCTTGCTAGCTCCTCCAAAAAGAAGGCTTATAAGGCATCTCCAGAGGATCGTGAGTGGGTATCAATTATTGAGGTTATCTCTGCCACCGGCCGGCGGCTTCAATGCCTAGTCATCTTCAAAGGAAAGCACCTACAATCAACATGGTTTCCAGCTCAAGGGACCCCTGATTGGTTATATACAACCTCTGAGAATGGCTGGTCATCAAATCTGATCGGATATGAATGGTTGCAGCGCATTTTTATCCCAGGGTCTTCACCTACCTCTGATCGACACCGACTGCTCATCCTGGACAGCCATGGCTCTCATATACCAATTGACTTTATGCTGCTTTGTAAGGAGCATAAGATCCATCTACTCTACCTCCCAGCTCACGCCTCGCACATACTGCAGCCACTGGACCTTGCTCCTTTCTCGGTGATCAAATCCCGGTATCGCAATCAGATTGCAGCTCTCTCAGCGCTTGATGATGCAGCACTAGTCAAGAAGGAGCGCTTTGTAACCTCATACAACCTGGCTAGAGATGAATGACTATCAGAGCGGGTTATTTGAGCTGGCTGGAGAGCCTCAGGCCTCTGCCCTTACAACCCACATCTAGTTTTATCGTCATCTCAAATATCAGATCGGCCAGCCACACCACCTCCAAATGCTGAAGCTCAAGAGCAGTTAGATAGGGTGATTAAAACACCCAGAAGCGCTCAGGCCCTATACAAAGCTCAACAGGTTCTTCAACAATCAGAGAGTCTATCACGAAGCACCCGGTGGGTGCTTGGCAAAGCAGGCAAAGCAATTGCTGAGATCAACACCAAGGCAGCTTTACTTCAATCAGAGAACCAAAGGCTTAGATGTCAACTACAAACAGCTGCAAATACTCGAGTACGGAAGCGTGTTCAGGTTAATCCAAATGAGCGCTTTAGCAGGGTTGACCATATTGAAGCCGCAATCAAGCGGGCAGCAGCTCATGAGGCTCAGGAGGCAAGCACCACAGCAGAAAGAGCAGCTAAAAAAGCAGCAGCTGAAGCAGCAGCACGTACACTTGACTCCATGTGTATACAGTGGCAATTATAAACCTTGTTGTTGATAATATCATACATTGAGGTGCGTGTTGCGCATTTGGTGATGTGCGCAGGAACTAGGGGTGCGCGGAAAGTAGGTGGCCAAGCTTAATGGCTCTGAATTTGTGTGACAGTTTGCACAATCCTCAGATACTGCTCTTCTTGCGCGACGTTGTGCGAGTGATCAGGCAAACTTCGGCGCGCCGGGATCGCGTCAAAACACCACGGGCCGAGCGCCTCCACCGGATTGGCCAGATGTCCACGGATCCACTGTGACATCGTTGACATCTGCCATATCCAAATCCATCAACTGAACATCTTCAAGCACCTTTTCGTGACACGAGTTCGCCTTTATAAAGCTTTGCTGCAGTTGATTCTCTGCAATTCCTGTCTCGCGCAGCTTGTTCGCCCCTGCAGCATGCGCTCCCTCGCTCTCGCCACACTATGTACAGCACTTTCCAACGCAGCATACATACCGCATGGGTCGTCGCAACATCCTTTGCAGAATATCCTGAAGAATACGGACAAAAGCGAAAAGTATACCTACCCTACGGACTTTACAAGAGACATCGTCCCGGTAAGATAAAAGACTTGCAATGAGCGACGGCTTAGCACTAACGGACGTATCAGAAACCGTTTCATAGCCATAATGACTATTGGCGCGACGTACCGTTCTACTCAGGGTTGAGCTATGGTGCGATTTCGACTGAGGCCGATGTTTGGCTAATTAACGGGACGTTATATGTGAGTTGCGACCGATATGTTTCGTTTTGTCTGCGCGCGCTTCTTCAACCGGCTCGAACCAACCGATACTCGTGTCATTTTTGAGATTGAGTCTACAGAGGTCACGTAAACGTTTACTTCGATACCTGCTGCTTAAGGCGAACCGTGCATCACAACCCGGGTTCTGATTTATTAATTAACGCGCGCAGGTCGGTCATGAACCCAGCGCTCTTACCGAGAAGCGCACTCTGGAGTCCCTCTACATTCAACCAATTCTGGACACTCTGCATCGGCTGAATCCTTCAACACCATTCACTCAACCAGGCGAGCAAAATGGCGTCTTTGACACATCGAGTGCGCAGACTCTCTACTTCTTCATCGACCTGAAGACTGCCGCAGATGAGACCTGGCCTGCCGTACTCGAAGCCCTAAAGCCTCTACGAAGCGGCGACTGGCTCACGACTTACGATGGCACTGATCTCCGCAAAAATCCGGTCACCGTCATCGGAACAGGGAACACCCAACTCTCCGACGTCCTGGCCGCTTCTCCCCGGGATGTCTTTTTCGATGCGCCGCTCGCTGAGCTGAACACGACCAAGTACTCCAAACTCACCGCCAACGAGGCACCGATCGCTTCGACAAACTTTGTCTCTTCATTCGGCGAGGTGCGGAAACGTGAGCTTAGCGATGGGCAGTTAGAGACTCTGAGAACTCAGGTTGATGTGGCGCATGAGAAGGGCATCATGGCCAGGTATTGGAACCAGCCGAACTATCCGATTGGGACAAGGAATGCCGTGTGGAGGATCTTGTGGGATGAGGGCGTTGATTTGCTGAATGTTGATGATCTGGCGGGCGCGGCTGTGTTTTGGGAAGGAACTGGGTAGATGGACCCGATGGAGGCAGTGTAGTGAGGCTGCATCAATATACTGCCTCCTCGCACGTACGACTAGAGAAACCTTCAAGTGTCAGAAACTTGGGAATAAAAGGCTACGATAGGTAAGCATAGGGTACTTCGCTAGTTTTTAATTGTGTTATTATCTTATTAGCCCTTATAGTTTGCTGTTGCATGTGAAAACATGCAGTAGTATATATCAAGCGTTAGGGTTAGGGTTATGAAGTCAGTGCAATTTTTCTCTATGTAGAGCTTGCGCAGGTAAACTGCATCTCGTTTTGGTTAGAACGTGGAAAGAAGCACTTGTGCAGTCGAGGTAAAGATGAGCAACCAGACTCATGGAACAAAGTGAACAATCCTCGTGACTGCATGCCTGTGTTCGGTTAGTGTGCGGCTCCATCAAAGCGTGCAGGTTCCTGTAGAAGCGGATCCCTGTACCCCGGATTACGTAAATACTCGTGGAACTTTTCATCTGTGCAGTCATCGAGCAATTAAAGCTGCAGACTTTCATCTCGTCTTCGCTGTCTTCATCAGACATCTTCAGCAGCTATCTTTAACTCTGTGTTTCCTTTCTTTCACATCTACATAAGAAGTGGCCAGGCAGTTAACTACTCTCACCACCAACGAAAACTAGTCTTTGAAAGCTTCGGAGACTTTCCCGCTGCAATCCTTAGCCGGAAACTCGAGTCCACGAGTTATCCACTATCTTTGCTAGATTCTACATCTTCAGTACCGTTACTGCCCACCCATTGGCTTCCGGGGCGTGAGGAGCGGCCTTTGCTGTGAAGGAAGAGTTTGGGATTGGGCGGCATACGTCATACGTCATAACCGAAATGTTTCCTCCAACGCAGGGCTTGCGCCTGGATATCGATGCGATCAGTCAGATCTTCGGGTCTATAAGCATCGCATGTTGGATAGGTATGTACCTTCATCTTCTTGTACCACCAGCCTTCGTATCACGAACCTGCATCTATGCAGCCTTTGCACGACATCGAGCTCACCTCGACTAACTTTGGTAACAGTCGTCTTCTCCCCTCAAATCATCGAAAACTGGAAGAGGAGTTCTGCGGACGGTCTTTCCGTAGTGTTCATCGTAATATGGCTTGCCGGCGACTTCTTCAACATCATTGGAGCAGTGCTGCAAGGTGTGATGCCCACAATGGTCATCCTGGCGGTATACTACACGCTAGCCGATATTGTATTGTTGCTCCAGTGCTTCTGGTACAAGGGCTTCACGTTACGCGACGACTTCAAGAAGCCTGAGGACGAATCCGATGATGATGTATCTGTCGCAAGCGAACAGTCTCCGCTTCTCTCCGATCGCAGAGAACACGCAAACGGATCCAACTACCTCAATGGAAATGGAAATGGCAATGGACATGAGGTTCAACGGCCACGCATTTCGGACATGGATAGACGACACTCAAGCCACTCTCAAGGCTCGTTCCGCGAACGATTCTTATCCATTGACGGCACGCATCTATCGCCAGTCACACCACTTCATCATGATGCAACCTCCGGGCGCCGCAACAACGCGGTCGAGGCTATGCAACAGCCCTCTCACTCCAACCTGCAAACAGTCATCTTCAACCTCGGCACCATCGTCCTCGTATGCGCCGCCGGCGTGTTTGGCTGGTATCTCAGCGCCCGGAATGCCACCGCTCTCAGCCCTCCCGACACTCGCGACCCCTCGTCAGAGTCAACTCTGCAGTTCAACCTGTGGGGCCAGATCTCTGGCTACGTTTGTGCGCTCCTGTACCTCGGATCCCGTGTACCGCAGCTTTTGCTCAACTACCGCCGCAAGTCCACCGAAGGCATTAGCATGCTGTTCTTCCTATTTGCTTGCTTGGGTAATCTGACGTACGTGCTAAGCATCCTTGTTTACAAACCCAAGTGTGGGGGCGGTGTATGCAGGGATGGAGAGGCGAGAACTGAGTATGGGAAGTATGTGGCGGTGAACTTTAGCTGGCTATTGGGCAGCTTTGGCACGTTGCTGTTGGATGCGGGGGTGTTCGTGCAGTACTTCATGTACTTGAAGGAGGAAGATGAGAGCAGTGATGAGGAGGACTGAGCATGAGACGCTTGGGTTGTAAAAATGGTATGTTACATGGGAGTTATGTGTGCAGGCGGCTGATTTGTGTATCACACAGAGGGTATATGTGGGTGACACGTACAAAATTGCAATCAGGAATATGTCAAACTCAAAATTTCTCGTGCCATCCACGATGTCCGTTCTTTTACTGTCAAGTGGCTCTAGGCCCATATGATACTCTTCGTTTGTATCTGCTTTGCGCGTTTTTGCCGAAGGATATCTCCGCCCAATGACCATTGGCTGTTCGATGTTTCCATGTCGATGCCTAGGCCACAAGTTTCCGTTTGTCGATGCGAGCCTCATCTTGAGCTATCGCGTTGAGATTTCGACAGTGTATATTTCACACTCCTTTCTTGCCGGCTTATTCTCGTCTTCTTTCCCCTCTTTGACTGACAAATTGCTTGTACTCGAGACCAGCAAAGCCAATCCAAAACCACAATGCCAAAGAACAAGCACCTCAAAGGTCCGCACTCTATCCTATCACTATAGCCATGCTGATATTGCCAGGTGTCATCTTTAAAGCCGTGGGCTATGCCGAACGTCTCATCTACACCTATCCCAACCGTTTCTACGATATCGAAGAAGCGAAGAGCTACATCAATAGCATCTGCGAGAAGGGCGACTTCAACTACAGTGCTAAGATGAACTTGACGGACGAAGACTTTGACTACGTCAAAGATAAGGTTCACTTCGTCGTCGCTGTCCGGGCATTCGAACAAGGCGAGTTCTACCTGGACATCCCAATGCCCGACACAACTTTGCTGCGAGGTATACATATCCCCTTCCCTTCTCTTCCTCTACCTTGCTATATATCCTCAACTATGTGAAACTGAACAAAAATGCTAACACCCACAGCTGCAATCGAGTCCGACATCACCCGCGTCTTACAACTCATCCCATCCTGGCCTGATTCCTTCCTCAGCGTGCCCGATGCGCAGAACTACGTCGCCAAAATCTGCCATTTGAACTCGTTCAACTACACAGAATTTGAGGGCGTGGAGCCGTACAAGTTCGGCAGCTACGTCAACTTCAACACCGCTCGTCATGCATATGAAGCCGGCAGGTTTGAGATGCACTGGCCGGGCAAGGGGTGGAGTCGCAAACCTGCGCGAGCCAAAAAGCCGGCTTCTCCAGGCCAGGTCCAGGTTGTGGAAAAGAAATTTGGTAGTCTCCACAGTCCGTCCAACCATTCAACGCACAGTCGTGAAGCATGCTGATGGAAAATAATAGCTACCATCGAAGCAGACATTAAGCGCCTCACGCCCTTGATCTTCGCCTGGCCCGCCTCCTTCCCTTCCCTCAACGATGCGAGGAACTTTGTCCAGCGCTTCTGTAACGACGTCCGCTTCCGCTACACAGGCTGGCTTGGCGTAGACCTCCAACGCTTCAAGCTGTTCGTTCACTTCAACACGGCCAAGCTTGCGCACTGGGCTGGGAAGTTCACAATCCAGGGGCCCGATACTGTGGGCATGAGCAAGGCAGAGGCTGTGGTCACAAGAAAGGCGGATGCAGCTGTGCGTCTGATTGAGGCCATAGCAAAGACGCGTGGGAAGAAGACGAGTGAGAAGGAGGAGGACTCTGAAGATACGCTCACGGAGCTCGACAATGAGCATGTCGAGGTGATGGGCGTCGATGAGTTGACCAAGCATCTCAAAGACAGCCCCGCCACATCCACTGCCAATACCGCTGTGATGGTCAACAACATCAGCCCTCGGTCTACCGCTTCGGCAATGCAGGTCCTGAACTCGTTCCAGCAGGTCGAGGAGAGCTTGGAAGAGCTGGAGAAGAAGGTCGAGTTGGTTGAGAGCGCGCCTGTTGCCAAGGAGGATCCTTTCAAGGTGAATCTGAATCTAACAACTCCAGATGTTGTGCTAATTGGAATTATAGGACCTCATCGCCGAGCTTGGACGTGCGTTCATTCTCAAGGCTGCTTTTGAGTAGGCGGTGCTTGGACTATGGTGGCACTGTGAGAGTCCTCAGGCTCTGTTATCCGGTGTCGTCATCATCTGGTATCTCTGTCAGGAACAGATGGCAGTTCGGGAGGGCGACTGGAAAGTGTACCAAAAGTTCAGATATGTCAGGTTAGGAGTGGTTTGTTGTCTGCTACATGTTTTTTTTTTCATTGTTTCAGCATGACCCCAAGAAGATTGACCTAATGCCTGGAGCCGATCTTGAGGAGACTCTCGGGAATTTATTCTTCTCCACTCAGACAGACCATGCATCATCATTATTTTTCAAGCTTCTGCTTCAACCTCCCTTCATCTAACTGCATTTCATCCCTGGTCATGTCTCCTTCCCCTTTCCTTTCAGCTTCAGCTTCGCAACCTCGGCTTCAATCCCCTCGTTCACCTCCCTTTTCAGTCCCTTGTAAAACCCCATCTTAAACAGCACCTCGTACCACACAAACAGCGGCGCCAAAAACAGCGCCTGCACCAAGTTGTCCAGCAGCGCCGGCTTCCTCCCCTCGTACTTGCCGTGCCCGATAAACTGCAGTACCCAGCTCATCACATGCACTGCGACGGCGATGCTGTTTACCCTAGTCTTGTCGTAGCGCTGTGTGAGGCGGTTAGCGAGGGATGCGAAGCCGAGGATTGCGGGGGTGACGGCGAGGCCGGCGATGTTGGGGCTGAGGAGGAGGTAGAGCGTCGAGTATGTGGCTGCAGCGAGGGTGCCGAGGTTGAGGGGGAGGTTGAGGCGCGCGAGGAGGGCGGGGTGGCGGATGGGGAGGGTGGGTGTGTTGGTTCCCTAGCACCAGGGTCAGCGGGAGAGAATATCATACGAGCAGCTTCGGGGCGCGTACAAAGAGGAAGCCGGTGGCTAGCAGGACGGGCACGCAGGCGATGTGGATTGCGACGTTTGTTGGGTCGCGGTGGTATGCGCCATACTGGACTGCGTATTAGAGCTGCCTGGAGATTTCCACTGGAGGTTTTGGAGCACTTGCAAAGACGAGGTTCTTCTTCAGATCGAAGACGGGCATATTGGAGCTTCCTACGTTGAGATGGTGCTATGCGGTTGCTGTGGAGTTGTGCAGCGACGATTGATACCGGTCAGCCCACCTTCCCTTCGCATCCGCGATTAGCTTCATGCGGGGTCAATATACCGAGGCATCCGCGGCTTCATCCGACGCAAGGCTGAAACAGCTATTCTCGCTTCAAGCTTCCGAGATGCTGTTCCTGCTACTGTATGGTAGACGCGCTAGCAATTTGAGGCTAGAGACCTGTTTTTGTGGAGCTTGATGACGATAGGCGTGGTGTGGGGAGTGCTCTAAACTGACGACGCCAGACTTCTACATCACGAAGAATTATCAGTGGCACCGAAGGCGACGATGAAGCGGGAAAAAGCGAAGTGAAGTGCCAGGTAAGTAGTATCATTACCAGAGACAGACTGTGTCGGCTGGCTGTATGCCGCCAGAACGAGGGTATCGAGCTAAAAAGTTCTGTACATTACAACCCGCCCCGCCAACTTTCACATCTTGGACTAGTCGTTTTCGCCATCCATTCAGAAGCTCACCATCAAGCACCATGATTGCGACAGAAGATGTCGAGTCCCATTTAGACCTGCTTCTCACCCCGAGGCGCCGTCCTCACGTACGCATCCGGCTTGACCAGGCCCTTCTTGCGGAGGATATACGTGTTCCACGCGTAGCTCATCTGCGCCGTGACGCTCACCGGCGGACGTTGGTCGCCAAACTTGTACAGCTGGGGCTTCGCAAGGCCCTTGCGGCGGAGAATGTACGTCTTGAACCACCAAGGCAGGTTGTGGCCCACTTGGTAATTCATGTGAGTCCGCATAGGTACGCCAAAGACGTAATCAAGCTCTTCGAGCGTACGCTGCTTGGTTTCTGGCAGCCATAGAAAGCTATTCATTCGATCAGTACCTGCCCGTTCAACCATTTCAGAGGTGTGCACTCACATCATGACCATCGCAACAACGTTCAAGGCGGCATAGAATCCAAATACACCTTGCGGCTTCATGGCCTTCAGCATCCGTGGAAGCGTAAGCGACAAGACTGCTGCCCAGAAGTTATTCGTAGCGACGGCCCACGACATGCCTACCTCGCGATGAGAGAGCGGGAATACTTCCGCTGAATACGTGAACGGGACTGGGCCCATTCCGGGGCTATAGAAGGCTCCGAAGAGGTATACGAAGAACGCAATCAGGCCCAAGTGTGCAGAGCTGTCCTTGGGGATGTAGTAGCACATCCCCGCTGCGAGCAGAGTCCAGAACATGTTCGGGAAGGTGAACAGCAAGAGTCCACGGCGTCCGAAGGTGTCAATGGTCCATACGGCAGGCCACGCAAATACGAAGTTAACGAGGCCAAATCCGAAGGATGCGATCAAAGACTCCTTGATGGTGGCACCGCCCTCTCGGAAGATGGTGGAGCTGTAGAAAGCGATGATGTTGATTCCGCACATCTGCTGTCCTATCATGACGATACCCGAGGCCTGCGTCGCACGGCGGACGCGTGGAATGGTAAAGAGTTCAATAAAGCGGGTGAAGAAGTTCGACTTGGGGTTGATTCCAGCCTCGCGGACTAAAACCTCCTCTTGCTCGAGCAAGGCATGGGTGTAGTAGAGATCGCGGGCGGCCTGGAGAGGAGTGTTCCGAAGACGAAGAAAGCTCCGGTATGCTTTGGCGTACTTCTTCTTCTTCATCAACCACCTCGGAGACTCAGGAACGAACCATACGCCCAGGACGAGAGGGATAGCGGGAATGAAGGCAGAACCAAACTGCAGACGCCAGGATATGGCACCAGTGTTCTGCAGCTATCAGCACTTGCACAGAGAAAGAGGTGCATGTAGCACACTTACCATGACGACGAGGTTGGCAATGGTACCAAGAAGGATGCCAAAAGCTGTCCAAATCTGCCAGCTCATCACCAGTCCACCGCGTACGCTGGCTGGAACGACCTCGGCCGAGAAAACAGGCACAGTGACCTCCTTCAGCCCCATGCCCACGCCTAGGAGAATACGACAAGCAGCAAGCTGACCCCATTTATGGGTGAAGCCAGAGCCAATAGGTGCAAACAATGAAAATATGGCAGCGATGAAAATGGTACCACGCCGACCGAAGAGCTCGTTCATCGGATCGGACAGCCAAGCGCAGAACAGGGCAATGGCAATGTATGGACATGAATTGACGAAACCGATTATCCAGCTGTTTCTTTCGCAAGTCCCGGCCTGCTCACACTCCGGGCCAGAGTCTGGGATACCCATTGCCTGGCTGAAGGTCAAGTTCGCTCCGTTGGATCCTGTCTGGTCCCAACCCTGGATGGCCGCCGCGACCGAGTTGAGGATGACGGTCAAGTATAGTGTTCTAGGAAGCTTGAAGCGATTGGTGATTTCTTCGCGGAGGACGAGTCGATCTGCATCGTCGAGCTGCTCGAGCTCTTCAAAGAGCGCGGGCGATTGCGCGACGAGTGCGCCCTTGATAAGCAGCTGCTCGACATCCTCCAGGTCGTGTTCTTTGGCGAAGTCGTGCACGTTGGCTAGAAGCTGCGCTCGGGAAATGTCGACAAGAGGGTTGTGGATCCTACTGGCATGAACTCGCACAAATCAAAACTTGATTCGGTTGGATACTCACTCTCCCTCTAGATTGGCTGTCAGATGCGCAATGCTTGGCTTGCGCTTTTGCTCATCGACGTTGGCAGAGCCCCTGCTCTCGACATGCTCGTCAATGACTTGCCTAGCATCAAAATATCAGCACAGAAAACAAGAGGCAGACGGTGTGCTCGGCCGGCCCTTACTCGATCTTAGTTTCCTTCTCAGGCTCAGCCATGACTGACTACTTCAAAACAGAGAGCTTCGGTACTTTGTTAGCTAGTCGCTGAGCCCCGAAGAGTAGCACTTATAAGCTCTGCGGGGAAGCTTCAGCAAGGACCAAGCCGCATACTGCACGCGTATATGAGAGGCAGGGCAAGGTGTCACAAGGCGGAGAACTCTCTCTGTCAAAGCTTTCCCGGCTGAGATATTTATGTGTTGCAACGCCACGAGATCACGCGCTCACACATCAACGGCCAATGGCAAATCAACAGACGAGCTAGGATGAGCTACGTGCATCCATCCCCAGATAATCAACGGTGGTGGCTGCATGTGTGAGGTGGAGAAAACGCCTGGGCGTTCTCATCTTTCGAGGCATAGCCCTTCTTGTGTCCCTTGGCCGGCCTTTACACGCCTTGTCTCTCAGGCGAAAGAGTGTGCGAAAACATGGCGAAGCCCAAGTAAAACGGCGTATTTACAGATCCTGGCATTGTGCGATCAACCATCCAAATAAGATGGGCTTGCCCAAAGCAATTAAATCTCTCGAATTCCAGCCCCCCCCCCCCCCCCAAAAAAAAAGGCCTTCCACTGATCGTGGAGAAAACCAGATCAATCCGAGGCCAATGGCAACATACCTCTCTCAACCTGGAATGGACGGTCAAAGGCTATGCAGGTCATGCAGCTGCGCTCACCATAACACGAGCCTCGTTTCTATTCGCTAGTGTAGATGCCCGCTGCCAGCCTCGAGTCTGACATGGTGTCACACCAAGAGCATATTCCAAATGTAGGATTACAGCCAAAGCAAACTGACCTACTTCACCGGTAAACCTTTGCATCTCACCGGTGTATCTCAGCCGTCGCGACCCTAGACATGGATGTCAACTCAAGATACGAAGCCATCTTGATAGACTAGTGGTTTCGCGCCGTCAAGCCATGAGGTCATTTCAGCCCGTTTCCCCGCATCTTCTCGCTTGGCTTGGCCTTTTCTCTTTCTCTCTTTCTCTCTTTCTTTCTTTCGTTCTTTCTTTCTTTCTCTCTTTCTCTCTTTCTTTCTTTCTTTCTTTCACCCGCTTTAACCTTGTCCACTTTAACGCGACATCCCCATCCTTGCGAGCACATCTTATACCATCCGATAGACACTGTTCTTGCTTCCGAATGACTAATAGCGGACGTCTGCACGCAGCCAACCGCTTACGTGATTGATGACTCTTTCCCCACAATAGAACGTGCGCAAGGCTTATATTGACAGCAACAGCTCAAGGCCACTTGTTAGTCAAACGCCTTTGCCGTGAACAACATTCGGCAAGCGCCCGTTAATGCCGTGCTTTAGCCTCCATCAAAGTAGAGAAACTAGGACTTGTTTATTTTTTCCAAACAACTTTGCTGCAAATATCGAGGGGAAATTTGTGTGTGAGACTTTTGCTACTTTTTTGCTGCGAAGACATCCACTGTCTAGTATCCACCTCTTTTCTGCGACTCTATTCTGCGACTCTAGAGGGGCGGGTATAATTACTGTACGTCTGACAACTGTATTCATTCCCTAGGCCGACGGATCCCCCTATAAACCTTTGGAGCATGCCAGTTTCTACATCTCTCTCTTCGTCTGACACTCCCCCCCATCTTCGCGCTCCATCCCAACAGACTTAGAGCCCAGCGGCATCCTCGGACATCTAATTGGACGTCTCACTCACGCCAGCATCTGCGTCCGCAAGCCCTGCCAGTCATGTATCGACAACCGCGGCTCGACCCCTATTCCCTAGAACTCGGTAATCGTTGCGATTCCGCTACTGTCTCAAGTGGATGAAATCATCGCACGAAGTCTTTCGCCCTGGCATTGTCCAATTTTCTGTACGCCTCCAGCGCTAGTTAGCGTACGCGAAAGTTCCTCGCTCGCCTTTGGTACCAGACTCCCCCTCATTCTTCGAGCACGTTTTGCAGCAAGACGGCGTGAGTGCTCCTACATGCCTGAGGCGTACGTTGGGTCTTTGCCTTTGCCCTTGTCTCCGCTATCACTTGTGTCCGCTGAGCCAGCGAAGGCCTGCTGGATCGGTGGGCGGGGTTTCGCGGCGATATCGAGTTCGGCAAACTTGGGGCGCACTTGGAAAATGTTGACGCGGGCGGCGTTGAAGACTTGTTCGGAGGGTGGGATGGCGACGGCGAGGTTGGTGTTCTCGGTCAGTCGGGTGATGAAAAACATGAAGCGGCCTGTCTTGATTTGCATCTCGGCGAAGTTGGCGCTGCCAGCGGGGATGTTGGTGTGTTTTCTGGGGATCAGCTGTCAGTATGCTGCTCTTGCGGAGCGCTGAGAGTCATGGTGTACGTACGCCATGCTCTGCTTGTGCGTCTTGAGGATGCTTGAGATGCGCTCGAAGCGATCGGTAAAGGGGTTAGGCTCCTCAGTCTGTCTCGTGACATGCGCAACGGTCAGACAGGTCGTGCGCTCGTACAAGATCAGTTCCCTCGCATCGATGACTTCCGCTAGCTGTTCCAGCAGGGCCTCAATGGTCCCCGCATTCGGGATCAGGTAGTATATGATCTTCGTCCAGGCCTTGTACAGGCTCTGATCCCAGATGCTCGTCGCGAAGAACTCGACCGTGTCCTTGAAGCCCTCGCTAGCCTCTCTGATGTAATCAGCGCGCTCGTCGAACATTGCCTGGCGCAGGCGCGCTTGCACGAGGTCCATTTTGTGGATCAGACAGAAGACTTTGGCTCCGGGACTGCATTCGTGGAGGGCGCGGATAATGTTCGAGTAGGATACAACATCGGCTTGGAACTCGCGGGACTCGATGTCGAAGACGAAGATGAGTACTGCGACGGAGCCGAAGACATGCGTGCGCGACTGGTTGAGGTAGTTCTCGACGAAACCATCTTGACTGTCATCAGTCAGCACTCCATCTCTGCCTGTTTCGGACGTCGTGCGCTATACCCTCCACAGTCCCAGAGATTGAGCATCAGGTTGCCCATGAACTTGATGTTGCTGTGCTCGACGTCAATCGTGGCACCCAGTCTCCGGACATCCTTTGCGACGTAGTTGCTAAAGACAATACTCCTCATCGACGATTTGCCGGCTCCACTCTTGCCCATGAGCAGCACCTTGCGCTGCTTCTGACGCTTGATAGAGTTCATCCTGGCTTGGATTCGAGGTAGATTCGAGATAGATTCGACAAGGTGTGGATGGATTCTAGTAATGAGCGTAAGCGAGAGCTGTGCGAGGCCGTTGATCCACGTAGTAATGCGAGGCTACCGTGGAGTTTCGTGACGAGATGACGTACCGTAAACACCCGGTGTGCAGCTCGAAAGCTTTGACCCGACTTCCGTCAGCATTTGGCTTGGCAGTGGGGCACTTCCGCTCTCCACCCTGAGCACACGTGGGTAAATATAGGAATAATCCGCTAGCGTAGAAGCATGTTTGTCACAGTGTATTATTGTGTATTATTTCTAGCAGGATGACACATGCGGGGCAACATTCCCTCTTAGAGCCGAACGACTCTGATTTGGGTCTTGAGTAAATGAATAAGCCCTTCGCGCGGATGTCTTGATTAGGATTGTACGATGACTGTATTCTACCGACCAGTACAAGCTCGATAGCAACCAGCGCACGATTGACAAGAGCAAGGCCGCCATTACCGCTCCCGCGAGCTACTGCAACTCGATTTACGCCAACTCGCAGGCCAAGGTCCTGGGTGCTAGGTCTCAAAGTTTTCAGCTGCAATGTTGAAACGTACTGGAACCTTGATAATTTGTCTTGAACTACTTACGGGTAACACGGGTTGGGAAAATATGGTCGAGGTCGTGGTAGGGAGTGGTGGTGGCGAGCGGTTCGGGTTTTTGGTGCTAGATCGGCATTTCCTTCATTCTACTGTTACGATGGAGGCCGGCATTCATACTTTTGCCTAGATATAAGGAGGGAGAGGTATCCATGGAGAGTTTGGGTAACTCCAGCACGCTCTTTAGACCACAACTGACAATTACTTTCGCTGAAGGAAAAAAACCCCCTTCGTTGACACTTTTCATGTACGTGAACTTTCTTCTTGGCTACCTTGCACCGCCAAGGCATCTATGGTCCTATATCCGGCTGGCCCTTGCACGTAGGAGAAAGAATTACTGAGTCAGACGTCTTTATCGAAGTCGGTTCTGATACACGGCCAACGATATGTAGAATTTATAAATCCCCAAATAGATTACAAAAACACACGACGCAGGAGACAGCCTAAGCCACTGGCGCTTGTGTCTCAAAAGAATTGTTGGCATGGCCGATAAAACAGCTTACGAAGCAAGCGCGAAGCAAGAACGTATGAACAAGAAGGAGCCGCACCGGAATCGACCGTCAAGATCGTACGTCGTAAAATTTCATCCATCCACTTGGCCGTAAAAAGAAAGTCCAAGTGTGGGGATGCCCTTGGTAAGATCGGCAGCGTGCTTCCGCTGGCACTGGTGGAATGAAGCGAAGGTTCAACGCGGATAAAAGAAGACAGGGTATCTTAGAAAACAGTTCCATCCGAGAGAATCATGATGGGCGGCTCTTTGGTGTTGGGCCGCGACACTTCGGCAATCTCTCGTCCTCCCTGTATGGTGTTAGTTGCGTTCGGCGATGTTGACAAGGGATGTAGCGCTTACCTTCCAACTGCCAGCTTCGAGCATCTGGGCCAAGTTGAGCTTGTTTGTACCGTACAGTCCCAACAGTTGGTTTACTTCGACTAGTAGATCATCGAGCAGACCAACTGTGACTGCGCGCCATTCAACAATGACATCGTCGTCTGGAGTGAACATGGGCACGACTTCCATGCTCGGCTGTCCCTTCTGCTGGGCATTGCGCTGATATTGGGCAAGACCCCGCTTCTGGTCGTCTGACTTCAGCGTCAAAAGACCAGTGTCAATGAAGAGTCCACCGTTGCGATACTCTGGGAGTCCGGTGAGAAGTTCAGCTCCAGCAAAGTGGACGTGCAGGAGCTTAGTCATCGGGACCATCAGCGAGTAGGTAAGCCATTGTGTGAGCTTGTGAAAAGGAACAATGTTCTCCCAGGGATGGGTGGGATGTGACGGCATGACGGAACATGGCCATGCGTCGCCCATTGACACGCCGTCAATTTGAGTTCGTGTTGCGGGCCAAATCGGGGTCAAACTCTCCATGAGTGTGTTCCATAGTGTCGGGAGCGGGATAATGGGGACTGAAGAGGCTTGTGTCGTAGGGTGAGAGAGCAGGTAGTCTAGAGTGGTTAGTCAATGTCGTAGCACACGGCAGAAGTGCGTACCAAGCATGTTTCCTGGTCGCGCCTCGAGGCCAAAGACCTCCTGGTTCTGCAGCGCTTCGGCCAGGCGGAGTAGCAGGTTCGTGCGGCCCTCAAGGCCCTCGATGGGGGTCGCGTCGGTGACTTGCAGGCCGCGCGCCATGGTCGCGACGTCGAGCCGTTTCAGCCCCGCACTGTCGACCTGGCACGGCTCCTTCGGGTCGCTGCTGAAGGTTCCAGCCTTGAACATCTCGAGACTGGCGACGGCAAGCCCCTCGCTGCGGCGGTAGATCTTGCCCGACTCCTTGCTCTTGTACTGCCACTTGGTGCCCGCGCCGGCGTCCAGGAGCACGGAGACGAGGAAGAGATCGAGTAGGCGGCGCGTGCGCTCCTGGTTGTCGATGGTGGAAGGCCACGACGCCATCAGCTGGTCGATGCGCGGGCGGCCGCCGACGTCGAAGTGCTGCCAGCGGCCGTGGGGCGGGATCGAGGCGTAGTCGGGCGCATAGTCGCGCTGAAGCCGAATTAGACTTGGCCCGCAACACAGCGACTTTATTTACTAAGCATTCATCTTACCTTGATTATGGATACCACAAAGCTGGCCACGTCGCCAAACTTGCTCATGTCAACAGTAAAGTGCTTGAGCTGGTTCTTCTTTGCCTTCTCGAGCACCAGACTGGAGCGCTCGCGGACGGCATAGATGCTGCGCAGGTAGCCGGCGGGGTCGAGGGCGGGGTCGGGGGCTTTGGGCAGAGGCACTTCGGGGAAGCTCGTCGGCCGCGAGCCATTGGGTGTGGGACCAGGAGATCTCAAGGAGCCGTTCGAGCTGTTGGGCTGGCTGAGGGCGGTCGAGGCCTGAGGCTTGGCGCCCTTGCGACCGAAGAGACGCATGTTGACGGCGAAGTGGGACGGGTGGGACGAGGAGGACTGACGGAAGGTGTAGTCCTGCAGAGCTTTACTGGGGAGGAGGAAGGCACATTCAAGGCGGTCGAGGTTACTCCAAAGACGGCGATCGTTCAGTAGGAAAGCCCCGAGCGCTATAGCGTCCGAGCGTTAGATGGCTGTGCGCGCGGTATCGCGGCCGGGAGAATCCCTAGACAAGAAGTCCCGAAGCGACTGCGATGGTGGAGCTTGGTATGCCGCAAGATGCACACGCAGAAACACGGCTCGCTTAATAAGACTCGAGGTTGAAGAGACACGAATATGTTGGGAAGTCGCGAGCGATGGGCAGACGCGCCGCTTCCCTATCGGATAAATTCCATCGTTGCCAGTCGCACGTACAACCTTGCTACCCTAGCTCCAAACATGCATTGTGGACGCTAGCCTGTGTTCGGACGGGACGATGGTTCAGCAATAGTTCCTTAGGGTCAGGCACAGCTTCCAATTGCACATGGGCTCTCCTGCAGCCCGGACTGCACTGTGCAGCAGGTACTGTCCGCTTCGAGTGGCTTCACGACACGTCTCGCGGATGCAACGTCTGCTTGCGGTAAGCTCCGAAGCTTCTATGAACCAATATAAAGTCTCGGTCCTTATCCTCTTCTAGCCTAGCGGCGACTTGCATACATTGGATGAAACTTGATCTCTTCAACTGATACCTACTTTAACTTGTGCTAATAAACAGTCTTCCCCAGGTGTTTGTACAGTCATTGCTCTACTACCCTACGCATGCCAAACCTAAAACTTTTCCCTGATCCTTCTGTCCCTACTCGTGCTTCTAGGACCCCGAGCTCTAATCATCGTCCCATCGCTTATACGGGGACTGACGGGATTGCAATCTGAATGATACTGAGTCCACGGCTACGGGTTACAGGCCTGCGGTTCGGTACATCCCCCGTCATCTGATCTGCCGTCCCGCCAAAGCAAGAGCTGGGTGTTGTGATCAGACTAAAATGCCCTGCCAACAGCGAACTTGTACATTGCTTTCAAAAAAAAAACTCCCGTCACGCATTGCCGGAAACAAGGTCTTTGTACCTGGTTTCGCAGCACTTGAGGCTCGGGGCTTCGGACACGGTGCCGAGTAATGCATCTTCGGCCCGAGTCAGAAAGTACGACCGGTGCTCGTTCAGGGGTCGAGGAACAATCGGGACAGTCCGCTAGCGCCAGACCGTGCTGAAGTCCGCATCTCCACGATGGCTCGAGCAGCTCACTGACCAAATCTTAAGTTGATGACAATGGTGCTTGGACTGACGACCGGTAGTAGTGTTTGCGTGCGTCCATGTCCGAACTTTTGTCGGGTTGCCGTTGGTTACGTGCTTGTCATTTGCTCGAAGCACTCAGTACATGCGGCGTTGTCCGGGATTTATTTCAACATCCGTACATGCAGACGTCGTCACAACGGTTAGATAAGGGCATAATGGGACGTGGATAGTTCTCACCAGCATGCAGTCACGAGGTCGTAGAATTTCAATTTCCAGTCGCAATGAACAGGGCATGCGTATACGTAGCATACCGTGAGGTGGTAGAACAACGTTGAACACTACCATGGTCCCTGCATATTGCTATCACGTGGTGCTGCGGCTGTACCTGCCGGCCAGGTGTGGCGCCAATGAGCAAGCGCGACCGACCATTTGGCGAAGCGGTCAACACATCGTCTCAAGTCTCCAAATCGCAACGGTGACATGATTTTATTCGCGCACCCTTTGAGACGTCTTCTGCAACATCGCAATGGATGATCTAGCTGGCCTGGACTGGTCTCAGCCCGCCCAAAAGACGGCCAACACACCCTCGGCCTTTCCACCCTTCCGCCAGAGCCCCACGCCTCAGCTCTCAGGCCGGTCCACGCCCCTCTCGACGCTCTCTGCGCAGCCATCCGGTGCCGCTACAGGCTTCGCCAGCAACCAACCCTTCAAAGTGCCCTCGAAACCAGCAACCCCCGCCAATGACAGCTTCGCTGGTCTCGTGTCCACCACCAAGTCAAGGGCACCAACGAGCAATCTCTCGCTGCAGGAACGACAGAAGCAGATTCAAGAGGAGAAGCTACTGCAGGAGGCGGAAAGGAGGAGGCAATGGGATACGACGTTCGGAGGTGCCGATTCGAAGCATGGCCTGTCTAAGGCTATCAACAAGCCCTTCGCAGGCCTGGATACCAGTGAAAAGCGTCCCGAGGTAGACTCGTCGGCTGAAGAAGACCTTCTGGCAGCTTTCAATTCCGCAGCTCCCGTAGACAGCTCGAGCCACTTTCCGAAGCCTTCCCACAACAGCGGCCGCAGCACCCCCGCGTACAGCACCAATGTCTCCCGCGGACACACCCCGTTACCACAGCCATCCGCGAGCATCAATACGCTGGACGACGACGACGACGACATGTTCGGTCTCAAGCAGATGGCACATAAGTCCGCGTCACCTGCCCCACCAGCTCCAACCACCGACGGTGATGACGATATACTCGGCTTGCTAGGGAAGCCTGTCTCTGAGTTTCAGCCGAAGGAAGAGCCAGAACCAGTGGTCGCAGAAGAACGTTGGGAGGCGCGAAGACGACCGTCACCAGGGCCCCAGAGTGCGCATGACAAGGCTGTTGCTGAGTTGGTCGACATGGGGTTCCCCGCCGAGAGGTCCGCGATTGCACTGGCAACGACAGAGTCTGGGCTGCATGTGCAGGCAGCAGTAGGGTGGTTGTTGAACCAAGCGCATGCGGAGGCGAAAGAGAAGACCCACGGACGCACCCAAGACAGGTCACGTCAGACTCGTGATGAAGTCGACGAGCGCCCAAAGCGCGGAAACAGCAGGCATGGTACGCGAGAAACATCCCGAGAACCTCGTGCGGTTGGATCCCGGCCAGCGTGGATGCAAGAGGAACC
Organism: Clathrospora elynae; assembly: GCA_010015635.1. NCBI lineage: Eukaryota > Fungi > Ascomycota > Dothideomycetes > Pleosporales > Diademaceae > Clathrospora > Clathrospora elynae. The sequence continues at coordinate 65,803 of ML976053.1, forward strand.
ACGAAGTCGTTCCGGCCAACACAGACAAGACGGCCAGGCTCAAGAGAAGGACGTCACTCAAATGGCCTCGGAAATTGGCAATAACCTCTTCAAATCAGCAAATTCTCTATGGAAAACCGGTCGCAAACAGGTCCAAAAGGCCGTGGCTGACTTCCAGCAAGACGGCGATCCCAATGTACCCAGGTGGATGCGGGATGCACAAGCAGCGGAAGCCGCTCCCCGGCCAAAACGAACACAAAGAGCCGAGCAATCTGGTACCGATGAGGCTATGATGTTGGAAGGGGGTGGACGTCCTAGTAAGCCATTTCGTTCCAGCGAAATGCATCAGCAACCTGAACCACTGCCTGTACGGCAGAGGCGAGAGCAAGAAGTCGGGCGTAATGGCTACCCAGACCGCATATCATCGCAATCCCCATCTCAACGACAGCAAACGCCAAATTTGGATAAGCGACCAGCGACTCGATTGACACGACAAGAAGTGGAGGAGCAGAGCTCACAAGCATATACTAGTCCCGCACGTCGGAAGAAGACTACACCACAGCCGCAGATTGACCTCTTCTCCCGAGAACCTACCCCGCCAAAGGAATCTTCACGGCAGCCAACGCCAGCTCACTCCAATAACCCCTTTCTTCAAGCAACTTCAGCACCAAAAGCTCGAACCCCTGCACGTACACCAAGTCCACCAAAACCGAAAGCACCACCACGACGAATACCCCCAGTCTCCTCTTCCGCTCTCAACTCATCCGCGGCCGACCGGCAGAAAGGGTCAGAGGCATTCAAACGTGGAGATTACTCGGCCGCACACACTGCGTACAGTTCCGCGCTAAGCCCTCTACCACAAACGCATCCGGTCACCATCCTTGTGTTGTGCAATCGTGCGGTCACCAATATCAAAGTTGGCGATCCAAAAGCAGCGATTGCTGATGCCGATGCAGCATTAGCCATCATTGGAGTGTCAAGAGGAGAAGGCGAGAAGATCGCTACAGGCGGACTTGAAGGCGACAAAGACATGAAAGAGTTCTACGGCAAGGCGCTCATGCGGAAAGCCGAAGCTTTCGAGAACATGGAGAAATGGAGCGATGCACACAAGGTCTGGAAAGAGGCTGTTGAGAACGGCGTCGGCGGCGCAATCAGTATCCAAGGCCGCAACCGCTGCGAGAAAGCCGCCAGTCCTAGTACCAACAACACCGCAGCAGCAAAACGCCCACCTCCAGTTCGCAAACCTATCGCCCCCAAACCGTCCGCACTTTCTGATCTCGGCGGTGGTAGGCCTGCGAACGACTCTGAAGCTGTGAAAAGAATGAAAGCCGCAAACGCCGCAGCCGAGCGCGCAGATGACGAGAAGTTCGCACTCACCGATCAAGTCGACGGCAAACTCATCGCTTGGAAGGGAACGAAATCCGATAATCTGCGAGCGCTACTTGGGAGTCTGGATAAGGTGCTCTGGGAGGATGCTGGATGGAAGAAAGTCAACATGGGTGATCTTGTGATGCCGAACAAGGTCAAAATCATTTACATGAAAGCGATTGCCAAAGTGCATCCAGATAAGGTGCGTGTTATTGTTCACAAATGAGCCGGGAAAGGTGCTAACGATACGTGATTAGATCTCGCAGGCAGCTACTACGGAGCAGAAGATGATCAGCGCAGCGGTTTTCGCGACGTTGAATGAGGCGTGGGATAAATTCAAGACGGACAACAACCTCTAGGGCTGATCCCTCTTCACGTGGATAAGGGACCTTGAACGCTGTTCTGCCGTCTAGACGTACAATGAGAACACTATTGATGGCCCCCTTCCAGAGTCCCTGTTCTAGAAGGCTCCGAGTGAAGAAGAGCATGCTACACCTCATGCACCTATGTGTGAAAGGTCGACTACCCAAGCGTTTGCGCCCAACCCTTCTTGTGGGATTTAGACTCGACGCCGGTAAACGATGATGATTCATGTCGCTAGAAACAGAAGGTGTGTCGACGTATTTGAGTAGCACCAAACGTATGTTTGCCTCCAGTCCAGTCTAATACAATCTAGTCCAGTCCCGCCCAGTCCGGTGCTCGAAAGGCAGGCAATAATAGGCGCGGATAATATGCCGTCGCGCGACATGGGATAACCGGAGTGTCTTCCAGCATCCATGGAATGATGGCTCTTGCACTTGCGCCAGAGCCATCTTACCTATATACTCGCCTAATACCTACTCGAGTCAGGCATCAGCATGGCGGGGCAAAGCACGGCACTAAAATCGGTACAACATGCCGAATTTCTAGTGTTCCCCATAGTTTGGCTAGTTTCTAGTTGCAACATCGGTAAGGTAGACTAGTTTCGTGCGTTGAGCTGTAGTTGGCGAGCAGCTAAGAAGAACTACCTAGGACTAAGTGAACCCTGGCTTACGTCGATGCCGATCGGTTTACTTTGGTGTCCCGTAGCTTGGCCCGTAGGTCATGACCCGCGCTCTCTCTCTCTCTCTCTTTCAATCACATTATTGGCACTAGGTACACCAAGTCAATGATGAATGATGCGCCAGCCAAAGGAAAAACGGTCTAGACAGCTCATCAGGCGCTGGCAATCTTGGCGCAAAGGCTTGTGCTAAACTATGGAACTAGATGGCGTCACGATTCAAATCACATTTTGGGACGCCGCTTTTACAGGCGTGCAACGGGAGTTGGGGTATGTAGCTACGAGATTTTCTGCCGCGGATCGACTTAGCTACGTAGTCTTTGCTACAGGGATAAGCATGTCGTTATTAGAAATGGAGGTGGGATGGCTTGGGAAGGTTCAGCTGGCAGTACCAAGGATCGGTGATACCAGCACACCAATGATGTTCCACTACCTTCGTAATCGGGTCTCAGCATGAGAAGTAGCACCCGAAGTGCAGTTAGCAAGGTACGGGTGTTTTTTTTTTCTTGGGGGACAGTACGGCCTGATGGGTAGAAACGTGGCGGTCCGTGCTGCAATGTAGCACGGCAGCTAGGACTTGAGCAATGCTGTGCACTGCATTCTCCAGTTCCCTAGATGATCAAAGCTCTGCGCCGGTCGTGCGGATACGTTTTGTAAAGTGGTTGCAGTATCTGCATTGTTGTCTGTCCTGTCTATGTTTTATCGCTCGAGAGAGGCGTTGCAAGGCCCATCCATGTACGCACGCAGCCCCTCCCCAGTCTTGTCACTGCTTCGCCCGTTCGCGCTGGCACATATCGTACAAGCGTCACTCCTGAATCATACCCAAGAAAGTTCGTAAGAATAGAAAGGGAAAATATAGCACCCGTTGGCCGAGGGCTTCCTGGCCCATGTCGAACTCCCTACTGTTGAAAGCCCCTGGATTCTGATTCAAAGGCCGTGAGAATCGTACAAGTACAAGATATTGTTAACACAAATTGTAGCCACTTGACAAGGTGAAGGGTTCCGTCGATAAGCTCGCCCGCTGCAGCGGACATACCGCATGCCTGGGTTCGGTAGCTGGTTAGTGATGCTGCCAGTGGACCCCTTTGCCCTTCTTTCGGGGAGATGTCTAATAAGATTTGCATCAGTCCAATACATGGCGGTCGGGGAGTGCGATTCGGAAGCTCGGGCCGATGCAATACAAGCGACGAAAAAGCCATGACGGAAGCTCAACCCGCGAATGAAAAGGGCGTTATCATCTGACGATCGCCCTTTGAGTACGGATGTGTTCGTGTCATCATTGGTTGGCCGCGCGACAGGAATACGCGGACGACAATAAGTGACCCGTAAGCTGACCGATCACACCGAACAGCAATTGGTCCTCGACCTTGTACAACGCGTCGTCGTTCCCAAATGCCGTCTCGAGGCTGTCATTGATCCTCCAGAAGTTCCCGTAGCTCCCGTTTCTGACGCCCTGCCCCTCCTGTACGGCGATCTCCGATAGTTGCTTCAGCCGATTGGACACCGTAGTCTGCTGGGCTTTCGCCGATGCCCAGAAGCCTGCCAATTCGTCGAAGCAGTTCATGGTCGTGCTGATCGTTTCAACGAGGTTCGGCAACCTGGAAAAGGTGCCGGAGGAGCTGAGAACATCGATTGAAAGCATGAGTGCGTATCCTGGGAAGGGTGTTGAGAACAGGAACTCCGAGGTCGTGTTGGCGGGAAGACGCTGTTGGCGATTGACTGCAGCTAGCGAGTGCATCATCGAAAGAAAGTTGGACGCATGGCGGAATGCTTGCTCAATGTTCCGGCGGATCTTCTCTGCTGACATGGCACGTACGCGAATTTGGCGATTGAGTCGAATGATTGCGGCGTGGTACAGAGCATGTATGGAAATGAACGTGCCAGCATAGCCTTCAACAATACTATTGTCAAGGTTCTGAGGGCTGTAGCGAAGATTAGCCGGTAACATGGCATGCCAAGCCTCCAGCTTCTCGTAGGTCTTTGCATAGAATGCGTCGTAATGTCGTTCAAAGCCGGTCTCGGGTCGGTGAGCAGCTCGGCCAGTGAAAGTTAGCACCTCCCCCCAGATTGCTGAGATTAGACATAGATATGCCATATTTCCCAAAGCGGGAGTGTGAGAGGTCTGTCCGCTCAATAGCTCTTCGTCAAAAAAAGGCGCCTCAGAAGGCGTCGAGGCCTCGTACATATTGTCCAGACATGGAAGCCGAACGAAAGCGTCTTCTACGCTAACAACAAACAGGGCCCCTCCAAAGAATCCATTGTACCGCTGTTTTTGTGTCAAGTCAATGGATGTTGGGGCCTTGGTGACATCGTAACTTACATCCATCAGCAGTCCAGACCAAAAAGTACGTCGACAGCATTCCTCGTAGGTCCAGCGGTCGAAACGGTAGTCCAGATCCGGGTTGCAATCCGCGAGATCCTTGATGCCTTCCTCGGTATTCAATTTGAGTCCGCTGAGTGCTCGTAGACCGGCACCACAAAAATCCCAGGCCTCCTGTGACTTTCCTCTTGCAAAGTAATAGAGAGCGAGCGTCAATCGAGTCTGACACAACTGCAGACTAAATTTCCCGAAGCGCTTTTCCGCCGCATGTGAGGCAAAAGAAGCAAATTTTTTACCTAGCGCTCGTTTGTCTGGATCTGTCGAGAACAACGACCCCACAGCCAGGACCGAGTATAGCAGCATCAGATTGTCTTGAGTCTTTTCGTGGTTGGTTTCAACCCACGCTAAGAAGGGTCTACGGGGGAACATTCCATAGGTCACACGACCAGCGTGAAGGAAATAAAGGTCCAGGAGATGCATCGTGAGCCTAGGGTCCGTATCGACAGGGTCTTGCTCCCATTGGATGGCTAGGTTGTCCTGATAAGAACTCCGTCTGGGATCATCCGGGCCTTGGTCATTTGCGGAGCCACTCCAATCCGAATCAAACGAGTGTACCGACATGTCTCTTGTATTCGCGTTCGAACCGGGATGAAACTTTCGAGGTCTGTATGGTGTATCGGTGTTCCAGCTGTCCACCTTCTTTGATGATCCCCGCAGCTCTCCGGGAGCTTTGGTTTTGTCTGAGCCGGCTGCGGGACTGAGGACTTCAGTTGATCGGGTCTTAAATAGTGGAGCGGAATTCGTCGGCGAAGTCTCGCCGGATGCGTTGCTTATGCCCGCTTGGTTGAGAGCACTACCACTGGTCAGTATTTGTCATTTTATGATACAGATGTGATCTTAGTTGTTCCCAAAGGAATATGAGGCCGATTAAGTCAATGCACTCTATCATGTAGAGAAGAAAAGATGCAAAGGACCTAGGCTACGGAGATAACTTACCCTCTGCATATCCTCTGAGACTTTGCGCACTGGTGACATTTGGGATAACCGGGCTCGCATTTGATCTTCTTCTCTCGACAAGTCAGGCAGGCTTGAGCAAGTCGCTTTCTTGGTTTTCCGGCTTTCGTGATACCCCAGGACGGATTGACCGCTTCGCCGTCTATTGTAGCTCGGCAGTATGTACCGTCCTCGTAGACATAACAGATACCCTCACCGGGGATATCGCGTTGCCCAATGCATCGCGATGATCGTATCGGAGCACGGGAAGAACCATCCAGTCGTCTCCTGACAGGTCTACCTAAGTCTCCTACCTCTTCTTGGCATGACTGGGCCGTAAGAGCTCCCGTCGGATCAGACGCCGTTGATGGGTGTCGGTACCCACTGCCTGCCAGATCATGCTGTGAAGGGTGCGCGAAACTCTCGCTATGTTGGAGCTCTGCCCGACCGCCGCCAATTGCGGAGCTTGGTGTTGACGAGGTTGCTGATGACTTATCGGTGTTGGTGGTCGAGAGGGGTTGACGATTGTGGTACGGTGTTTGAGAAACGATAGCATTATGCTCGGGATAACCATGGAAGTAACCATCAAAATCATGCCGTCTTTTCAGTGTCGGACTTGAAGATCCGTAGCGTGCACCATTGCCGTAAGAGAGTGGTGTGCCACCCAATCGCAGTGACGAATCATACGACTTCTTGTCGAGTAGTTCTGGCTCCAGAAGGGTACGAAGGCTCGGTAGTTGTTGCGCATTGCCTTGGCTTCCACTGGAGCCCCCAGGATGAATATGTTGGCTAGGGGCTATTATTTCTGGTCGAGAAGATAGAGCATGATGTGTCGGGTAAGGACTATAGGGCGTTGGAGGACCTGGATGAGAGGGTATGCTGGGCGGGCGACTCATATTGAGGAACATCGCAGGTAGGTAGTGGGTTTTGGTGTTCGGCGCTTGAAGGTGGGATGAATTCCACGGTACACACCTTGCCGACCGACCACATGAAGGACTATGGAACGACAGGAGTTATAAACTTTCTGGGGTGCTTCAGAAGTTCAGGCACCGCTTCAGTCTTGACACCGATGCAGCCACGGCATCAGCTAGCAGTCAACTTGTCGGGTACATGAAGGTACGTGATCAATTCGGAAAGGTGGGCAGCGGACAGAGCGCAGGTGCGTGCGTTTGGCCTGCAATGGAATATCTGCCGCGAGCTATTGCAGACGGCAAGGTTCTAGAAAATAGGCCAGAATCAACAGTCCGTGCAGGGCTGACGTCTGACGACTGAGCACCGCACCTCCGGCTCCTTATGAACCGTAGCCGAAGCACAAAGCAACAGGGCACGTAAGAGCGCATGTAGGGGCAGCACGGGTAGAACTTACAGGCGCAGGGGTTGGAAATATGCGGCGCAGACAGGATCTCTGGGCGCAAGAGACACTGAGCACCCAACGTGCTGGTCTTCGACTGCTCAATCGTAAGGCGGAGGATAATAGTAATAAATATGATAATACGGGGTAGCAGACGTGGAGGTGGACAGGCGAAAGCGGGATCCTGTGCTCCGCCAGCCAACAGCTTCTCAAGACGGCCTGGTAAGAACAGGCTTCAGGGAGGAGCGACGGCGCCGTCCAGATAGACCAGCTATGCTCCCAGTGGCGTGCAGTGACGGACAGCCAGGGACATGATCGTGGAGCTTTCGCTGTTTGAGACCCGAAGGTGCTAGGATGAGCCGGGGTGGTGAGCAAGCCAGCCGGAATATTGGCTGCAGACATCAAGTCGAAACCTTCTGCAGGCTGCGTAGCGTGCTGGGCGCAATGCAGACTGATGCAGGATACTGCAGTTGTGGATGGCGCGTGGGCAGTGCGAGCCGCTCTCGCATCCAACAGACAGCTGGCCAACGGCAGCTAATCCGCTGATGACTTGTGCAGATCATGCAGCATGGGAGCGGAATGCAGCGAGCCTGTCCTTGTATTTTGCCGTGGAACTCTGGGACCTGGCGTTAGGTTCTCGAGCGCGTCCACCCAATAAGCTTTAGATAGATTGAGCCCAAAGAACTGATGCAGCTGAAGGAGCGCGCGGTGCCCTGTTCGCCCATTGGCGTAAACGATGCTCGCTGCAGGAGCAAGAGCGCAAATAAGCAGAGTGCCGTGGACAATGCGAACAACGAGAAGAGTGTTCGGCAACCGGCCCTAGGTCGCCAACAGCCACTTTCTCCCCAGCTCAACATTTGAGATGCCGACGCCAGACGCCCGTCTTGATTAGTACTAGGTAGCATTATTGTCAAGTAAAGAGACGTCTATGCATCCCTTGCTAAAGCAGCGCCGCCCCCGATCGGAGAGCTCGCAGCAGCCGTTGAGCGGGCGATGTGCCATCTCGATCCTTTCTCGTCCCGGATCCCCTAACGCCTCTGGCTTTCCGTGCATAAAGCCTCTTGGCTCGCGCCGAACGACCCCGGGCCTCAGACTCGGTTTCCCAGGCCTGCAGCCCCCGAGTTCATGCGTATGTTGGAGAGCATAAGAGACGTGTTAAGAGGATACATAATCAGCGTCTCCTCAGATCTAACGGTGGCTGGACTTGGGATAGCAGGCCGTTACAGATTCCGGCTCAGTAGATGAACAGGTGTCGGGTACGCAATGTGCTCGGAGTGCAGTCGAGGCGGCTTGCGTCCGGCTGCGATGACGCCCACGATATCGTTGTACTTGCCTGCCGTATCCTGTCACGAGGACGCACGGTTTTCACACGAGGAAAATTCAAGAGGCAGGTATGATAAGTGGAGCCGCGGCTTGCGAGTCAGTGAATGTTGGGGAAGTCCACGGGTTCCACGGCTGCCCAGCCGCTAGCTGATCAAAAGCTCGCTAACGGCTACTTACGTAACTAGCGTCCGTGCCAAGCCCCGCTCGACATCTTTCTGCAGGTGCGATCGAGTCCCGGCTTTCAAAACAACAACAGCCCTGAAACGTCGTCACTGCGGCCGCGTGCATGCCGCAGCTTTTGTTCATCTGAACCCAACAGTTCTAACACACCCAGAGTACAAATATCAGTCAACATGGCTTACGAGCACAGCGACAAGGATGAGGCGGCCAAGCCCTCACCTGCTGGCGACGCGCCTCTCAGTGACCGCGCCAGATCACTGGAGCAAGAACAGCGACCGACAACCGACAGATGCGGCAGCTACGCCTCCAGCGACGACCCGCCCCTGCCATACGACGAGGAACCTCCAAACGAAGAGGACGACGGTTGGAACTGGAAGTGGGACCACAACGCGCGCGCCTGGTACTTCTTCAACACCAAGACGGGGCGTTCGCAGTGGGAGAATCCCCGCGTCCCAGTGGCCACCACGTATAGCCATGGCTCGTATGACAGGTTTGCTAACTATCATCGCCTTCATCTGTCTTTCCTAGCCTAATACGTCATCTCCACAGAAACCCCGCTGGTAGCGCTGCTCCTCTGGCCTCCAGCTCTGGTGCACCTGGTACCAGTTCACCACCCAAGCGCATATGGGGAGGGTACAATCCCGCCATTCATGGCAGCTACGACCCCAACGCAGACTACGCGCGAGAAGCAACCAAGGAAGAGGAGGAGGCTGAGAAAGCCGCTGCAGCTGCAGCTGCCGCCGCCGCCGGTCTTCCACACCGCTCTAGCCAAGACTATGCAGCGTCAGCCCAATTCAACCGCTTCACCGGCAAGTTCCAGCAAGGTGGCCAAGGCCCAGAGATGCACAATGACGAGAACAAGAGCAAGCGTCAGATGAACGCCTTCTTCGATGTCGACGCCTATGCCAATAGCCACGACGGTCGTAGCCTGAAAGAAGAGCGACGCAACAAGACGCTGAACAAGAAGGAGCTCAAGGCCTTCAAGGACAAGCGTCGCGGCAAGAAGGAAGAGAAGCGCCGTGGCTGGCTCATCGACTGAACACGTCGGCGGTAAGGACAGAAAATAAGTGAAGTCCATACGTCCACTAATGCAAGATAGGCATCAGCAGCAACCCTGGAGTGATGAATGCACCTGTCGTTTCAAGGTAGGAGTTGACACATGTCTTGGCGCCTTTGATTCATGGAGGTATACACAGCAGTCCAGCAACTGAGTGTCTGGAGGATTTTGAGCGTCTTCGCGGCATTGACATGTGCATGTTTCACCTGCACGCAATGTCGACTCATCACATGCTTGAACTGGGGAACAAAGTTGACCGCCGAGCCACTTCTTGGCTGCTCTTCTGCAAATCTGTGGCATTACTGGCAGGACAATCTCCTGTCGGAAGCCTAGAAGCACCTGTGTTCTGTAGTGCACCAGATAGATACAATGGCAATCATCTTGCCACATCTCTCAACCTGGCTCTGTCTACCAGTGTCTGTGACTTCCTCCGATATGCTGTCTGACAGAAGCCCTTGCCAGGTGGTGCACCCTCGTCTTAAGCCCGTCGCTATTAGGAGCAAACACGGTTCCTTGCAAGACTGCAGCATGTCAGCAAAACATATGTATTGCAGCCAGCCCTTTCCGGATTCTTCAGTCCTTCATGTCGCCATCCCTAGTCTTCAGATATTCCATCTGCTTCCTGACATCCTCAACAGCCGACGCAGCTGCCGCGCTCTCCTGCCGTAATGTATTCTCATCTACCGCATTGACCTCGTCTGCATCATCCATGTCTTCATCCGCGTTATCCCCAGCCGAGCCTTCGCCAGTTTGTCCAATGCCCTTCTCCAGCTCCTCCACAGTCTCCAGTAGCCAATCCACTACTTCTCCCTTATCGTTGATTTCCGCCTCGAAGACGGCGTCATGGCCCGCTCGGTTGATGATGGTGACGTCGGCGCCGGCCTGGATGAGCAGCTTTACGCTTTCTAGGTGGCCGTTCAGCGCTGCCCAGTGGAGGGGCGTGTTGCCTGCGTCGTTGACTGCGTTTAGGAATGCCGGCGCGGGCTTCTCGGTACTTGTTGAGAACAACAGCTTGATGACATCTATGACCCCGGTCAGATATATACTATACAGTATCAAGTACCTTGGGCCGTACCATGGTGGCCGTTGGCAGCAGCATAATGCAGTGCGCTGTTCTTCGAGTAGGGGTCGATGGCTGCAGCTATCAGCTCGGCTTTCGGCCGCTTTGTCTGTGCGGACAATCCGGAGAGATACGAGTCGAGCTCGGCAGCCTCGTTTGCTCGCGCCAGGTACAAGACCTCGTCTATCGCGTCTTCGTCTAGTCTCGTCATTGTGCGTATCGCCTTTGCACAATGTCGTGTCTCAAGAAATCTTTTTTGGCGCGCTCACCCAATGAGGAAAGTGGGGGCGGGGTACTTAAGACTAATCCCTTTCGTCATAGCTTATATTCCAGATAAGTCCAGGCTTCAATCGCCGATGCTACTGCACTTCTTCACCATTCATCTACTCATGCAGCACATATTCTTCAGCTAAACGCTGTGCTACTTGAGGAGATTGTCCCACCTTATCTTCCCATCATCAGCATAAACTCAAATTGATCCAGCACCCTTGTCGCAGATCCTGCATCATTGATGAAGCAATATAGCAGACAATCTATAAAAGCGCTAAAAGGACATCTATGTACGGAATTTGACGTGCATGTTTAAGAGCACACTTTAGGCCCTCTCGGCGCATGCCGTCATCTGCCGTATCACCCTTGGAATCCGGATACCAGCGCTCGTTTGCTCGCTTTCCCGTTTGACAACGTTCCCTCTTACCGACATCGAACTCAGACGAGCCGCGCCTCATGAGGCGCTTCCAGAAACTCTACATTCAAGAGGATTCATACACGCTTGCGAAGACAGCTCGGGAATCCTGATTTATTCCCTTCTTCTGCTCGGGGTTCACCTGGAACAGGACATACCAACCTGGACCAGCTCTCGGAATATCTCGCTCCGTCGAAACGAACACAAGTGGAGCGGAGATGCGAGCATTACCAACTTCGGCTAAAGGATGCAATGCATAGCAGTATGCAGGGTCGATCCGCTCGGCTCGATCTGCTGTTCCTTTTTTTGAAAAGTTGAAGGACAAGTTGCGTTTGTCAAACAGTTCAGGCATAACTACTGTATTCCGCTAATCCTTGTCCTAGAATAAATTGATAACAAGGGATAAACCTGGTCTTCCCGCAATGACCCAAGATCCCAACGGCATTCAGCAAGTACCTAGGAGCAAAAACAACAACAACGAGCGTTGCCTATGCAGCGCTTGAAGTTCTGAGCAAATTCCAATATGGTGCAAAACACCTAAAAATGGCATCCCAACATGAATCGACTATTAATTGGGTGCGAGTTCCTGCAAAGCTTACCAGACGGGGATCGGCACGGACTTCATATCGCTTCATATGGCTCTGACATGTTGCCCGCTCAAACTCCGCGGAACCCGTCATGAGCACCTTAGACAGCGCAGATCAAGCCGGCCATGCCTGGTCTTAACGGCGACCCGTCTGCAGGTACGCTTTACACTCTCAGCACGCTCACATCCGTGGCGGCCCGTAAAGTAACGGCCCCATCGCTTACCGAAACGAGATGGTCGTGCTTTCTTTCAATTTAGCGTACGATGTAGCCGCATCCCAAGATTTGCGGCATGTCATCAGTTGCTCTCCAAACCGTTGATAACATCTCCTGCTAATAAAGGAAAGCAGGGTGAATCGCTTGAGCGACAATACACGTTCACAATCGTTGCCTTTTGCGGCATTGCTTCTGGCCGATGAGTAACTGGGCGCGTTTCCACCAAACGGACCTACTTGAATGTCACGCCATGCACGCGACTTCCGGACTTCCTATTTTGGCTTTCACGTGCGGTTGCACAAGATATACGTATGTGTTCCGCACGTGGCAGCTGCCGACCAACGTCGACCTCAACAGTGGCACAGTCAAAAGCCGACGCTACTTCAACGTTGTCTCAGCCGCAATGTCACTGCCATTGCCGTTGCCGTACACGAAGTTCCTAACTTCTATCTACGCTGCATATTACTCCGCAACAAGTCTAGCAGCCGCAACGCTTGTGTAAAGGGTTATATAGGGTCTGGCGCACCGCTCTCGTTCTCGCTTCGGTATACGTTGCTGTGCCGTGTGGCTGCATCAACATGGTAACCTGTCATGAGACTGTTTCCACATGTGTATCGATTTTACTAAACGACGTTTGAAGGGTCCGTGCCGCAAAGTTGTATGCCTTGCCGGAGTTAGTAGCCGTCAGGTCAGCAATATACAAAAGTACTTCTCGCAGATCTGCATGCACGACATGATGACATGCGCGGCGGGGGGTGTATGTATTTGGGTTTCCACCAATGGCTTATGATGAGCCGATGCTTGAGATTATTAGCTTCGAGATTGTCCTTGCATATGCATTCTTCACTATGTTGGTGGACACTTACAGAAAGCGCTACGATCTCAACCCCTCGCTGCAGTCTTCAAAGATGCTCACACAAGTCCCTCGGAACAAGAAAGTGCTGTGTGATGGATAGGTAGGTAGGTAGACAGACTCTAGAGTAATAACTTCGCTATTTAATCATATTGTTTTTCATCGTTTACATTATACTTGGCTGCGTTTTTCCTGTTGTTTTAGATATATAATGAGACAACACATGGAGGAGCGTGTATAGTACGAGGACCAGAAACTATCGTGATTATTATTGTCTTTGAGGAAATAGCACGTAGATTTCGCTTATAATAATATGATAGTTCCCGCTACTGTTTTGCTCTAGCTAGCAAATCCAATGGCAACGAGCCACCAAAAGAAGATCGCCTAGAAATAGCGGTCATGAATTCAAAGAAAAATAGTAAAAGCAAGAAGAGTCATGAATAACATCTCTTCATCCCGATCTCCCACTCTGCATCTCTCATCTATTTCGCCGAAACGACCTGATTCAATGCCGCAAACCAGCAACTAAGCAACCAACCACCACACCGGTTATTTTAAGTTTTGCAGGAGACCTCCAAAGCTGGCACCCACCATCGACTCAACCATTCCGCAAATTGCTCAACCGCCCCCCCAGCGGACTCCCTGCTCTACTCCTAACCTTAGGCTGCGGCGTCACACTGGTGCCCCTCGTGCCCACGCCTTGTCTCCCCATACTCTTCAGCCTCGCCACCTCCTCCTCTTTACCCTGCAGCGTCTTCTTTAAGATACCCATCTCTGCCTTCAGACTCTTGATCTGTCTATCCTGGTTTTCGTAATTCCTATTAAGATGCAGGGATTTAAGCTTAGCAGGCTGTCCAGACGCAGCGTGTGCGAGTTTTGTATTTTCGGCTTCGAGCAAGGTGACGTGGGAGGCGGAGGACGATGCTGCTTCCTGGGAGGCGCGATAGGCTTCTTTTGTGTAGTCGAGCATTTTTTCTGCTGTTTGTGCGGTCTTCAGTGCTCGTTCTTTTTCTTCATGGGCTTCGGCGAGGGCTTTGCGCAACTTGGTGATTTCAGTAATCTTGTCATCTCCCGAGAGGAGATGGGTAGAGCGCTGTTCGTCGAGCTGCGTCTTTAGCTCTCGCATCTCCGTTGTCATGGTTGCGAGGCGCTCAATCAGGGTGGCGTTGTTCTTCGTCAGCGTTGCGACCTTGGTTTCTGCCTTCTGCTGCTCCCCAAGGAGAAGCCGGTACTTCCGGGCGAGGTCCTCATGCCTGGTCTGCTGTTTATCCCAGTCCTCCTCGTGTTCGCGGAAGCGCTGTTCTTGTCGTTGGAGTGTGGTCTCGTCAACTGCCGTGCCGGGCATTGAGTCGCTGACATGAGTGATCTCGTGGTCGTTGTTCAGACTTGAGCTGGGCACTGCTTGTGGTTGGGGGGTAAAGCGCATGCGCTTCGCGGGATCAAGTTCTCCGTCATCCTATGCAGCGTCAATAACTGTATCTATAAGCTATCGCTGACAGTACAGTACTTACCAGAGGCCGCTTAGCGCGCTCAGGTGCTGGAGATGTAGTCGAGGTCTGCGACATCTGTGTCTGATATTCGATGATATCCTTGATGCTACCAATAGACGGTAACGGCCAGGCCAGTGTCGCATTCTTGTCTATTTCTTTGAGCCACGTCGCGACACACGTAGCGCATTCAGTATCGCCTGGCGTGGCTTCATCGATGGGCTTCCCAATGTCGTGGTGCACATGCTGCAGGCTAGCTAGAATGGTATGCATGCGTTTCCTGTTGTCCAAGGTTGGGGAGATGTAGCGCTCAATGTGGCCAACCGTTCTAGGGATGACCAGATGGATTACCGGCACTTTGCCACCAGGTGATTTGCCCCAGGCCTTCTTTCGTATCTGAGTTGCATCTTGGACGCCGTCAAGACAGACGATGAGATGCGGAGGTCGTATGATAGACGACGCGTCGCCTGGCAAAATGGTGACTAGCAAGTTGCCCTCGGCATGCGACAAATCCGCTTGACGGTTTTTCGTGGGCATGACATAGTTGATGTAATTGGCTTGGCAGAAAGTCTCGAGGATGTTGAAGAGCGCATTGTTGTCTTTCTCAGTTACTAACACGATGTGTTTTGGCTCTTTGAGATCTCGACAATTGTGAAAGAGCGTGTGCAGGAATCTGAACTTGACAGAGTTCTCCATACCAAACTGGGCGGCGTGTTCGATCTGCGTGATGGAAATCTCGTCGTCCGTTTCAGCTTCAGCAAAGACCAAGTCGATGTGCGTTTCTATTGCACGTAGGTAAGCGAGAACATCCTCCACTTGCGAGAGGGGATTGATGCTAGAAGGTTCGTTGAGAAACTGCACTAAAAGGTCCTTCTTGTGTGTGATGTGCTGTATGTACGTATCGCTTTGCCGTCCTTGAATGAACAGCGGTACGATGAATTCTTGATCGTCCAGCTGTAGGTCATCGTTCAGAAGACTTTCATTATCTTCGTTATCGGCATCACCGAGTTCCTCGCCATCGGGGTCAGTAGTTGCTTGTACCTCCATCAGTAATATTGATTCTTCAGCCGTGACCGTGACCTCAGCCTCGGCCGGCTCGGATCGCGCACCGGACATCGATGTCATGACCGGCGTATCTTGTGGTGACGCCGCTCTCGGTACGCTGCTGCTGGGAGCGAAGGCAACAGTCCTCAATGATGTCGGTACTTGCGCGGCAGGCGAACGATCCGGCACTGCCGAAGGAGATCTCGTGCCTTCCGGTTCACTCGTCCTAAGCAGTCTTCTTGCTGACGTGGGCACAGCCGATGAAGCTCCCGGAGCTATAACGGAGGGTGTGAAAGATGACCTATTGATGCGGCTCCGTGGGGTGAAGGGGTTTTCTGCTCGTCGCTTCGCGAGTAATTCCGCCAGCTCACGCGCAACCTCATCACCGGTGTCTTGGTTCGCCATGATGGACAAGGAAGAAGTTGGGATGGGCGTGAAAGGTCTGGGCGGGAGCTTTGAATCCTGAGTTCGGAGTGAGTGGTTCGGTGGATGCGGGATGGGAGAACAGCTGTTGTCTATTGATCTCAACAGCCGCTCGGGAGTCTCTTGTGATGAATCGTGGCGCGACTCAGAGCTCGCGCGATGGGCAGTGTACTCTTTCTCGACGGTCGGCTGTATACTCTCAGTAGTGTCTTCTTGCGTGCTTAAGTCGACTTCAAAAGGTACGACTTGCGCGTTCTGCTCGCGACTTTCCGTGGACTGTCCAGTCGATTGGGGTGGCTGTGAATGGATTGCGATGTCCCGGTGCTGGACGATCTCCTCTGTCACGTTTTGTGAAGCGTGAACTGACGGCGCGATGATGGTGGTTGATGGTTCTTGGTGCAATTGCACTATCGGCGATAAGCCACGCGTGTATTCTGGCTCCAGAAACTCGTTCAGCAAATCGTCGTCGTCCTGCTGTTGAATCTGTTGAAGTAGAGCCGCCTGCGTTTGTTGTAGCTGAGAGGTGCAGTGAGACGCTGTTGGAATGGTCGTGTCCGGGCGTTCAGGACTTGCCGAAACCGGCGTTTCCTCGGAATGTCGTGCCGGTGACTGGCGAACGCCAAGCCCAGCAGCTGCAGATTCTGGTGTCTTTGTGATACTGCGCTTATGCGCGAAAGCTTGTAGCGAGTGTTGCCGAGGCAACTGGAACTGGGGTACCGGGTGTTGAGAGTGAAATGAGAATTGGGCGTTGTCCTCTGATGCGTCTGCGGGATGATGCGAAGCACTCTCGGCAAGTGCAGGCAATGTCTGCTCTTGAGAAACGCGTTCGTCCTGTTGCCGAGGCGCTGGTTGCGTGATAAGCTGCGAGGGGCTTTGCGTAGGCTGCGAAGCACTTTCAGTCGCCTGCCGCAGTACCACCAGCTCGCTGTCTTCCCGCTGGCTCTCTGCCTGCGTGGCACTTTGCTGCTCGTCCTCGTCCTCGTCCTTATTCGGTGTCTGCACAGCCTGTGAGGGGGTCTCAATAAATTCAAGAGTGTCCGGTATTCCCCTCGGGTCCTCTATTCGCTGGCTCTGCGAGTCAGCAACAGTAGTATCCGCGATCGTCTCGGGAATTGATCGCGCGGGAGATATTGTGCGTGATGCTGCGTCTTGGATGGTCTCAAGCAGGTCCTGCAGTCTCTCGTTAGCGAACACGTCGTTAGCCTCTACGTGTGAAGTCTGCAAACGCACCGAATTCTCCGCAGCGTCTTCCTCCTCCTGTGACACGTTCGTGATGGTGCTCTGCTGATTCGAGTCTTCGGTGCACTGTATGACGGGTACGAAGCTGCCCTCGCCCGCAGAGTCCTGCGAGTCGGGGACGATGCCGGACGAGTATGACCGGGCGGCGAAGAGCTGTGAGCTGTCGAGGTCCGTGTCCTGCGTCTGAGCGCGTGCTGAAGCGGGTGAAGATGTTGCTAGCTTGGAGAAGCGCGCGTAGTCTTCCCGTTCGAGGCTGCCACCGCGTCGCGCGATTCGTATGTGGGGCGAGACAAGAGCTGTCGTCGCTGGGGCACCCGCGGGAGTTGTGTCGGTGCTGGATGGGTCGAGTAGGACAGCGCTCTCGTGAGCAGGCGTCGATGGCACGAGTGTTGGAGTAGAGGAGCGCGCCTCCGACTCTGGGCTGCTCTCGATGACGCGCGACTGGCGATTCGGCCGTGAAGCCTGTTGCACTTCCCGCTGCTCACTCTCCTTTCGCGCTCTTGTGCTTGAAAGATTCTGGGTAGTCTTTTCTATTTCCCACGATGCGACCAGCAACCCGTTCGCGTTGGTCTCGGGCTCCCAATTAGGCTCCCAGTCTCGTCCAGTATCCGGATCAGTCCCTTTCCATTGGACCAGGTACTCCAGCTTTCCTCTGTATGTGCGTTCCTTCAATATCCGCTCGGCCTCCCAGAATGCGGGACTCTCGGGCAAGCCGGGCTCGCTCGCGCTCGAATCGATGTACTTGGACCGTTTATTTGCCCTTGGTCGTGTGAAGTTGCGCTTGCGCTTCGTCTGCGCCATTACGCGGAGGGACCGCGGAGAGGGGAGGAGCAGCTATGGGCCGTAGCCATGGTTAATGGAGAGATTCTTGTAGTGTCGTGATAAGTAAAGGTCGTTGGCCGAGCGATGGTGATAGGTGCGGGACGATCCGCTCCATACCCTGGTAATAGGAACGCGTCGCGCGTCGTCAGTGGTCAGTGGTCAGTGGTCAGTGGTCAGTGCGCATTAGCACTTGGCGTGGAACTTGGGTAAGAGAGAGGCAAGTAGTTTGTACATCTTGAATAGCCATAAAATCGCCTGGTAAAAGCAATATGGGTAGTGTTGCTTGCTGAGTTGAGACGACCTGTAGATACAGGTGTCGGTGAACTCTGGAATGGTGCAGATCACAGATAGTGAGCTACGGCATGCATAGCAAATCTTACCTGAATTGTGAGAGTTCCGACGACCAGGTTTGCTAACAGTCATTTCTACGACGCAAATGGTGAACTAGATTGTCTGTGCCAGAAGAGCAGAAGCGTGCCCAAACAGTCGCCTGGAGGTATACACCAACCTTGGCTTTCCGACTTTCACAATCTTCAAGTTCCAATGCCATCTACTACCTCAGTATCTCCCGCCTCGCTGCCCACGTTGAGGGCCTCCCCATCCGCCTCTATTTCCATTGTAGCCACCGCGCTGCTGAGGGCCTCCTCCGTAACCGCCTCGTCCGCCTGCAAAGCCGCCTTGGTTCGGAGCAAAAGACTGGTTGTTGCCGGGACCGAAGTTGTTCCCATATTGATTGCCGTACGGATTGCCGAAGTTCTGTGCACCAGTTGGCATTCCAGCCATGTTCGGAGGCGGGAGTGGAGGCTGCCATGGTCCGTTAAAGTTGGGTGGAGGAGGTGGTGGAACGAAGCCTCCGGGTCCTTGGAATTGCGGTGGGGGCGGTGGAATAAATCCAGGCACCGGGAACTGTCCAGGAAATTGACCGGGCATGGGCGGCTGTAGTGGGAATTGCGGTGCACTGAATGGCACATGTGGAGGCTGGGAATAGCCCTGTCCGTACTGCTGAGATGGCATAGGTGGTGCAGGATACTGGTTGCCTTGGCTTCGATTGGGACCATTAGGTCCGTTCCATTGCGATCCAGTGTGGGGTGCGTCTTTACCATACGGTCTCGGTGGTGGCCGTGGCTGACTGGGGCCACTGTCGTCATATCTTTGGCCCCGGCCATCAGAACCTTTCCGATTAGGAGTAGGCGACATCCCGCGACGGCTATGGGCCATATCGCGGGACCTTGAGCGCGAAGGTGAACGGCGGCTATCGTACGACGAGCCTGAGCCGCGATGACTGTAGCTACGGCTGCGACTGTGTCCCCTTCGGTCCCGCTTGTAATCTGACTCTGCCGAAGAAGAACGTCGACTGCGTTCGTCACGGCGCGCTGTCGGCATAATTCTCGCACCCTGTACGTCCTCCTCCATACGAGCGATGTCTTCCCGTGCAATCTTGATGCTTTGAGGCACGCCATGCTTCTGCATATCCTGACAGCACTTCATCGACCACCCGTATCCATTGGACACCGTCGCAGTCTCGCCCGTCTCTTTGTCTTGCTTGACCACCTGTCCGATGGGATCCAGTGATAGCTTATGCGTTTTTGTTTCGCCAGATGGATTGTCGCCGGTCGGCAGATACTTGATATCGAGGTTTTCGAAGAAGTTGTCGAGCAAATTGCGCACGTGGGGAGTGACTGGTTTCTTGTCGAACTTCTGGATCTTGATTCGGGTAGGGTCGATGGGTCGGTTCGGGTTCTTAATCATCTGCTCGAGCATGTACGATGCTGGGAGGTCGTGCCATGGTGCAGTTCTGTCGCCGTGGTACTCCGGTAAGAGGTAGTTCCGCTTGCGAACGGGTGTGCCCCCCTGCGCTAAGAGCAGGCCCTCATCTGCCCTGTTGCGACAAGCCTTCAGGTCTTCAGCGCTGAGGAGCTGGTTGACAGTCCAGAAGTTGAGCAAAGCTCTCAGCTTCTGTTCGGGTTGCGAGTCCTTCGCGAAGACACATGCGGCTGCCTGTTCAACAAGCTCGGCGATGAAGCCAGAGCACGCGTCGCCGAAGATGGCCGGTTTTGCTGTACTGCGGCGATGGAACTTGTCAGTGTGAAGGACATCGCTGACAATCAACAAAACATCAATCCGGTTGCGCGCTGCCTTGTTCACTGGCCTAGGTGCATTCTGGTCCGCGACGATGGACTTGGAGACTGAGATAAGATAGTCTCCGAGGTTGGCAATCCGGGCTTTGGAGGGAGCTACGTGCTTAACAATCCACTCTGTGCATTTCTATGATGGGCGATTAGTCTGCCCCCAGATACGAGTGGTCATTGGCTTCATAGTTGGATACCTGGACGTTCACGCGCGTGTTCTGCCTGAGAACAGCATCAATGTCGTTGAAGAGCTGCGAGCTGACTTCGACCGAGACAGGCGGTAGACGAATTTGGGCGTCTTCCTTTTTCAGGGCCTGCTTGAACTTGAGCTGCGCAATCGTCAATATGGATGCTGCACGCTTGGCTTCATCATGTTGCGCCATGGCTGGCGATGCGGAGTAGTTGCAATGGTGCTGGCGACGGGCTGCGGGCGACGAGGAGAAGGAGCGTGGCAGCGAACCGCGACGATGTTGTCCACGGGTTTTGCACGCCTGTGCGGCGACGCTAGGCTAGCGCGCCTTCCGTTCTAGTTCATCCCACCGCTTTGGTCACGCCCGGCAACCGCAACCATGTCCTCGAACGATGCCATCCAGGATGAACTCACCTCGCTGAACGCCATCTTCGATGACGGCACGCTGTCGCCGATTGACGAAAATGCAAGGGTCTTTAGCTTACGCTTACCATCTCTGCCATCAGTGACCCTCCGCATCGGGTTCCCAGTAGACTACCCAAATGGGCCGCCGTCGATACTAGGCACGCAAACCGTAGGCAAAGACGTGCCAAAGGGTATGGGTAGTCGAGCGGTCGATGTGGTAAGAGATGTCCTAGCGGAAGTATACCGACCCGGCGAAGCGTGCATGTACGATCTGCTAGAAGAAGTCCGAGAGGCTTTAGAGAAGGCGGAAGAGCAAGGAGATTTGCAACTACACGACCACGCCAACGGCCATGTCGCAGAAGACCAGGAAGCTACGCACATCTTCTCAGACCCGGTGATTGATCTAGGACCCGAGCCTCCATGGATCATCGCACCTGCGCTCACCGAGAAGAAGTCAGTATTCTTGGCTCGCGTGGCACCAGTATCATCTCCAGCACAAGCCCAACAGTACGTCGCCCATCTTCTAGCGACAGACAAAAAAGCCGCTCGCGCATCTCACAACATGACCGCATGGCGCATCAAAGGCCCCAACGACACGAGCTACCAGGACTGCGACGATGACGGGGAGACCGCCGCTGGGTCACGCATGCTGCACCTGATGCAGCTGATGGACGTATGGAACGTGATGGTCATAGTCACGAGGTGGTATGGCGGTGTTTTATTGGGACCTGATCGCTTTCGCATTATCAATACAGCTGCAAGAGAGGCGCTGTTGTTGGGAGGATTCGCAAAGGAAGGCAAGGATGGCGACACCAAAAAGAAGGGCAAGAAATAGATGGCGAGATTGCTTCAACAGAGGAACTAATGCGACGATTGATGCCCATCCAACAACCACCGACCCCAAATTATCAATACGTGGTGCGGCCATTCTTCGCCACGCCGAACAGGATTCGGTGCCAATATCTTCGCCCCACCAAAGGAGTTATGTAAACACAAACGAAGATTCAGGATTCGCCATCGCCATGGGCTGACTCATGTGTTTTGTTTGACACTTTTGTGAATTCAGGATCCCTCTTGTGTGCGGGAAAGGCTTTGAGTTGTTGGATATTACAAATGAGTTTCCACGTTTTGTTTTGGCAATATCTACTAAATCATGCAGACATCACAGATGCCTAGCCTGCGAGTACACACGACCCAGCCTTTGAATAGTCCACAGCACATAAGCTTTCCTCCAGTATATTAAGCTAGAGTCGCCTTTATCACGCCCGAATCTATACACGCTGGATTCGGGTAAGACGGCCTCTCACATCGCCAAACAACTGCAGAGCGAGCGGACCAGGTCCGCATCTAACCTCTGTTATTTCCAGTCCAAATGGCATTCACTAAAGCAAAAGTCCTCTCATAACGGTAGAAGGGTCTAGTTGGTTTCTCATCGTGAACGTGCAAAATTCCTTCACTACTTCTCAGTCACCGGGCTTGAGGCAGTGAAAGTCATGCGTAGACGTCCGCGCATTTCCGCGCCTGCTGTCTCTGATCACTTCCTCGCCATTTCATCACTCTTCATTCACTCTTCTTCCCGATCTCTCCTCGTCACCCGCAACTACAAACATTCTCAACCACGATTCAGTTGGGCGGGCCATAGAACAAGTCCTACAATACACTTCCGACACCAACACAACACAAGCATCGACATGTTTGGTTCTTTTGTGAGAGGTGGGGGTGGTGGCGAGCGCTGTGGGCCCTTTCAAGCTGGCATCTGGGCAGCCGGCAATCCTTTCCGTGGATGGAGCGGTGGGAATGGAGGCTGTCGTATCGGCGGCGATCAACCCATCGCTGGTGGGCACGATCGAGGCTACAGCCAAAACTACCACGATGAAGGCTCTTTTGACGACTACGGCGGCCAAGATCCTACAGGAGGTGGTTTCAACGGACGCAACGGTTCCATGGGCCGCGGCGGAATGCCTATGAGCATGGGACTGTTTGGAGGCATGAACGGCCCCATGGGTGGTGGGACTTCATTCTCCTACTCCTACTTCCAGGACTCAGACGGCAACGTCCATCAAGAGGGTCGTGGTTCTCAAGGCTCATACCGCAACACTTTCCGCGGCAATCAGATGGTTGGAGGCATGCGCAACAATCTATCCAATGGACGCCTTCCAGCTGAAGGCGGCGAAGCCGTCCTGAGCGACTTCTGGGGAGGATGTAACCCCTTCAGCGGCGATGGCGTTGGTATGCGTGGCCTTCATAGTCCTCCCGAGCGAGGTCTTCAACCAGACGGCCGTTTCGCTTTCGAATATGAGCCGGTGCCGCTCGGAGAAGACGTTAGCCCGTCGCAAGACAGCAACCAGCGTATGGCCAACTTCATACAGCGTCACACCAGACCCGTCTCGGAAGGCGGTGCAAGTAGTGCACCAAACACCAACTGCCCGATTTGCCTAGAGCCACCATCTGCTATCCATCTCTGTGTTCAGATTAAGCATATTGCCGGATGTAGCCACCTCATCGGCCGGGATTGTTTGAAAGAGATGTTGTCACGCCGACCGGATAATAAGAAGGAGTGTCCGCTTTGCCGCGCTGAGTGGATCCGCGAGGATGGCATCTGGCAGGACTCCGAGGAGTGGCAGCAGATGGCCCAGATGAACGGCCGCGGTGGAGGTAGACGCGCCCCTCTCAGCTTCAGCGGTCCTCATGCTCTAACAGCCCGCCGTCGCAACTCCACCACGAGCAGTATGCACGGCGGCTTTGGCGTGGCTCCTCAAACTCCTGTGATGGGCGGTATGGGTAACAGCGAATACAGGGCAGGACAGCGCCTTGTTCGCGGTTGCCATCCTGGTTTATATCAAGAGCAATACCCTTCAGACCGCAGCGGTAATATGCATAATCCACTGCCGGCGTGGATGCGTGGTAGACTGTCTCGCGCCCCTTGTCCCAGTGGCCGCGAATTCTTCAACTTCGACCACCTGCACAACATATGAATCGTGTACGAAGCTGGCCATAGGCAGAGGTCGGAGATGGGACGAGTAGAATGATTAATGGTAGTTTTCCGACTGCGAATGTAGCGTTTCCTATGTGTTCACTCTTTATTTTATTCTACGCCTGAATAGACTATATCGCGGTTCACATTTCTGTGACTCACTGTCAGCCATGTAAACTCGAATCTCACGGCGTTATTGTTTCAGAGCCAGTGTATCACCTGGCTATACTTGACATAATTTGGGCGTCGCTCCGATGAATAGGACAAGGCTTCATGCTGAGAGTATTTGATCAAGAAATATCTGTTGTTAGCAAAATCAAGGGCCAACTTACACAGTATTGCATTCACTTCCGGTGTCCGACCTTGTGGGCAAGAGTTTCCGATTTAATTAGTCTTCTTATTCTCTCAGCAGCCACGGTGCTCCCTGGTACCCTATGGTGCTCCGTGAACTTCAAGGTGCTTGTGCCCGAAGTATATTTTGTAACCTAGTTCCTAGTGTATATAGAGTTCTCGTCCCCATAATCAATACATTACGCTTTTCCTCATGTTCTCGACTTGGTCCTATTGACAGAATGCATAATATAAAGGCAGGACTGTACCTTCAGTGATCACCCGGTCAGTCGCTCTGCGTTTTGGCGTGCAGTAGAAGTTCAGGGCAGGGCAGAATATGAGACGAAGCGATATCGAAACGGGGAATCGGAGCACAGGATGGCTGTTGACTACAGAAGAGTGAGCAAGCTTCAACAAGAGGTGGAGAACTGTATCCATGGGCGCTTTGACCGCTTTCAATCTGCCCATGAGGAGATTACGATGGAAGAGGAATAGGAAGAAGAAACAGAGTGGAGAGCTGTCGGGGTGTGGCTCCATCGCAAAATCTACTACTGAGTTTTCGGCAGCAGAGATTGAACAGGGAGCCGAAGATGGTCATCATAGCCCTGCCGCGGCCCTAATTTGTGAGCACTCCTGCAGGCAGGAGCAAAACTAAGGCCATGACTTGGTGGAACTTCCTCTGCAATACCTTAACACCGCCATCTCTCCCGATCCCCATCCCGCAAGCGCCAGACACCCAACGCTCCGGGAAGACGCCATCCGCCATTATCCAACGTATATTCTCAAATCCGCCCTCGTGTCACTAGTTACCCATGTTACCCCCTTAATGATATATTTGGGGTAATGCACGATGGGTGGACTCTGTGATAAGATAATTGAGCGGGTTTAGGTGAGAGGATGCATCGAGAAAGGCGAGCGTGATGAGCCAATTGTTGCTAAATAGACTATAATAAGGATATATATCCTACGTTCAAATCTATTGGCTATATCAATCCATACCAAAATTTACGGTTGAGGTTTAAATCACTTTTCCGTTCACTGGGCGGAACACAAATGCACGGTCTAAGCGAAAGGTTCATGAGTTGAAAGACTGGCCACTGGATGCGGTTGATTCGTTTTCAGTCGGCCTCACTAAGTAGTGAAACAGTAGGAAGAATCATTGCTTCACCTAGTGTGGCTATACTCAGGATTAAGTCACACCTGGTCCGTCCGTTATTCCTCGAGCTATTTCTTCTGGGACTCTCGACAACTCAACCACATCCCTGCGTTCGCATCAACTGGAGCTGCTCACCACCAATTACCTAGGTAATCCAAAATACGGCATGCCGCCATGGTAATTTGTGGGCATAGCAAGTGCGACACAGACCCGAACGAGCTCGCAACTCCCGAATTTCCTCTATCCGAACAGCCCTCCACCACGGCCCTTGAACTTCCGACGTCCCCGTTACTGAGACTTCCACCGGAGATCCGACTCATGACTTACGAAAACTTCAGTCCAGAGGTTCCCATCTCCACCTATCGCGGCATGCTGCTCTCCTTCAAGCGTCTTTACAAAGAGGGATATCCTGAAGTCCTCAAAATCGTCTCGAAGTACTATCGCACTTACAAGAAGGAGTGGCTACAGAAACCCGGACACGCCATCAAGATCGAGTCGCCCGAGGACTCAAGCAAAGTCACAGTCGAGCTGCCATAATCTATCTTTTCTGTGCACCGATTGCCCAACTATCGAGTTCCGAACAACGTTCTGCCACTAGCCTCATTACCTCTCCAACACCTCACGATCAGGACTTTTGACACCTCCTCGAGCGACTCAGACACCGGAACAGACCGCGATTCATTAGTCAACCTGGCGCTCGCTTTGGTTAGGGTCGAACCGCGAGCACTCAGCACGTACCTTGACTGGGAGGTGGTTCTATTGAGCAGCGCTGCACCAAACTGGCACAAGGATATTTCCAGGACCGTGAACAGGCACTATCGCGAATTCAACTTGGGCTTCACGTCGAGGGTCGAGTGTTCCAGTGAAGAGGAGGATAGGAGGATTCTTGGCGTGTCGTTCCATCGGCCGAAAATTGTGGACCTCTGAACGGCGGAAAAGCGCCCATACACAAAAGGTTTGTGATGAACATCTTTATACCGACTTGCGGATTCTTTTGGGATGTTGGGCACTATAGCTGGTCAAAAGCGGACGATGCGTGCTTGGGATGAATCGCTTTAGCGACTCGGAAGGTCCTTGTCTGATGACGTTCTGCTGCCATCACTGGCATACTCTATGTCGCCGTCTGCCGTCACAATCTGCCGAAAGTCCTTCTTAGTCTCTCTCTTCAACGTCTGATCGAATTCACCACATTCAGTTCTTGAGGGATAAAGACGTTTGCTTTCAGCAAGGAATGCATATTAGTTTGAAGGCCATGAATGGGTAAGACTCTACAGGTGGTTTGGAGCAGGAGGGGCTTGATAGCGTTTAAAATGATCTAAATTGAAACATGGATATGTTGAGGACCAAGATTTGAATCAGAGCCTTGTCTGCGTGTCTCATGCCGCGACGTGTCATAATCAAAATAATCTACCTCAAAACGCCATAATGAAGGCGTGTTGTCTGTTTCAGTTAAGCCTGTAGGCCCTCGCCGAACTCGATGGAGTAAGAGACCAGAAAAGAATTACCCCCCCAATGCACCGTTTTTCTACCCTCAAACGCCAGCGCATTATCTCACACCGACCAAACCCCTACTACCTAATCCCTTGCTCACTTCCTCACTACAGTAAGCGGCGGCTCCTTAGCCTTTGCCTTCTTTGCCCTCGGCTTCTTCACCTCTACCTTCGCCTTCTTCCTCGGCTGCACTTCATGCGGCTTCTGCGCCGTGCCCCGCTTAATCCCCTTACCCGGTTCATCTGCATTCTTCTTCCCCTTGCCCCTCACACCCTCCATCGCAGCCTGGCCTTGACCATCCCTCGCCCGCGGTCCCCGCTTAACGCCCTTGTCGCTCCTCTCGCGCCTAACCTTTGGCTCCGGCAGCAAAAGTCCGTTATCCTTAATGTAGTAGATGACATCGAGAGCGACGTCGCAGAATTCCTGTGCCCCACGGACGAGCCTGAGAGGCTGTTTGTTGCTAGCTATTCCCGCGCGCCAGCGGTCGATGACGGCGAAGAAGATGTCGTCGACGTCTGCGTCTTTGGCGTTGCGCACGCGCTCGTAGTCATTATTACTATAGTCGTATTGTTGGTGCAAGTGTCCGCGACCCATGCCCAACTCGTCGCCGATTTCAAACTGAACGTATGCTTCGATGACCATGATAGCGATGGTGTGGAAGTTCAGTAGTGCGGTCGCCGGCATCGGGTCCTGGACTGCGAGAGCTTGCTGGCCCGGGATGAAGACGTTGAGGAGGAGGTGAGTTTCTTGCTCGAAATGGTCGGGTGATAGCATGAGCTCCTCCCGAACCAAGCCTCGTATTGAGACTTTGGCTCTAGGGACATCATCCTTATTTGCTAGAGGCTGGCGCTGGACTTCGTATGTGGGAAGACTCCAGTCTATCGCGCCCTCGTCGGAAGCCGGGGCGTTGGTTATGGGAGCAGCAAGGCGCATGGGCTTGGCGATAGGGTGCTGCATGCGAATTGGATTCTTGAACTTCGGCTTGCTAGCCAAGAACTCGATATCTGAATCGTAGTCTGGTTCTGGAACTTGAGTACCATGGTCGGGTGCGCTTGACTGGAAGATGTTGCTGACGCCCGAATCTGGCCTCATGACCAAAGGGTGACGCTTCACGCGCGATCGCAATGTTTCATTGTCATCGGATTCTGCGCCTTGGTCGGCACAATCGTGCTCGTCGTTTACTTGCTGTCGCATAAATGGGTGGCCTTGTTGCTCAGGGTGCCGATCTGACATCCGAGCCTCACCGGCCATACTGTAGGCCGGCGGAGGAATTGGTGCTCGCGAAATTTTCTGAAGCATATGACTGGAATGCTGCTGTTGTAAGTAGAACGGATATTGCGCGATGTCTGGTTGTCCACGTGAGACCTGCTGATAGCCGTTCGTGGGAGGGTCTCGGTAGTTCATAGGCGCCATAGGGACAGCAGGACGCATGTCCATCGATACTTGGTTGAAGTCATAGGCGTTTGGTCCTTGTTGATCATGTTGAGCTTGAAGATAACGCGCCGCTTCTAGCTGTTGAGCCAGCTGGTTCTTCCTTTCCTCAATCTGCATCAGATGCTGCAGTTCAGGACCGTATTCTGCTTGAGAGAAGCGCTGATCGTATGCGGCAGTGGGCTGTTGCAGAGCCCGACGAGGAGCTTGATATTGGCTGAAGGTACCCGCGTCACTGAACTGAGACAGCAAGCCTATCTTTGGGTGAGGAGGTGATAGCGTCGACCCTGTCAACTGGGCGTCGTTGGAGAAGGCCTGGTAGCGCTGATTCCGTAGATCATGAACCGTGAGTCCTAAGTCTGTTGCCTCAGCATCGGCTTCAGAATTGTTGCCAGCCTCATCATCTTCATCGCCGATCACCGAATCCGAGGCAGCCGAAAAACCAGAAGACGTGTGACTACCCGACTGATGATCTTCTTCATGTCGAGGTTTTTGGGTAGGCCGGGTAGCATCAGCAAGTACTGGTTCAGGGTTACCACCCTCCCAATCTTCCATGTCGAAGTCGAGAAGTATTTCGTCTTCTTTATCGTTATCGGGGACATGCATGGCATGTTCACTTTCATGCCCATCAGTAATAATATCATCTCTACTCTGAGATGAGTTGCTGTGACCAACAGACCGTTGTTGCTCCTGCTCAGGCTCATTCTTGACAGGGTTGATCTGGTCTGAGGTGGGGTCAGGTCCACTCAGGTTCGAATTAGATGTAGCATGATCATCGTCAAGGGTGCGGTCATGTTCGTTCTTGATATGCAAGTCGTTCGAACCTAAGGTCCGAGGGGAAGTATCGTGAATGAGAAGCGACGTCTCGACATCTTCCGGCTCTTGTATCACGAAGTCACTTCCGTCGGAGGGTTTTGTGTTTTCGTTCGCGGACTCGGCGTCCGTAGAGTCGGGAGTGTTGATCTTGAGCTTGACGGTGTACTTCTTTTGCTCCTTGGTGGTGGCATCTTCCCCGATTGTTACAGTTCTGCTGTCGTCAGTAGCAGTGTCGCAGGTTCCTGCTTTTACTGCATCTTCATCGTTCTCGCCAGGTTGCTGTTGAGCCGCAATTTCGCGCCCTTCGTTCGTGGGGCTGATCTCGACGTTGGCGGTTTCGCTATTGTTGGTTCTAGTGTAAACTTGAGTGTCATTCGGGAGTCCCTGCTGCGGATCTCCGACAAGCTGTCGGGGATCCTGCGGCGTGGTGTCGCTTGCGCCTTCCATGGTATGGGTTGTCGCGCGCTCGCAGTGTCGTTGTAGCACACGTTGTGTCGATTTTAGAGGACCAGATCTGTAGGATAAGCAATACCGTTGTCACAATTGTCGCTCTTCGAACGATAGAATTGATATCGAGAGTTGTCAGTAGTTGGAGTTTATTGTAAGAAAGAACTAGGACGACCGCAATAAAACGTGCAAATAGCGGTTATGTATGGGACCCTAGCAAAGCGGACCAATAATTACACGTGTTCACCTTTACCTAAACTCGTTTTTGGGCCGCTCTATCACCTGTCAGCAGCCGCGCGTTTGTTGTCTAAGTGAATACGGAAACAGTGCCCAAAAGGGGACTAGCTTTACGTATGTGTCAGTTAACGAGAATTGCGACTGGGGCTATAGAGGCACGAGGACAATGAGCAGCGCTATCGACGAGGCATGTTATCTTACCAACCCGCAAGCATTTACGGGGTTCGCTATGGAAATGAGAAATTGAACATGATGAAGCGGAGGCGATCTCCAAGTAGTTGAGTAAATGCATTAGAAAAATGTATGACATGTCGAGCAGAGTTGGAATGATGAGGCAGATGGCCAATCAGCAGTAATTGCGTAGGAAGACTTGCGGGGCGGAGGACCAGAGCGCCCGTGGTGCATGATTCCCTTATGCAGAAGGATAGACACCGCAAGAAGAATAGAGGCAGTGAGAGTATTGGGACACCAGGAAGAGAAGAGAAATGGGCATCGAGAAGTTGTGAGGAAGTCTGCATCCATCGTGCCTTCCACAGGAGCGAAAACTCACCGACAACCGCGTGGCTCACGAGGTAGTATGGAAGGAAGCCCGCACGGGGATTCGTCCAAGTGGTATCTGTTCGTGATATAAGCTGTGCATATCTCTTCTATTGGACTCCCTTATCCTCACACTATCCGCTCGATATCCCCTTTCAACCTCGTCACAAACCCATCAAAAAGCGGATAAAGCGAGCAATCCCGATACTTATCCACAAACAGCCCTTCCTTATTCTGCTTTTTCCCCTCGCTGCTAACTTCTGCACCTTGTATGACCGTTCCTTCCGGATACACCGGCCGTGTGCCCTCCTCCACCAGCATAACAAACGCAGGATCAATCGGGACAGATCCCAGAAACGGGACCTCGAACTCCCGCGCCATGACCTCCCCACCTCCCTTGGAAAACACATTGGTGCATTCGCTGCAATTTGGACACACGAAGCCCGCCATGTTCTCCACTACACCGAGCACCCTTATCCCGGTCTTCTTGCAGAAGTTGAGTTCTTTCTTGACGTCTGATATGCTGATGGCTTGCGGTGTTGTCACGACCACGGCGCCAGCCAGGAACGGCAGTCCTGATTGAGGGGAGGGCATGGTGGTTGTGTTTTTGAGGAGGGTTTCGAGGAGCGATATGTGTTCGTCGGAGGTACCGGGCGGTGTGTCAATAAGCAGGTAATCAAGCTTGGGCCAGAGGACGTCGGTGAGGAACTGGCGGACCATTGCAGTTTTCTTAGGGCCACGCCAGATGACAGCGTCGGAGCGCGAGGCGAGGATGAATCCGAGGGACATGCATGATAGCGCTCCGATCTCCCCGTCTTCTGGCTTCTGCGATGCATGCGCAGGCAACGTCTGCGCACCATGTACATGCACCGGTATCCACCCCCCCGGCGCTTGCCTTACTTTCGCATCCTCTATGCCAAAGAAGCGGGGTATACTCGGGCCGGTCAGGTCGATATCTAGGACGCCGACTGTGTGGCCTTGTAGCGATAGCGTCAGTGCGAGTTGTGTGGTGATGCTCGATTTGCCGACCCCGCCTTTACCGGAAAGGACGAGGACGATATTGCGGATGTTGTCGAGCGGCATCGTGAGTGTCATTCGGGCGCGTGATCGGATGGGTGAAGGGTGCGTGGAGGAAAATGTCGAGGGCGCATGGTGGAGAGTGGTGAGGGTTGTGGAGCGCTTTGAAATCGGATCCATGGGTCGAAGTGGCGGGTTGCGGCGAGATCGGACGTCTTGGCGTGGGAGGATACTTCACCCATGCCTTGACCTTTTGGAGATTAATAACAACAGTTGATCAGGGTTCAGTATCATCGAGGACATCATATGCGTTGCAATAAGACATCAAAGGTAGAAGAACATGCATTACGAATAGATAGATTACATCCTCCATACACTCCCCAGCTCCTTGCGAAAGTACCAATACATGAGAAACAAAGGAAAGTGACACAAGAGATGTCCATCACCGTCCTACCTGGTGTCTTCTCCGTCCGTTCAATCTCCGTTTACAAAAACTTCGGCCTCGTCAACACCGCCGAACACAGGATACTGCCACAAACCTTGTCTCACACACCACACCAAGCGCTATATATATAAGTATATCTGTCAGACGTAAAGGGTTACAGCTGCGGGTGCTTCCGCAGGAAGCCTTCAGCCGAATTGGCTGAAATGTGAAGCTCTTCACAAAGAATAGTTGATTGTTAACTTGAGCCACATGTGGGTGAACCCCCCTAGCAGATGAACCACATCTGCCAAGACAACATCTTTTCCATCTTCAACCACAATGTCTCGACACGCTGATAAGATTAACCTAGTGTCGGCCGAGGACCCGCAGGGCCTGTGCCGGTACTGTTTGCCCCAGGTTCCTCTGGTATTCACTTTTGGCCCAGATAGGCTTAGAGGCTTGCTGAGAGATTTCACCGCACCCTATATCTAGGCCCTTTTGGATAGGAGTAATCAACACGTTCTTCTTCCCTCTTCTACCTGTTGACACCTAGCAACCAAAAAAAGCAGTATAAGAGGTTAGACCTCTATTGTCCTCAGTGGAGACACTTTAGTTTACAGAACACCATAGAACCTTATAGAAGCTCATGGAAGCTTACAGAAGCTCATGGAATCCCATGGAACCTCACAGAACCTCATAGAATCCCATGGAATCTCATATAACCTTACAGAAGCCTATAGAATCTTAAAGAAGACCATAGAACTATCTAGAACCTCATAGAACCAGCTAGAACATGATGGAATCTTCTAGCTGCTGACAAATGATGACAAATGCTAATGTACATAGAACATTCCAGAAGTAAGCAGTCTGTCTACAAAGACTGCCTGCCTGCCCTAGATAGCTCCCCATCAAATTCACTCTGTTCTACTATGCCTTCCTGCTATTATTAGCCTGGCCCCTTACACGCCAGGCCTTGCGGAGAGACGGAAGCAGCAGCGTCTCTGGGCGGAAGCTGTAAGGATCTAAACCTAAAAGGTAATAGGCACGACTATATGCACTAGACCACTGGGCCAAAAGGCAGGCACAAGTTGAATGAACAGTATTCAAC
>ML976053.1:110852-123247 GCA_010015635.1 Clathrospora elynae
CCAAACCTTCACACCAAACCTTCACACCAAACCTTCACACCAAACCTTCACACCAAACCTTCACACCAAACCTTCATCCCAAACCTTAACAGATTATAGCGCGGATCAAGACGCCATATAACGATGAAGCACTTACACAGTAGGCGCAGACCAGTCGCGGAGAATTGTGGGTGTTCAATTTCGTAGATACATTGCCATCTATGAGCGAGGCTCAGTAGTTATACTGAGCAGAAAGTACGCACGGGTCAATCAAACAGGCTTGCGTATGTGAAAGTTATACTGAGCAGCAAACGGGCTCGCGTATGTGAAAGTAATCAGGTCACGTACTAGGAATCCAAACCAACAAGAATCTATATACCGCAGGCTTTCACATATAGTTAATAGGAATATTTAAGAATTAAGGGACGTTAGAAATGCAGCTGTAATAGGGAGGCCTAGAGCGCTTCGATGATTTTTTTAACTAGTTATGCTCCTGCAATATTCCGTCGCATGTGACAGGGCAGTACAAAAACCACGAATTCGACATCAATAAAGGGATTGTCAGCGCCCAGCTTTAGGCCAGGTTTTGGTGCGCTCATCATTGAGAGGCATCAACATCTCATCTCCCAAAACCAATCCTCCCTTTCGTCCAATCCAACACGAACTCGCGACCCCGAATCGCAGCCCATCCGAGTACAATCTCTCCGTCGTCACACGATTCAGCGTTCCTCACCAGAAGCACACACTTCCCCTCCGCCGTCTCTACAACATACTGCTCTGGCCTGACAACCAACTCGTCCACATTCTCTGCATATTCCTTCTCTTCCCCATCTTCATTCAAACCGAAGACAATGTCCGGAAAGACACCCTTGGACTCGCAGTCAACAACAGTATCTTCCTCGCGATCTACAGGGAGCCTTTCTGGTCTCGCAGCTTGGACAAGCACATCCCAAATCCCGGTCGGAACGTAAATAAAAGGCGTCCTAAGGTCCAAACGCGCCGCCTGCGCTTCCATGGCGATCATACCGCCCTTGCGAACCCCGACGGTTCCTAATGGGATCCTCTCTCCCAGTTTCCAGCTGCGCGATGTTACCCAAGACATATGACTCGTAATCTTTGGCCGGGTTAACGGTGCGGGGGCCGAGTCTGGTGAAGAGTAGGTGTAAGTTATGGTGCCGGGGACAGATAGGTCGAGTGGTATGTTAATAGTGTCAAGACAGAACTCGGAGCTCCAGGTTCGCAGGTCTTGGATGAGTTCGAATGGAAGAGGTGTGGTGTTGTCAGAACTGGACAGGGATGGGAAAGTGTAGTGGAGATGTGAGTCGAGCTAGGAGTTCGTTAGTTAAGAGTGGGAGATCGTGGTAGAGCGGATTTGACATACTGTAAGAGGGACGACACGTTCAGGTCTTGAGTGTGGCCTGGAGTCTTGCAGTGGCTTTTGCAGCAGCGAATCATCGAGGTATGTTGCCCGAGCCAGCAACGGCAACGCAGCGAAGATGATATTGGGAAACATCTCAGCAATCGAATGTGAGATCCCCTTTCGGTCTCTCAAGTTAGAGGCAAGAAATTGCGACTATAAGTCTTATTATATTTTACCCGCTCATCTCTTTGTCCATGTCGTATTACAACTGCGCCTCATCCTCCACTAGAAGTATGCCTTATGGTAGGTCGACTTTGGGGTCATCAAAGAAGGGCAATCCTCAACGCTGGGAGATCTACCCGGGTGGCGCCAGCAGTTCCGTTGTGGTTCGCTGGATACGATTATGCTTGAAGGGCGTGCGTGCGGCACAGTTAGCTTGTTGGCGGCGCGGCAACACCTGAAACGCAAGTGTGCCTGCTGAGCGGTAACAAGAAAAATAATCCGTAGTCGTTATGTGCTTGTTATTTTTAGATGGCGCTTTGGTGGGAGCGCGATGGAGCGCGATGGAACGCGATGGAGTGCAAAGTTGCTGTCACGGGCGAGAGTCTCAGGCATTGATGGATATGTTTGCCTAAGACACTGGGCAATTTCTAGTGCGTAAACCGGCTTTTTGCACAGTGCCGAAAGTGATGATAAGAAGATGAGTACCAAAATCGATGCGATACATGATACATGAGAAGAGAGAAGGGATGACGGTCACGAATTTAGAGCAGCTGGCCGGCCTTTGCCCTACGTCATCGCGCCTGCCACCCAGCGTTCGGAGCCCCGAACAACATTCAGCCTCAACCACGACCTTGAAACATCACCTTTCGACCTGCTTGCAGCAACGTACCTTCAAAGCACAACAAGATACTGCACGCGCGATAAACCTACATCTTGATTCTTCACGAGCCGCCCCACACGCGACAAGTACGCCGTCGCAAGAGTGGGAAACACTCAGGAAAGCTCATACACGTCGGAAAGGCATCAAATCGTCAACCGCTGTAACGATGTCGTCAGCGGCGCTGGCAATTACTCGGCACTGCCATCTCTGCCATGCCGTACCAGTCTTGATGTTGGTCTCAATTTCCTCCTAAAGCAACAAGCGCTTTCCCGTTTCAAATCTTCACCGTCGCTTCAACACCAGCAAATTATCCTCTTATCAAGAACTCTTGACATTCCTGAAGTCCACTCAATGAGGCTGTGTTACAGTTTGGGAAAGAGACGGACGCGCAATCACTTTGCTATCAAGGAAGTGATGAGGTCCCGCTTCTGCCCACTGGTTGGTGTTGTTGCCCCTGACCAAGGCTACTAATCCACGACTTGAGCACTTGGCTCCTTGGACTCCGCGATTCCTGGCGTCCGCCAACTCTCATCGACTTGGCGCACAGCGACGCCAGACAAACGATGAGGGTTGGCAGGTTCCACATGTAGGACCAGGAAATTTGGCGTCGGTCGCTTCAAATACTGTTGCCACCCCACGTCTTTTTTACTAGATTCTCATATGCTTCCAGCGTGAAAACTTACTTTTCCTACCCTCAAGTCACTCGTTAGACATCCGGTTGCGCTCTTCTAGTACTCTTTAATTTTACACCCTTTCTTACCGCAGTCATGAAGGCTTGTCTTGTGCTCTCTGTCCTGGGAGCTGCTATCGCTCCGGCTTTCGCCAGTGTTGTCCCGCGTCAAGCCAAGGGAAAACTCCCACCAGTCACTGTAAAGGGCAATGCCTTCTTCGCGGGCGATGAGCGATTCTACGTTCGCGGTGTCGCTTACCAACCAGGTGCATAGTTGTGTCAACAAAAAGTATGCTGCGAATACTGACACTCTTCCAGGTGGTGCTGCAGACGCAGCTGATCCTCTGCTTGACCTCGAGGGCCTCAAACGTGACGTAGCCAACTTCAAGTTGCTCGGCATCAATACCATTCGTATCTACACTATCGATAACTCAAAGAACCACGATGAGGGCATGAAGTTGCTTGACGACGCTGGTATCTACTTGGCGCTCGATGCCAACACGCCCAAATACTCGCTCAATCGCGAGAACGAAAAGACTCTCCACCGCTCATACAATGACGTGTACCTGAAATCTATCTTTGCAACAATCGACGCCTTTGCCGAATACAACAACCTGCTCCTCTTCTTTTCCGGAAACGAAGTCATCAACGAGAGGAACAACACCAATGCAGCTCCTTACATTAAGGCCGTTACCCGCGACATGAAGCAATACATCTCGAACAGGCACTCGCGCACCATCCCCGTCGGATACTCGGCTGCCGACGTCGCCGAGAACATCGAGGAACAAGCCCTCTACTTCAACTGCGGTACCGACGACGAGCGCTCCGACTTCTTCGCCTTCAACGACTACTCCTGGTGCGACCCTTCGTCGTTCACCGAGTCCGGGTGGGACCAGAAGGTCAAGACGTACGAGGACTACAGCAAGCCCATCTTCCTGTCCGAGTTTGGCTGCATTACCAACACGCGTGAGTGGGGTGAAATCGCTGCTCTGTACTCCCAGAACATGACCAGCGTCTACTCTGGCGGTCTCGTCTACGAGTACACTGTCGAGCCCAACGGCTTCGGTCTCGTCGAGGTTGGAAACGATGGCAATATCAAGCCCAACAAGGACTTTGAACGGCTCGCGAAGGCTTACAAGGCTACCGCAAACCCGCGCGGTGACGGTGGGTACAAGAAGAGCGGCTCTGCTTCGGAGTGCCCTAAGGAGTCCAAGGAGTGGGAAGTCAAGGATGACTCTCTGCCTGCCATGCCCAAGGCTGCCCAGAAGTTC
Source organism: Clathrospora elynae (assembly GCA_010015635.1). Taxonomy (NCBI): domain Eukaryota; kingdom Fungi; phylum Ascomycota; class Dothideomycetes; order Pleosporales; family Diademaceae; genus Clathrospora; species Clathrospora elynae. Next base: position 115,016 of record ML976053.1, read on the forward strand.
ATGGACGAAGGCGCTGGTACTGGTCCTGGTCTTGCTGGCGATGGCTCCCACTTCGCTGGCGAGCCTAGCGAGTCGACTGCTACTCCTGGATCTGGAAGCCCTACTCGCACACCTACTCCCGGCTCGGGCTCCGTCGCCGGCAACGGTAACGGCGGTGGCGAGGGTGCTGCCTCTAGTCTTGATGTTCCCGTCCGTTTCCTCGGTATGATTGCGGCGAGTGCTCTCTTTGGCGCTGTGCTTCTGTTTTAGATGGACTGAGAAGGAGAGTGTATGTGCCTAGTTAGTCATTGCAGGCGCAGGGCCTTTTCTTTAAGTTGTGTAGTAATACATACGACTCCTGACGATTTCTTCCTCGTGACCTGGTGTCTTGACGTTCCCCTAGGCAGCGTATTCAAATGTTTGGTTTGGTTTAGGGCCCATCAAACTGTATGTGTTGGGGTGAGACGGACGCTAAAGCTCGTTGCGGTTAGCGGCAAATGGACCCTGGTTTTGGAAGGCAACAATCGAAGCTTCCATGGTTGCAATTGCGAAATCAATGGACGCCCGAAAACCGCAGCCTGTTCGACATATATAAAGCTGACGCGGAAACTGCAGCCTGTTCGAAATATATGCCTGTCAGGAAACTTACATTATTCCAGAACTGACTGTCTAAAGTTCACACGCGCTTTCCACAGCTTTCCGCTCCAGCATCACCTACCCCGCCATGGACGACGCGCGCAAGGGAGACGCCGCCCTCAGCGCAAGCAAAAACGACGAAGCTATCGAGCACTTCACCAAAGCCCTCTCCGTCAACGCGACGGCCGTGAAGTACTACATTGGTCGCTCTACAGCTTATCAGCGCACTAAAAAGTACAACGAGTCTCTTGCCGACGCCGAAATCGCCGTAGTCCTTGCGCAAAAGCGCGGCGTGCGTGAACTCATAAAGGATGCCCAGTTCCGCCGCGCCCTTGCCCTCTTCCACCTGGGGAGGTATGCGGACGCCGAGTTCGTTCTCGGCGCGGTCAAGGAGCTCGACCCGGAGGACAAGATGCTGCCCATCTGGAACATGAAGATCGCAGCCAAGTTTGAGGGCATAGCTGAAGATGACGAGCAGAGGAAGGCAACAGTCAAGAAGGTGCCTGATTTCGAGTTTCCCAGCGCGCCGGTGACCACGATGCCGGCCAAGAGCGCGGACAGTGTGATAGAGAAGTCAGTGAAGGCCCCCAAGGCTGTCGTACCAACGCCCGCGAATAAGATCAAGTATGACTGGTACCAGACGCACGATACCGTCACCATCAACATCATGGCCAAGGGTGTGCCGAAAGACCTGGCGAGTGTCGACATGGGGAAAGACGCCGTATCGATCTCCTTCCCCATCAGCGGCTCATCGTCCGACTACAGCTACTCCGCCGACCCTCTCTACGCATCCATCGACCCCGCGCAATCGAAGTACCGTGTGACACCCAACAAAGTCGAGGTCACACTAAGAAAGGCATCGCCGGGCGTAAAGTGGCACAACATCGAGGGCGACCGCGAGGTCCAGGCCGCACCCACCGGCGACGAGAACACAAACATTTCCTCCTTCCCCATCCTCACGGGCAAGACAAGCAACCAGAACACGCCTCCGGCGTACCCCACATCGTCCAAATCCGGAAGCAAGAACTGGGACAAAATCACAAAAGAAGATCTCGACGACAAGGACGAGATCGAGGGCGACGATTCAAGCCACTTCTTCAAGAAGCTGTACGGGGATGCGACGCCCGAGCAGCAGCGCGCCATGATGAAGAGTTACTCGGAGAGTGGGGGCACGGTTCTAAGTACGGATTGGAGTGATGTGGGGAGCAAGACGATGGTGCCGCAACCGCCTGAGGGCATGGAGGCAAAGCGGTATTAGAACCTCTCTTTCTCTCTGTTATTTTCAATGGGGGGTTCATTACGTGTTTGCTCCTTCTTTCATGGGGATATGTATGACTATGGAATAGCGGGGTGTTTAGGGGAATGCATTATGCTGTGTGTAAAAGTTGGGGTTTAATACGTCAGTGTGTATTTTAAACAATCCAATATCGTGGACTGTTAAAGGATGCGTCGCTATTCAGTCTACACTGTGATGGTCTTGGCCCTGTTGATCTCCTTGAGCATAACAAATCTACGTCAAGGAACTCGACACAGCGGTTCGAGCTTCAGATACTGCCTTCTCCCAGCCTGGTTGATCTCGCTGTACGCCTTCGCTGAGAGACACGAGCTAGCTGGCGTTTGTCCGCAGTGCCAGGAGAAATTCGAGACAATCATGCCGCGAAGAACTCACAGCATCGCCGCCTCCCCATCTCTCAACGGGATCTGCTCCCCCGTTTCGCAGGTGCCCTGACAGGTTTGCTTGCATATCCATCTTCCTCCATCTTATTAATTCTCGATGACCTTGCTTCCCCCTCCCCTATATTTCTTCGGTCTTTTAATGTGTCATTGAGGAATTCTTTCACATACGACCATAGGACACTTAAATCACGTTCTCCCTTGCGATCCGTCAAATCTCGCGATGCTGTGTCGAGGTCGATTAACTGGTATTCCTCTTCGGTTACCCTTTTCGGTCATCGCGATTTTTGTCGCGGCCCCCACTACTACAGCCACAAACGACTCTTAACAGTCGTTTATTATCCTACAATCAGTTTTCCGGTTGCGCCCACTGCACTTGAAGCGCGCTGTTTCAAACATAGCTGCCGCCAGCTCAGGTTCTCCTTACCACCCCTTTCCTTTTACATTGTCTCTCCCGTCTCTTCAACAGTCATTGTGTGACCCTTTCGAATCATCCTGCTCACTATGGCGCCCAAGAAGAAAAGCAAAGTTGATCTTTCGCACCTGCGCTCTCTCGTTCAGGAATGTGTAGGCCGTGCGGGATTTAGGTGTAAGGTCAATCGCTGCATTAGGGCTACAGACACCATAACCCAGCATACCCTGCGGGATGTAGGACCTGACAGGCTGTCTGAGGAGGGAGTGTGCAGGCCTCACGGGACACAATGCCGTGAGGCCTAGTGATGATCTAGGGATACAAAACACAGTAGCGCAATATCCCGCAAGGGATTGGGCGTTAAGCGGGCGTCTAGAGGAGGGTATTGAGATAAGTGACTGTATTGGTTCATTGATTTTTGTAGAGAGGTCTAGGCAAGGGCTGATATATGCACAGTGCCAAGAGCCTAATATAGTAGAGCCGTAGTGTCACCATACACGTCACGTCTCAGCACCATGATATTCAACACTCCCACTTGATGAATGCCGTCAGGAAGTCCATCGACCATCTTCCATGGTGATAATAGGCCCCGTTAAAACCTTCCAGAAAAACCTTTTAGGGAAAGGAAGGAAAGGGTGCCCATTTTGCTAGTTATCTGGCAATCCTGTTGCCCATGTGCGTCACTCAACACCCAGTCCCCTTCGAAACCATTCAAATCTGTCTTGGGGGAGGGGCTTGGTGAAGCCATCGGCAATCTGCTCTATAGTTGGGACATATTTCAGCTCGACTGTCCCAGTTCCTGCGACCTGCGCTGGATATCCATATGCTTTGTGCACGAGTGGTACTGCGGGTTTGAGGACAAGGCAATGGCTCCCTGGTTGTCGCCACATATGATGGTTGCTATCTTGCCTTGACTTATGTTCAGCTCGTTGAGAAGCCTTCTCAGCCAGATTGCTTCCTTGGTTGCTTGTGTCTGGCCCATAAATTCAGCCTCGCAGGTTGACAGGGCAACAACACTCTGGCGCTTAGATTGCCAGCTGATTGCTCCGCTTCCAATGTTGAATATATATCCGGCGGTCAATTGTCATGTCTTGTGACAGCCGGCCCAGTCTGCATCAGTGAATCCTTTCAACCTCTGAAGGTGGCCTTTGTATGTAAGCTTTAGGTTCTTTGTGGTTTTGAGGTACCGTAGAATGCGCCGGGCAAGCTTCATGTGTTGTGGGCCAGGATTTGCCAGGTGTCGACTTGCCATAGACACCGCATACGCAATGTCCCCCCTACTTCTGAGCATGATGTACATAAGAGATCCGACCATGCGTTGATATTCAATCCTCTCCCTCTTTGAGCAGTTGTATTCTGGACTGTTTTCTGCCGGTGGTGAGGTTTCGATTGGCGTGCTAACAGGCTTGCAGTCGCCAAGCCCAAACTGGCAAACAACCTTGGTGATGTAGGCTTCTTGGCTTAGGTACAGTACCCTATTCTGTCGGTCCCGCTGGATAGACATTCTGAGGTAGTAGCTGCATGGTCCAAGGTCTGTCATCTGGAAGCGATTCTTGAGAGCTCTCTTGATCCTCTTTATCTCTGCGTTGCTTGGTCCAACGATCAGGAGATCGTCCACATACACTGCAATGTACATGCTGCTTTGCACAAAGATGCCAAGATTGGCATTAATTGGCTCAAAGCCGAGGCTGCAAAGGAAGTTTGTGAGCGTTTGGTACCAGATGCGCGGAGCTTGCTTCAAGCCGTAGAGTGCTTTCCCAAGTTTGCAAACTCTCGGTGTGCTGTCCGCCATGTGGTGAGGTTGCTCAACGTAGATCTTGTGGTCTATATTGCCGTATAGGAAAGCAGTTTTGACGTCCATTTGTTCAATCTCAAGATCTACAGCGGCCGCAATTGCGAATAGGGCCTTGTAGCTCATTGGCTTGACAACAGATGCGAATGTTTCATCGTAGTCAATGCCCTCTTCTTGGGTGAAGCCTCTAACCACCCATCTGGCCTAGTGACGGATGACTTCTCCGTGCGGTCCTTGCTTAAGCTTGAAGACCCACTTGCCGCTAAGGACACGACGATCTCTAGGAGGGTTAACAAGCTCCCACGTCTTATTTTGTTTGAGTGAATTGACTTCTTCAAGCATTGCCCGCTCCCATTTGGGCCAGCTTGTATTGTTCTTTGCTTGGTGAACAGTTTTTGGTTCAAAAGGTTCCGTTTCTTCCGCAGCTATTGTCAAGAACGTTGGGAGTACGTTGCCTTCAGGTACATTCATTAGCGCGAGCTCTTCCTTGCTGTCATCCAATGTGTCTGATGCGGCCTGCGGTATACGGATTTGGAGTTCAGGGTGATATTCTAAGGCCTCTTGCCTCACTCCATGAACTGGGCAATCAAGCTGGAGTCTTGGATATTGTTGATGTTCTCCTAAGGCTTGATCATGTTGGGCATCGTCCCGTTGCTGGTTGCCGCTAGGTGGTGGTTCGTCCCCTTGTGGAGTCACTGGTTCTGACCCTTGCGGAGTCCCTGGTTCTGACCCAAAGGCATCGTCACTCCTGAGGGGCGACAAGGTCCTATATCCCTGTTCAGCAACTGGCTGCGAGTTATTGTTACTCGATTGGAACGGCGCTCTCTCTCCCGAGTCATTGTTACTCTGTCGAGATAGTGTTTGCAAGTCTTCGTTACTCGCGCGAGGTAGTCTTTGCGGGTCCCCGTCGCCCGCACAAGGTAATATTTGCGAGTCCTCGTCTCTCACTTCAGACCAGTTTTGTTCTTGTGCTGCCTCGGACGCGTGACGTCCAGAGGCTGGCACGGATGCTGACCGTATACTTACCAACGGTTGGTTTAATAGCCCCACCGTCATGCTCCCCCCTGCGGCAGCAGCCGTTGCCTCAGGCAAGCCATATCGTTTGGCTCCCACATCTTGTATTGTTTGTGTGGAGGGAGGCACAAGGGCTTCTTGAAATTCAGCATTTGGGGTTCCAACAATCCTTCCATCTTCAAGTAGGATGCGGTAGTTGGTAAACCCTTTGTAGCCTAATAGGATGCATGGCCTTGTTTGTGGCTCAGTCAGTTTCTTCCTTTGCTTTGGTGGGACTAGGTATTCCCCCCTCGACCTGATCACCCTTAGTCGTGACAGATCAGGCTTCTTGCCGTACCATGCTTGATACGGTGTCATGTGAAGCCTTGACAAGGGCGATCGGTTTGAGAGATATGATGCTGTCCGGGCCATCTCTGGCCAAAATTTTGATGGGAGTTTTGCGTGTGCCAGTGTAGGTCCCACTCGATCATAGATTGTTTTGTGGGCTCTTTCAGCAACTCTATTTTGCTGATGTTGATTGACGCCAGTGACCTCGGCTTGGATTGCCCAAGAGTAGAGCATAAATTTCATTTCTTCTCCCACTTGCTCAGGGATTCGGTCGAGACGTATTCGTCTACACTTTCGTTCAGGATGCTCATTGTGATCAAGGAAGAAGCGTAGCAACTCAATGATAAAACCCTGTCGGCGTAGTATAGGGATGACCTCAATCCAGCCAGTGAAGTTATTGACGATGGTGAGCCAGTAGCAGTTGCCATCCAGGCCTTCATCAAATGGCCCTGCGACATCTATGTGAAGGAGCTCCATTGGGTATTCTCCCTTCCTGCCTGGATGGTTGTGGGGCTTCTTGGTCATTTGCCCCTAGAGACAGGGGTTGCATGGCTCTCGCGGCTCCACATCTCAAATGCCATAGGCTTGTTTCTTGAGCTGCCGCAGGTTTGCATCGCTTAAGTGAGCTAATCGGTGGTGCCAGAGTGTCAATTGTGGGCTGACGTGATAGGCTAGAAAGGAATAATTTGTCCACAGGTCTAGCGCGTAGACCCCTTGGTATTGACTTGCGGTGTACAGGCATTCCCTGTTCTTTTCGCTGCGAATAATGGCATTCTGAATTGACAGCTCAACCTTTGCTCCGCATTTGAACAGCTGGAGCACAGATATAAGATTTGCGTGTGCAGATGGGACGAAGAGAACGTTGTCAAGGACCAACCATCTCCGCTTGCCACGTACGTTGCACAGGATGTTTACCGTCCCCACTCCTGACAGAGACGTAGAGGCTTCAACGCTTCTAAGTGGAGGTCCATAGTACTTTTCCATCTGTACAAATTTCAAGGCGCTGTTGCAGACGTGCTGCGCACAGCCAATGTCAATAATCCAGGCATTGCAGATTGGCAGTGTCTTGATAGCCATCATCGCAAAAGTGTGGGCGAGCATAGCGGTGTTGGCCTGGACGTCTTTGTTGAATGCTGCATTGACATCTTCCCCGGTAGCCCTTATTGCAGTGAAGGTAGGCTTTTTTGGATCTCTTGGGCCGCCTACCTTGTCGCCTTTGTTATCAGAGGAGTATTGCCTTTTTGATGGCTTGTGTCGACTGGAGTTTGAGTTCCCCGGTCTTGCCTTGCGTTCTTTTTCGTGCTTGCCTTGGCTACCCAGCCTGGGATTTTTCTTGAAGCACTCAGATTCCGCGTGGTAGGGCTTCTCACAGAAGGCGCAGTAGGGTATATCATCAATTTCGACTTGACACGTTTTTCTGTCAGGCGCGAGTATGAGTTTCTTACGACCTGGTCCCCGTATCAGAGCAAGGGCAGGAAGTGCTTGTCGCTCAACCGGTTGCTCAGCTAGTTGTCCTTTCCTGTGCTCTTCTTGGATTGCCTTGCTCTTGATGTAGTCAAATGTGGGTGCCGCTTTAGTGACATTCCCGTCCGCGTCTCTGTTGTTGACAAGGTTCATTTGTCTGAAGATATGATTGCGAAAACCTTTGTAGTCAGCCCCCAGCGCATCAATAAAGAGGAATGTTTGCCCAATCTCCTGGGTGGTGCAGTCTGGGTTGAGTAGAAGTTGCTCAGCGTGGATCCTTCTGATCTCAGCTCCAAGTGCTTGGACGCTCCCGCACCTTTCTCGCGTAAGGGATTGGTATTGCCGCTGTAAGTTAACAAATGTCCCAGAGCCTTCTGGCTTAAAATTCTCCTTAACTGCCTGCAGAAGTGTTTGGACTTGCCAAATCTCAGAAGCCTTGACCCGTTGCGCGGCATTGTGTGTCAGTTTCGCCGCAATCATTGCCGTGTAGAGTCTCTGGCGGTGGTGCCATTGTTGTGCTTCTTCTTCTTCTATAGGTGGTGTTGTTCCGTCTTCAGCAACTGCAGATATTTGAATGAACTCATGAACCTTTTGTTTCCATTGAAACCAGTTACCAGCGTTATCCAGTACTGGAATAGCATTATAGAACGCAGTCAGGCCGAACTGCTCAAATTTTGCAATGTCAGTCATAGTGACGCTGGGCCTTCTTCTGCGCTGAAGAACTCTGATTTGCTGTAGGAGGCGCTTGAGGCGACTAAGGGCGTACAATTTGACGAGGTGACTGAGCGTGCCTCCAGACCAAACAGCTCTAAACTTGATGCATTGCTTAACTTGCTTGAGATAATAGAAGGGCTGCGGTCAGATAGATTTGGCGTAGGAGAGTGGGAAGGTGGCTCGTAGTCTTTGTCTAGTGCCTTACGTAACTTAGAGTCTT
>ML976053.1:125468-152242 GCA_010015635.1 Clathrospora elynae
GGGCTTTGGCTTTAGTTTCTCGATCAAACACCTGCTTAAGCCAGGCTAATCCTATCTCATTACTAGTCCATCCAGATGGTGATGAGGTGAAGAAAGCTTGGTGTTTCTTTGGCTCAAAGTCTTGTAACCATGTGTCTTGAATATTGCCGCTCTGAGCTTGATAAATCAGTGCCGGAGTAAGAGCTGATCCATCAGCGCATATGCAAGCCAAGGTAGTAATCCACTCCCTATTGCCATCCTGGAGCATGTGCTTCATCTTTCCTGACTCGTATTGGTGCCTAGAAAACACCCGCTTCATCTTACTTAAGATGCCAATGAGAAAGCCCTTCTCATCCATATTGTATATATGGCGACTGTCAATGTTGTACTGCTCAATCTTTTGCTTCATAAGTTCGAAGTATAGGCTATACATGAAGGCGTTATTGGCTTTGAAGCGATTGCGGTCGAGGCCGGTGGCCCAATGTGAGATGAGATCAATGCTGTGGCGCTTGACGAATCGGTCCACCCAGTTCTTGCCCACAGGGTTCTTGGCTATATTGCTGGCGAAATTTCGTATCATTGGCCTTGAAGGAGGTAGTCCTCGTGCGCAAAGGTCCTTTATATACTGTACAAGCTGCTGTTCTTGTACAGTGTTGAGAAGCTGGCCATTTGCAAGCTTTGTTGTTCGTGCCTCTTGAACTTTCCGGTGGCGCCTCGACAGCGTTGTCCGCAAGCAGCCATACTTTTTCGCATATGCTGAATATTCAAAATCTTGTCCAGGTTCTAGCGATTCCAACGCTGCAAGAGCTGCGTCAATAGCTGCCATGGTCGTTGAGTAATGTAGTGTTGAAGATGGGTACAAATTTGAAGTTTGCGGGCCGTGCGGGCGCTCGGTGGGGGCGGGCGCTCGGTGGTGGCTTACGTTAGGACTACTTCAAAGCCACCTAGTTGCTCCACACTCTATTGCATGCTCAAGCAATGTGGCCTCACCAATTACAAGGCTAAAAGGCATCCAAGGCTCAAGCATGCGCATGATCTAGCCCGTCTGCGCTTCTGTAGGGAGTACCGTAACTTTCTATAGAGCCGGCGCATCCTCAAGTTCTTAGATGAGTGCTCCTTACAGAAGGGCTCAGGCCAGAATCAGGAATGGGTGTTCTGTCACAAGAATGAGAAATGGAAGTCAACTATGATTACTGAGGAATCAACTAGTTGTAAGCCAGCTCAGATGGTTTGGGGTGCTATTTGGCTCAATGAACGTGGTCAGCCCCAACAGAGTCCTCTGGTCATTACAGACCGTGATCCTAATGCTCCCTGTGATAGGTACATTGCCCAAATTTACATTTAGACGCTTAAGGAAGGTCTCAAGCCTCACTGGAGACCTTCTCAGCTGTTCATGCACAATAATGCGCCCATCCATAAGGCGTGCAACGTGCAACTGGCTCCAACACAACCAGGTTCAGACAATTATCTGGCCACCTTACTCACCATACCTCAACCCCATTGAGCACTTCTGGTGGTACCTCAAAAAGCGCATGGACTAGTTCTATCCCTAGTATAACAAATATAGCAAAGCTGAGGAAGAATGTGATGGTTTTTGTGAGGCGTTCAGAGAATGCTGGCGGCGCATCCCTAGGGCTATAATCAAGCAACTCATCTCAAGCATGCCGCAACGAATTGCGGCCTGCAGACAAGCACGTGGCTGTCAGACAAAGTATTGATATAGAGCTTCAAAGAACTTCAAAAATTATTGTGATGGCTTGTTTTGTTATAGAGTTACAGCTTCATGTTTGCAAGTTAATGAATGTTGATTTTTGCGCTAGCAATCTTGGCGGCCAGAAACTTTTGACGCCCGACTGTAATTCAATAGTGAAAGTAGCCATCTCCTGCCCCTTATTAAACATAAGATTGAGAGTCAGATTCTAAACTCCCAGTTGGGAGAGGACATAAGGAAGTTGGTTTTCATCATCTAGATCTTGCCGAGAGCAAAAGAAATATTGTAGGGGAAGACAAAGAGGAATGTTAAGGCTTCCGAGGCTTTCAGAAAGTTCAGGCATCTAAGTTGCAGTGGCGTACTGTTCGCGTGCAGCGTTTGGGTATCATGGATACGCGATTGCCGGTGGTTTGGACTTGAAGATCTTGGGGTTGAGGTTGAGGTTGAGGTTGCTCTGCAGTTCGGATACCTCTACATGGCGCTCACGTTGACTGCGACGAGCGGAGACCAGTTACTTCTTACTGCAAGCGTCTACGCTTGTTTTCATCACTGGTTGCTTGGACACGCCATGCACTGTTTGTTTGTTTCAAGCGTGTAGTCGTAAGGGCGTTCGTCGTCATCTTGCTGTGCATAAGAAGTCCTTCTCATTGATCTTGACTATTTCTCCTTTCGAACCATAGCAGCTGTTCACCATGGCTTTCACACAACCTCACCGCAGGTAAAATTATCACTATATACTTGGAAGTTCGAAACTTCAAGGCTTAAGCTACTTATTCCTCTACTTTGGTGCGTACATCCCACCTGTAAAGCATGGGAAACGTGAGAGATGTCGTCAATGAATTGCTTGACCTAGGAATTCCTCATTAGCTAATAGGTATTTACCGGCACGCCGCCTTGGCGAAAAATGACGAATATCAATGACGATCCACTCCGCCATTCCCACCCAATATGTTCCAGCTCTTAGTTCAAAAGCAATGGAAGGCAGTAGCGTGAAGCCATAAAGCCCGATGTGAGTCCCGATATATGGCCATGAATCAATCACTACCACACACCGCAAAGGGCTCGATTCTCCCCTGAGCGAACCCACTTGTTGTTCCCTCGGATCCCCATCCAACACTCTTCTCTTGAGTACACCCTTTACCCTACCTAACTTGCACCTTTATTTCGAAACCTCAATCCACCACCTCAATCAACAAGCTACATACCCTCCTCCTCCTTATTGTCCCACAATCCCGCCTCGCCCTCGCTGCGAAACCTAACCATCCAATCCCCATCACAGCCCCCGATGCCTAACCCCTCGGCCAAAGAAACGCCCGTGCACTCGGCATCTAGTTCTAGTTGCCCCCTGCCCGCCGCGTCCCGTCCGCCATAGTTCCAGGAGAGATATGCAACGCTCTCCTGAATCCAGCGAATCTACTCCAACAACGCCTTCTCCTCGTGCTTGAAGATGAATTTGATTTCCGGGCCCTGGCTGCCAGACCGGTCGCGCATAGTGTCTGGAGTAGTGCGGGAGTCGCGGGGGAAGCAGATCAGGACGTTTGCGATGCGCGATAAAGAGGTTTTTGTGGAAGACTAGTCGTGTTTAGAGTCAGGGATGATGGGGTGCGGAAAGAGAGGGTAGTTGCGCGGTGTGCAGGTGGGTCCATAGGTCAAGGGCGTGTAAGGGTTGAAGAGCGTGTTTATATCTTGGATGCGCTGGTAATTTTGAAAGAACAAGGCGAGACAAAGTTCAAGTCTAGGTGCGCGGTGGCAGAGGAGAATCAAGGGCGTCATTTCTACCCATTCGTGGACGTACCAGGGCACTTGCACCGTGACTGAGCCCCCGTACTCTTGCATCACCTCTGGATGAACTCTACCAGATCCGGGAGGTAAATGTGCACACCCATAGCCTGCCGACACAGCGCGTAGTAGTCACTACGTATCTTTCGACAAACCTGCGTTAAGCCGGAGAATCGACGGGGATAGAATTAAATTTGGAAGCATTCGTCGGGGACAACGGCATGGTAGTCGACGCGCGTCGCAGTGGGTTGCAGGTGAATACCGAGTTCAGGATCCACGTAGCACCTCGAGGCGTCGAATTCTTCCGAGTGTGCCGAGGTACCGTTGTATGGTCGAGGCTCTTCGTGACAAGGCGAGATCAAGAATCTTAAAAGTCTTAATGAAATATCAAGCAGTGTAGCAATCAAGTTTTGAACACAACTATTCGTCTTTGTATTCTTCGTATTATGGGATGACAATATCGTTTCATCATTCTATAAACTGTACACTTCTTTTAGGCATAGCTTAGATGGCCGGTAGGGAAAGAGTTTTACAACTGTGTGAGCAAAGAGCGCAATATTAGGAGAGTATCGAGAATAGACTTAGACAGGAGGAAAAAGAAACGAATGAGAAGGCCTTCACAAAGCGGTGGGCTGGCTATGCGAGTTTGCTGACTTGCTTGCAGTGATGGCATGCATATAGCGAGACGTCTCTGTCAGCGTAAGTAGTGGAGATGCCACGGCGTTGGTGGCGATAGTGCATCTTTGCGATTGAAGAGGATGAGGCGGAGGCCAGATGGGACGGCTTGGACGTGCAGTTCTTGGACGTGCAGTTGTGGTATTATGTCTCGTTACATGGCTTTGCCCTCGGATGTGCTGTTCCAGGCATGCTCGAACTGCTGCCACCCACCCTGCGGCTCCTCGCACATTTTGAGGTCGCTTACGACTAGATCGTAGTATCCGTCTTTTGGCACCTTTCCCTGACACACTGTCCCGCCCATGGCGATGTTGATGAGAAGACGGTAGTCCTCCATGCGCCTCGTGCCCTGCGGGATGCTGCCCTTCATGACTGGGCGGCCATCAATGTACCAGACCATGCGCCCTCTCCACTCCGGTATGCCCTCCTCTTCTATCCACGCAAAGCCGTAGACATGTGGCTGCAGGGGCAGGTCGGGAAGATGTGTCTCGACGACGCGGTGCTTTTGCGAGTCTTCGCCGGTATACGAGCCCCAGTGTAGACACGAGTGATTCTTGCACTCGCCGTTCCAGCTCTCGGCAATGTCGACCTCGCCGTCGGTCGGCCACTTGAAGGGGTCTGCCGGTAGCATCCAGTAGGCCGGCCATAAGCCTTCGGCGGAGGGGGACAATACCGTCGCGGTCAGGTATCCGCGCGGCCGCGATAGCGTTTGGTGCGAGGTCAGGCGCGCAGACGTGTAGCTGCCATTCTGCACCAGCGCGCGTACGATGAGCCGGTTGTCGTAGTGGAACGAGTTCGCAGCATTGTCCGTGTACATCTGCTTCTCGTTATTGCCCCAGCCATGGTCACCGATCTCGTGCCGGAAGTTATGCGATACGGGCGTGGTGATGTCGAACGAGGGCTTCCAGTACACCATCTCGCCGGGGGGTGGGGGGATGTTCTGCGGCGGCGGCGGCGGATGCGCTGATAGGGGACGGTTCTGGGGGACAGGCGGTGGACCTTGAGACTGTGGGGACTGGGGCTTGCTACCCTGCGGGATGGGCGGCGCAAAGGGCTGTTGTGGTGGATAGGCTTGACCCGGGTAGGCCTGCTGCGGAGGATGCTGCTGATACTGATTCTGCGGCGGATACGGCTGCGGGGGGTACTGGCTGCCAGAGTACTGTCCCTGGTTTGAGGCTGGGTAGCCTGGCGGAGGCTGCTGGCCCTGATAGCCATGTGGATGCTGTTGGGCTGGATAGCCCTGGGGCGGGTATGCTTGATGCTGCTGCGCTCCAGGCGGGCTGGTAAACTCCTTCACCTTCGCCTTGCCCTTCGCGAAAAGCTTGTCGAATGTGCCCGCCATTTTGACGCGATACAGTGGGACGAGCTTCGGTCAACCGTGGGACGAGCTTCGGTCGACCGTAGGATGAGCCTGCCGCTCCAAGCCGAGCGTCATGACGCAAGCGGGCATCGCCAAACCTCACCTCCTGCAACACCTTCATCAGCAGCAAGCAGAGAGCCTTCCGACTTCCGTCGTCAATGCAAACGGTACCATGATAAGCGTAGCGCGATCCTGTATTTGCAATCGATTGTATCGGCCTTTGCTCACCAATATTTCTCATTCCCACCCAATTGTTCCTTCACAACGCATCGAGTTTCCCACAAGCATCTCCTCTCGCTATCACATCGTGTCTAGTTACCTTGCTCATTCATTTTATCGCCCATCCAAGTCGCACTTTCCACTTTTGTCATGTGCCGCAAACTTGGCCTTGCCTTCGCTGGGGTTACACAATGACGTCACACACTCACGACAGCCACCTCTACACGAACAGGCGTCCAGGCCAAACGGCAGGTCAGACTGGATGCAACCCCTCACGTAGCTATCGCGTCATTCCTGCAGGCAAGCTCCTACTCAAACATAACACACCTTGAAGCTCACCAAATTCCTTTCCACCCCGTCAAATAAACACCCTTTCACACCCCCTCACACCCCCTCACACATACAACGCTAATTCTCATCGGCGCCCTCAAAACAAACATCATGTCGTCTATCATCAATGCCCTCACCGACCTCGTCACATCGGTCATGGAGCTCATCTGGTCCTTCTTCACCACCGCCGGCGACCTCGTGCAAAAGACAGCCCAGTTCGCCCTCAAGTTTGTCACCGAGATTCTCGACCTCGTTGTCAGCTTCTTCCGCGGTCTTGTGGATCTCGCGGGTGGCATAGTGAGCTTCCTTCTCGGTGAGTCTTTACCTACGCTTGGAACCATGGGGCTATACAGACCTGCTTGAACGAGATTGTCAGCTAACAATTTGCCAGGAAACGTCCTCATGCTTGGCGTCGTGGCTGCCGCCGTCTTCGGCTTCCTCCAGTACCAGCGCAGCCAGGGCAGGCAGGTCTCGGTCGGCAACAAGAAGCTGAACTAGACTTTACCCTTTCATACACCAAACGAGAATGATGCGGCGGCGAACGACTATGAACGGATAATGAGGCGGCGCAGACATCCAGGATAATGTTGGTCAGAAGGTGTCCAGATTTCCTACTTCACTACCATGGCGGAAGATTGTATGATACCCTATTCCCGACGGCAGCGAGCATAACAGGCTGGCCTTAAGCCACATCTTTGAACAACACAAATGAGGAATCCCTTTGTTATCAATTTCAGCCTCTCCGATCCCCATTTTCTCAAAGCTTGGCATAAAAGCCATGGTGTTGGGCTTACTGCTTTAGGGTCTGAATACAAATATCGCCAAACTTTGCTCTTTATTCAAGTTAACGACCGTTAATATACCCGACTTGTTGGATAGGCCTGTAGCACTAGTGCTGTAACGAGTAACTGAACTGAACGATTGTATTCTGATTGATGCATCTTGTATCTCTCTATCGGAGGGCCGGTGAGGGGTTCTTATCCCATCCGGTCCTTCCTGGAATCGCAGCCAAGTAGCCATGATGGCAGCTGGCTTACAGCCGAGCTCCATCAAAGCTCCTTGCAGTTCTATCATGATATCCCAGCTCCATTGCGGTTCCCTGCCCAAGGCGGGGGAACACGCATCCGGTTGCAGCCAGCTTTGGCTATGGCTGTGGCTATTCCCACACTGGAAGTCTTTTCTTTCTCAGTAGTGACTGTATACGTAAAGGAATGAACGTCTCATTGTGGCTGTGACAATCTGATGGGCCTCTATACAAAAGTGATTGCGTTCACAACGCCTACTGGCTAGTGGGCTAACAAGAGGCCGTGGGTCTCTGCACCCAGCCCTCTATTTGGACTGTCAATTCATTGCTGTCAATGAAACGTTCAAGGGCGCGGTTTGGTGATGTCTTGGTGAAGGCGTCCGCAGGGTTGTCCTTGCCGTTGATCCATTGGATCTCCGTGATCTTGCAACATTCATATGACTGGCGCAATGCCATGATATTGATCATGAGGCGTTTCTCCTTTGTTGTCCCAAGCTTCACAAGGCACTTGTACAAGGAGTATAAATCCGTGCAAATGACAAGGGGAACTGCAGCTAGACCAAGGCGCTCCGTGATCATCCTTAGGGTGGTGGCAATGGCAATGCCTATATCAAAACCATTGACCATGCCGTATATCTCAGAGGCTAGCACGCTCCGTGTGACGCACTTGCATTTTGTTGAGTTGTAGTGGATTACGTTGCCCCCAATTGTGAAGGTACTGTCAAAGTTTGTGGATTCATTGACTAGCATCAATATGAAGCCTAGCTGTGAACTAAGGTTGTTGTTGTTGGCAAAGGAGCCGTCAACAAAGACCATCAACTTGGCATCCAAAAGGTTGACAGGTACATAGCATAAGCCACAGTCAAGATTTTCCATCTGCCATCTGAGGCGCTTGTTGAGTGCCTTGATGTCCTCGTTGGATGGTTGCTGCGCCTGTGCGGCTATAGACAGATCAAAAGAAGCCTCTGGTTGGCAAGTTGACACAATGTATGCTCCACGGGCGCGTTGTTCCATGTATTGTTGCGCGCGATCAGACGCCTTGATTTCCACATTCTTGATCTTTCCTCCTTGTCCCTTCTGCTTAAGGTGCAAGATTGCTTTGTCAGTGTCTATTGTGAGTGTGCAGCCGTTGAATTCTAGTTGCATGTCTGGCGTTAGCACAGTCTTTGGCTTTGATTAGAACTGTGCCTTCTCAAGCTTTTTCTCTTTAAGTGACAAGAATGTGGCTGTTCCCAGCATGAGGGTATTGTCAGTCTGCATACCGACGAGCCCAAAGGCGTCTGCGTCTCCATTCTTGACTAATAGGCATGGGTTGTACGTTGACGTAGACATGTCCAATTCCTTGCAATGATGTCTGTGGTATGTTGTCCACCAGTGGACTCCTGCCTCTGCAATTCCATATAGCGGTTTGATTACATATAGCGGTTTGATTACATGGAGCAGCGTGCCTTCTGGGTATTTAGACATTAGTTCTGTTGGGAGGTGTGCGAGGATTGTCCTCTTGAGGTTTGTCTGCGCCTGTGGATACGCCTGCGTTATATCGCATAGCTCAATGGTCATCCCAAGTTGTAAGAGCGCTGGTGCCAGGGCCATGATTACACGTTGACTACAGCGTTGAATAGTTGTGTTACGGTCCAGAAAACTTACATGCAGCTGGTTGAGGCTACGGAATCACAGGCATCAACCCATTCCGCAAATCTGTCGTATTCATAATTTGGAGAATTCCTTGGCATGTTCGCGTAATTTGTGACGTGTGAGGGGCCAAAGAACGCGTCCATCCCATATGAATTAAACTGCGTAGGAGCTAGGTGAGGCTGCAAATACGTGTATACAGGACCTATACTGACTTTTTATGGTGTTTTAGTTGTCTAATATGGCCGCCCATGCTACCTACCAAGCCCATGGGGTTGCTCCTCGCATTCTGCACGTCGAACTGCCACCCGCAGGCCCACGATTTGCCAACCACGGCCTGACTACTGTCAAACGTATGGACATCTGTTGATATTTGATGCTAGGGTGGCACCCCCAGCTGATTGCAAATACTGTTGTTTGCAGCATCTGTGCCGTGTACAACGTAAAAAACAATCTCTTGACATATGGTAGTGTCCGCAAGCCAGTCAATGGCAAGCTGGGGCGTTGTCATAAGGCCACTGATGAGGACATGGAGGCTCTTTTCAACAAGCTGTATTGCCATGGATGGATGTACCAGGATGAGGTAGTAGACTGGTTGGCTATTGAGCGCGGCATCTGTGTATCCCAGCCTATGGTCTCCCGCCTCTTAAAGCAGAACAACTGGACGCGTCAAACCTTACGGCCCTTCTCTATTGATCGCAATGAGGAGCTTCGTGAGATCTATCGCAGGTGTATGAGGCAATATGAGGGCGGAGACGTAGTCTTTCTGGATGAGTCTATCTTTAATGAGAAGACAGGCTGGCGACACCACGCATACGCACCTATTGGTCATACGGCTCGTTATACACAGGACATCCGGCGAGGGTCAACATGGGCTATCCTCCCAGCATATACAATTGATGGATATCTACCTTGTACAGCCGTGAAGGAGGGGTACTTTAGCCATGAGGATTTCATGGAGTGGATTCGAGAGCAGCTGATACCTACCCTCCATGCCCGAGCCCCAGGGAAGGCATGGGTTGTAGTCCTTGACAACGTCTCAATCCATACAAACAATGAGGTTGCTCATGTCCTTAGAGACGCTGGCTTTGTTGTCCGCTACCTGCCGCCATACTCGCCTGACTACAACCCTATTGAGCTCACCTTCTCAGTGCTCAAGGCCTGGATACGTTGCAATTATCCGTACTTTCGGTCCCGCTTTCCTGGTCCGTCGCGCTTTGGAGAGTTCTTGAAGGAGGCTGTCCGGGAGAGCCGCTGTGATCGGTTTGCAATAAAGCACTTCCAGCATGCTGCAGGCGGGTTGTATATGCTAGGGATGGACAAGTTGCTAGAGGCAAGGCAGCGTCTAGAGGGCGAGGTAGCCTTTGACTGGGAGTAGTGTGAGGGTCCGTCCAACTGGAGTGTGCGACTCAAGCTGGATGGCTCTAGTAGTACATAGTTAGGGGATTACAAGGTTAGTTCTCTGGGATGAGTAGGATCAGGATTGGGGAGTGATACGAATGCAGTAGAAGGGGCTCTCTGCAAAGCGGGTTGAAGGGACAATGCGAATTGGATCAAAGGAACGATGCAAAGCGGAGGGTATCCAATAACTCCTATAGATTGCGTATCACTAAGAGCGGAGGGGCTTGCTCAGCAATTACCAGATACAGTTTCATTTAGTCGTTAGGCTAGGGTATAATGCTACGCTAAATATGCAAACAATAGAGATACATAAAGACATCCTCTTACAAGCTCGGCACCCCCCTAGCAGCCATCACCTCTATGCTCTTAGCAGTGCGGTATGTTGCCTTGAACCTATGCAAGTCTTTCCGAAAGTGGCGAACAATCCCATCCTTCAACCTGAAGTTATCTACTGCTACTCTATACAGAGCGTCTTGTGGATTAGACATATGACGAAGATCCTCAATTGTCCATCTCTGATCAAGAGCAACCTCTGCAGTATGTTTGTAATCAGCTGCGTCCTCATCATCCTGCTCACTAATAAGCCAAGAGAAGAAGGCCTTCATCTCCTTGCGTGTATCCTCTACACCAGAACCATTGACAGGGCTTGACGAGAGGGGTGGGATAGACTTTGTAGGAGAGGGCAGGGCCTGCTGCGGCGCTGCAGCAGGAGCTGGGGCAGCAGGAGCCGGGGCAGCAGGAGCTGGGGCAGCAGGAGCTGGGGCAGAAGGAGTAGGATATCCAGGTTGGAAGGGCGGGTATAGATGGGGATATCCATGTGGAGGCAACCAGCTATACGGTGGCATGGGTTGGTTTAGTTGCGCTGGGCCCTGCAGTCTCTGGAGCTTCCGCTGCCGCCGCTGCTCCTCCATCTCCTCCTCTTCGTCCTCTAGTCGTTGAAGCCTCATTCTTGCTCTTGCCTTTGCTGCCTTCCTCTCTGCGCCCTTTATGCCATCGTCATCTGAGTCATCATCAATCCTACGGCGATTATTAGGGTTAACCCGTAGCTTGTTGCCTCTCAACCTCCAAGCCTCCACAAGCATAGCTGGCGGGAGCCGGACACTGACATTGTTCTCGCCAGTAACAATCTTGTATGCCCATGAGTCCAGATTGTTAGGCCTGACCTGGTAATGGATCATGCTGCCGAGTGGGACATAACAGATGCCACCTCCATTGCGACAGTTGTCGCCTTTATGACAGCGCCAGGAGTTCACAATCTCTGCTGTGTGGTCTGCCTGGGTCTTGATTAGGGTTGCAGTCTCCATCCGCTCCTGGGCCTTCTGCTCTGCCCTAATCTCTGCACGCCCGTCCTTCAACTGCTGCTTAGTACGGTGGCCAGCCATACTTGGCGTCTCTGGCGGGTCAGACTCGTTGAAGTACAGAGGACGTGCAACAGCGCGCTGGAGGGCCTCACAGGAGATCTTAACCTCGAGCTTTACTGTCAACCGCCTGCCATCCATACGCTCCATGATCCCGTCAAACTTGTCAAAGAGCGTGGCGCCAACGTCGTAGCCAAAGTCATCAATACTCTGCTTCATGAACGTTGCTCTAGGCTTGTCGGGCTTCCACATCACAAAGCGAGACACCTATCGATACGGTCGACCGTCTGCACCCGTTGGACTGTCAATGGCTGCCATAATCTTGCTCTCCATCTTCTGCAGGTCAAAGAAGGCCCGGGTCTCCTCTGTGGTGTCCTTAAAGGCAGCCGTCCCGTTGATGCGCAAGGTGTACTCTATGTCCATTGCATATGTAAGGTCCAACTCCTCGGACTCGGCTGCCCCACTCACTGTATTAAACAGCTTCCTCCTCACTGCCAATGGCGTTACATGCGGCGATGAGAAGCACTCATCAATGGACCTTGATGACACGTCAATAGGATTACTGGCGCGCGCCCCTAGGACATTATCACACTCAACACCTCCACTCTAGGCACTAGCTGACGCCATTGTGTCTGCGGCTGCCCTCTCTTTGGCTGCCCTCTTTCCAGCTACCCTCTTTGCTGTCGTTGCAGCTGCTGTTGATAACATCTTGCGTTTACTAGAAGCCACCCAGGGCGGCGATAGCGGGGCGTCTGTCATTCCACTAATAAGCCTCGCCTCTACAGGGGGCAACAGCCACTGTACTGACTTACCCCCAGGCCTTTGTACAGGTTTGCGCTTCCTCTGGGATCGCACTGGTGCGTTACTCGGGGCGGTGGCGGCCTCATTGGCCTCGGCAGCCTTGTTGGCCTTGTCGGCCTCCTCCATTTCCTGGAGAGTACGTGGGAGCCTGCGACGCGGCATATTAGACAACTACAACACCATGGAAAGTCAGTATAAGTCCTGTATACACGTATTTGCAGCCTCACCTAGCTCCTACGCAGTTCAATTCATATGGGATGAACGCGTTCTTTGGCCCCTCACACGTCACAAATTACGCGAACATGCCAAGGAATTCTCCAAATTATGAATACGACAGATATGGCAGCGAGGGGCAGGCCAAGCGTGACACGTGACTACCGTACGGCTATTACCCCGCAAAACGGATAACAGTTGTGCTGCTCCCGCTTCAAGCTGTCCCAATTGTCTTGGCGCAGCATCTAGCAGTCTCGGTGCAGCAGCAGCTAGCAGTCTCGGTGCAGCAGCAGCTAGCAGTCTCGGTGCAGCAGCAGCTAGCAGTCTCGGTGCAGCATTTAGCAGTCTCGGTGCAGCATCTAGCAGTCTCGGTGCAGCATTTAGCAGTCTAGTAGCAGCAGTCTCGGTGCAGCAACCCCAGTGTAGCATTCTAGATTGACCTATTGACACCAAGACGTCGAGACACCATACAACGAGACAACGAGACGCACTGGCCACAGGATACAGTATATAGACAGCATGGAGAGCCCTTATGGCTCGACGTGTTCAACTCATCAAGTGAAAGCAATACTACTGTTCTATCTTCAATACGCTTTGCAGAGAGCCCCCTCTGCTGTCTGTGTATCACCCCTTCGATCCTGATCCCGTTCATTCCAGAGAACCAACCTTGCATCCCCCGACTACGTACCATACATCTAGCCTTCCAGCTTCGGTCGTACCCTCCAGTCGGACGGACCCTCACAGCTATATAGGGAATTGGCTATCCTGGCACAGTTGTTGCCTGTGTAGACCCCTCTATGCCAGAGCACCGTCTTCAATGACTTCAACCTACCGCGTTCAACCTTGAGGAACATCTCTTTTGTCCATCCTTCAAAGTCCCCAAGGTAATCGTCAAAGAGGTGATTGTCCCATACCATGGCCAGGTGGTAGTCGTGGATAGTTTTGGCGACCCAGGTTGTGGCATGTGCCTTGCTCGCGTCCGCTGGTGCGGGTATTCCCCAGAGAGAGGTATCAATCCTCTCGAGCGCCACTGCGTATGGGCAGTTTCCCATGAGATGCTTGGCAGTGTATCTAGCCCAGGGCGAAGCGGCTTCCCCATGTTCACTTGAGCCATGCTCTAGTGTATCGCCAAGCAGTTGTTCTTGAGCATCAGCAGCATCCGCGGCGCTGCTGCTGCTGCTGCTTTGGTTGTCTGCCATTGTGCTGGCGGGTGATGACGCGTTGTCAATGGTTGTCTTGTCGGTTCGTCGTTCCGACGCTGGTTGTTATACGTAAAGGTCGTCTGGAGATGTTTGTATTGGTGATGCGTTGCTGACGCACTGTAATCCAGCATCGGTCTGGATTAGGAGCTTTGAGAGGGAGGTTAGGAGTGCCTTGCTCTGTTCTTAGCACAGATGTATCATCCCGAGACTTCTCGCGTCGGGGTATCAACAGTCTGCCTTTTGTGCGTTGATGACGCGCTGTAATCGAGCTTCGGCCTGAATCATCAGCTATAGAGGGAGGTTAAGAGTGCTTTGTGTTATCTCTGCCTCGCTCTGTTCTTAGCACATATGTCTTGTCCTGAGATGGGGTTTATCACGTCAGGATGTCAACAATCTGTCTCTTTGTGAGGGTCCGTCCGAATGGAGGGTACGACCGAAGCTGGAAGGCTAGATGTATTGTACGTAGTCGGGGGATGCAAGGTTGGTTCACTGGAAGGAACGGGATCAGGATCGAAGGGTTGATACACAGACAGTAGAGGGGGCTATCTGTCAAGCGTATCGAAGATAAAACAGTAGTATTGCTCTCACTTGATGAGTTGAACACCTCGAGCCATAAGGGCTCTCCATGCTGTCTATATACTGTATCCTGTGGCTAGTGCGTCTCGTCGTCTCATTGTCTCGCCGCGTGGTGTCTCGACGTCTTGGTGTCAATAGGTCAATCTAGAATGCTACACTGGGGCTGCTGCATTGAGACTGCTGCACCGAGACTGCTAAATGCTGCACCGAGACTGCTAGATGCTGCACCGAGACTGCTAAATGCTGCACCGAGACTGCTAGCTGCTGCTGCACCGAGACTGCTAGCTGCTGCTGCACCGAGACTGCTAGCTGCTGCTGCACCGAGACTGCTAGATGCTGCGCCAAGACAATTGGGACAGCTTGAAGCGGGAGCAGCACAACTGTTATCCGTTTTGCGGGGTAATAGCCGTACGGTAGTCACGTGTCACGCTTGGCCTGCCCCTCGCTGCCATATTTGCGGAATGGGTTGATGCCTGTGATTCCGTAGCCTCAACCAGCTGCATGTAAGTTTTCTGGATCGTAACACTCTTCTACCTTTGCTGTCTGTGATTGCCTCAAGCAATCACTGATCAGTGTTGGATAGGCCTGTAGCACTAGTGCTATAACGAGTAACTGAACTGAACGATTGTATTCTGATTGATGCATCTTGTATCTCTCTATCGGAGGGCCGGTGAGGGGTTCTTATCCCATCCGGTCCTTCCTGGAATCGCAGCCAAGTAGCCATGATGGCAGCCGGCTTACAGCCGAGCTCCATCGAAGCTCCTTGCAGTTCTATCATGATATCCCAGCTCCATTGCGGTTCCCTGCCCAAGGCGGGGGAACACGCATCCGGTTGTAGCCAGCCTTTGGCTATGGCTGTGGCTATTCCCACCCGACTACATTCGCTCCTTTCCGATTCTTCCATGTCGGATTGTTTCTTTTCTCACGTGTGCACATGCAATTATGCAGAACCTCAACCCCTTCTCGCGCAAGACGATCCCTTACGACCGCATCTCCAAGGAGTTCTCCGAAAACGACGGCGGTTCTGGCGGCCAATCTAGCAGCTCCGACCCTTTTCTAGCTCAGAAGGAAAAACATGAAGATGAAGACGACTTCCTTCGATTCAAACACTTGCTGCGACTGCGCAGTTTACGACTGCGACACGCGTGCTCCTACCTATTCGTCGCGCTCTTAAGCCTTCTCGTCGGTCTGATCCTGGGTCAGTTCTTCGGCCTCGAGAATGATATCGACGGCTATCTCAGTACGTTTCCTCTCTCCACTGTTACCGTCGCTCTACAACTCCTCAAATTTCATGAAGTGGATATAATAACACTTGAACAGCGCCATACGGCAGCACCCACCGCAACATTCGAGACGTCGTGTGGTGGGAAAACAAGACCTTCACAGCCGAGCCCAGCGAGGAAAGCGAGAAAGCGTGGATGAGCGTCATACCGATCGGACGCGGCTTTATCGACCACCCCGTTCTGGCGCCAAAGCAGATGAAGTGCGTTAGTGTCTTTCACGAGTTACACTGTTTGGTATGTTGGCTCTCTTCCCACCTCCATTTCCGTTTCCCCCACCATGGCAAATACTTACAGAAAATCAACAGCACGGCATCCGCTCAGCATACTTCCGCAACACCTACATGCTCAGCAAAACCAGACACCAACTCGCCCACCTCTTTCCCTCCTCCCGCTCCCCTCTCAACGCTCCAAACGACCACCCACACATGCCCCCAACCCCTTTCGTCTCTAACCCTTACCTTGAAGAGGTGCTAAAGCACCTGCCACCCGCACACCTCAATGCAGAACACATCAATCACTGCTTCGACTACATTCGCCAGGCCCTCATGTGTGCTGCAGACTCGAATCTAGAGGATCTGGAGATTGATCCTTCGGATGGGGAGCTGGGGGCGGATGGCTGGGGGATCAAGAGGACTTGTAGGAATTTCAAGGCCGTGTTTGAGTGGAGTGAGAAGTGGAGAAGTGGGGATAGTGATGGAATTGCTTAGATGTGAGGAAGAGTTAGGAGAGGGAGAGGGGGGTGCTAGAGAATGGGGCTATGTGTTTGTAACATTTAGGTGCGGAAGATGTCATGTTGATATTCCTCGTTCAATCTCTTAGGGGAAACCATCAGGTTTGCGCGGTCTGTTGTGAAGATAATTGTACGCTCATTCTGCCAAAAACAGTCGGCTGGCATACTAAAAGTGCCATACTGCGTGTAAAGTATAGTACAATGCATGTGAAGGGTATATCTCAATGACGGACACGATGGTAAGACATCAGTCGTTCTTCCACTTTAGCGAGAACTGCTCTTCCACCACAAATCCCATTCCTCAGTTTCATGGATGTTGCATCATGGTGCTTTGACAACCCAAAGCTCTCATTTCCGAATATCCGGCTCATGCCACGCCACGCCACGCCACGCCACGCGAATGCCAAGTACATCCAAGACAATGGTCGATGCGCCAAGCAGTAGCCTATTTCAGACGGTCTCGCTGGTGCTGACGGGCGCGTATGTCGAGGTGGTCCTCCACACGGTAATCTTTCTAATCACAAAACTATGAGGTGTATAAGTTTCTATTCGTATTGATCTGGAATATATAATATGATACGCAACAACGTGGAGAAGATGACAAACTTACTATAGTACAAACAATGCAAAGAGCAAGATGAAGACATTCGCAATCGGATGCGAGATGGTCTGGTGCAGCATGCTCTTCCCACCAGACGTCTGGTCCGGCGTTCCGATGTCGTTGTTGTTGTTGTTGTTGTTGCCGTCTCCAGACGCTTTGCGCGCGAGATCCAAAACCCAGGCCGCGGCCTCGTCGGCGTACTTGTTGAAGTAGTCAAGGTGTTTAGACATGTCCTTGTTCTCCGTGTGGGGCGCGCAGATAGGGTCGCCGGGTTGGCAGTACTCGCGGAGGATGCCGGCGTCGGCGTAGGGTTGCAGGCCGGCGTTTTGCTCTGCGGTTCGGGGTGCGCCGCCGTCTGAGATGTCGCCGCCGCCTTTGGTCCAGGATTTGCCTGCGGAGCGGCGCGTGGGGCCAAAGGCGAGGGCTGCTACGACTGGCGACTGTCAGTATACAGCTGTTCTTCAAGTATATAAGCCAAAGGTAAATTGAGACGTACCCTTGGAGCCTGGCGCACTGGTCATGTTCATCTTCGGGTTTTCCTTCTGCACGCATCCCCAGAGCTCTCCACCACCGCCACCAAGCACATCGAGAATGACGCTGCCGCCCTGGCTGAAGCCCATGACGATCAAATGGCTATCCGGACACCGCGCAGTGTAATTCCTCATCTGCTCCGCGCCATTTATCGCACCCTCATGCGCCGATATACACCACCGCTCCCCGCCGTTCATCGCCCAGTATTCCACATCCTCATACCCGCAGGCCTTGGGGTTCTCGTTTGTGTTCAGCGCATCGCAGACTTTGCCGACCGTCTCGATAACATGCCCCGGGTACGGCGAAGTCGAGCCCCGAGCAAGGAAGTGGTGGTACGTTTGGCATTCGTTCGTTTTCAAGTTTTGAAATTGCGGGCAGTCTTCGAGTTTGGTGCACACTGCGAGTGATGTGGACGCACAGAGGAGCGCGGACAAGGCTATCCGGGGTATCATTCTTGCAGCTGGTGGGGGAATAAAAGAGCGACTTTTGTGGGATCAATGGAGGGAGGAATCGCGCCCAAATACACACGGAAGCTCAGAAGACCAGCTTATCGTAGTAAAAAAGGAGATGGCAAAGAAAGCGGGCAGAAGAGAAAAAGAGAGAGAGTATAACACCCAGTACTCATCTCAAAGATCAGAGTGGAGACCCACACCGTCGCCCTGTTTCACAAACTTCTATCCGGGGAAAGAAGTGCGCGTCTTTTGTGAGAGCCAAGAAAGATGTGAGCATGCTTCACCTTCCTGGGATAGGTTGAGAATGGTGATGATTGCCGTAAGCCAAGCGTTTTGGTGCTTCCATATCCCGGTTTCCGGCGGGTAGAACGGCTGCTAGTGTGCCGCTGCCATCAGCCACGACTGCGCCCGTTTTCTGCAACTAGAATACGCCTAAAGTGCGGGTGATACAGAATAAATGGATGCGTCTCGGTATACATTACGGCGGCGCGAAAAAAGGGTGTATGTCTTCACGGCTGTGATTGTCGAATTTGCTGGGCTCGGACACCGGGAGGCTAAAGTGCGAACGCTGATCTTGGCAAGGGGTGCGCGAGTAATGTCCGCTCTTCACTTTCGCACTCGCGATTTCGACCACTCCACTGCCAACATACATACCGCGTGCGCCGTGAGTGTCACTGTACTCAAACTCATGGCTGCATCATCACTGATTGCTTTCTGCTTTATAGTTTGATGCACTGCAGGCGCTGTCAATATAGAGGGAGGTACATCACTTTCGGAATTTGGTTTCTCAACTGTAACCCACCCTACGGCTGCCACTTGCAACCTGCGTTGGCCTTCCACATCCGCGTGCAAGTATACAAAACTTCAGTGCACCAAAAGAGAAAAGCTTGCCGGGTTTCCTCGTTGCTAAAGGTGCCGGCGCAATGTCTTCTACCACGGAAAGCTAGGTAATACCCTGGAAACAGTAACCTTTCCAGCTCTCAAGGCTGCACAAGACCTCTTGCACTCTGCCACATCGGAATGGTTATCGATCTGCCTCGCGATGCGACCACATCTTCAAGTTCTGGCATCGTATCAACAGCTCCGACGAGGAACCGTACGTTGGCGAGGCGGATGGAAGCTGACGTCCGTCGCGAAATCTTGACACCAACCAAGTCCAGACGTTGCTACACGTTGGGAAATTCCAGGAGTTCTCTCAAGGAATCTGGATGTGTTGTCTATCACCAGATCACACCTGAACGTCGCGCGCCTCGACTTTGACCCCTTCACCCTGGCAGCTTCCCAAGAGACCAAGAAGAATCCGAAAACTTGCGGGATGTCAGACCTGCGCTCATCTGGCTCGGCGTACGCAAATCCACATGCGGATGTTGCTAGCGCGGCCACTTCCGAAGCCGATTTTTACCACCACACGACGTCACTCAGACCCTTCCTCCATACCTGTCCCAATGATCACTTTTATATTTCAGATGACAGCGTGGATGATGTGCAGATTTATAGACAGTCAGACCTACGTAGCTGTGATTGTGGTTCTTCTCGTGCGAAACAGCTACAGATCCCTTCTCACTAATAGCCTCATCTCCTAGAGTTTCTTGACTAGCCCACACGCCTAAAGTGGAACAAGGGACCATCGTTCTCCACTCAAGCCAACAAACCTTGTGCATCTGTAATCGACACACACATCCCGCTAAAATTTCAAGGCCGTTGAGAACCCGCTACCATCATCTACTGTCCTTGGCTTCGGAACGGGTACCAGTAGTACGTAATTTTGTCAAGTTTTTCCCTTGCACAATATACTGTCAACTCTTTTTATCTCACGTTTATTCTATCTCCGACGACGTCTTTATACGCGTTCCGTCCCCGCAGTTTAATCTACAAATTCTTACTTTATCGCTCTTTTCAACCTTCTTGACGATTCTACGACCTCACATAAAGTACCTGCGGGGGAAATTGCTCAACCCAAACAACCATGAGCAAGAATGATTCCACTACAGCCTGTGGCGACCTTCTCAAGCAACAATCACACGATCTTGACACCAAGCCCGAATCTCTCAAAGCCGTACCCATGTCCCCCAAGCGACCCACGCTTCCCTTTGAAGCAGGCCCAACACAAGACTCAGAAAACCTCATGCGCCACCCGGCGTTCATTGATGGCGAGAAGTACGATTCGCAATCCGAGAGCGACACACACGTAGGCGACGTATCAGACATTCAAAATGCGAGTCAACGACCAACGAGCAGTGAACCGTCTGCTAAGAAGAAACTCACGACTTCACAAGCCGTCATCATATTCGTAACCAACGAAGTCGGTATCGGAATGCTGTCATTACCTGCCGCTCTCAACACATTGGGATTCTTCCCAGGTATCCTCTGCATCTTTGTCATGGGCATGCTGAGTTTGTACACTGCATACAATCTGGTCCAGTACTGGCGGAAGTATCCGTACATGCTGAACATTGTCGACTACGGTCGCGTTCTTGGTGGGCCCTGGCTCGAAGGCATCTTCGCTGTTGGCTTTTTGATCAACATGGCACTCATCAGCGCGTCAGCACTCGTCACCCTCACCATTGGCCTCAATACCGTTAGCGAGCACGCAGCCTGCACGGTCGTCTTCACCGTCGTTTCTGCTCTCGCGATGTGGGCAATGTGCGTACCACACAGCATGCGCTTCGTCTCTTGGGCGTCCTGGCCCTGTACCGCATCCATCATTGCTACTGTCCTTATCGTCATGATCACTCTTGGCGTACAAGGACCACGAGACCCAATGGTACCACTGAACTTGAAGGTGATCGGCAACCCGACATTCACGCAAGCTGTCTCCGCCTTCTTGAACATCGCCTTCGCCTTCGCCGGTAACCAGGCCTTTCCAACGGTTTTGGCTGAGATGGAGAACCCCTCCCGCGACTTCCCGCGCGCCGTGACGATCGAAAAGTGCATCTCTACCACCATTTACATAGTCGTCGCAGCGACCGTCTACGCTCTATCGGGGGAACAAGTTGCTTCTCCGGCACTTGGATCTCTGCAAACCACCATGGCAAAGGTCTCTTACGCAGTCTCATTCATCGGACTTCTTGGAACCGGCTTGGTCTTTGGTATGACCGCAGCACGTTATCTGCACGTCTTCTTCATGCGCCACATCAACTTTCTCAAGCGCAATAATAACGACACGAATGGTAACGAGCGCCGCTCGTCCACCGCTCGCGACCCTTCTCGCGGCCGCCGCTCATCCATCGTTGTGCCCGAAGCCAGCAACAAGGCTGACTGGGCAGTCTGGATCTTCTCCGTAACCCTCTTTTGGGTCGTAGTATGGATCCTCGCCAACGCCATCCCCGTCTTCAACTCGCTCCTTAACATCTCGGCTTCGCTCCTCCTATCATGGTTCACCTGGGGTATCACTGTGTTGTTCTGGTTCCATCTCAACTGGAACGGCAAATGGCGGTCTAGTTGGAAGAAACTGGCGACTGCCACTTTGAACGCTTTCATCATGCTCTTGGTGTTTTTCATGATGGTGCCGGGCATGTATGCTAGCATAGATGCGCTGCTGGCGGTGTTTGCGGACCCGAATCAGCAGGTCAACGGCGCGTTTACGTGCGCTGATAACAGTGCTGTTTAGGGGGACGAAGACTGTAAGATAGACGATGGACGTCGTACTCAAAGATAGATACTATCTCCTAGCACATACGAGGGGAAATCGCAAGGACTAGAAACTCTTGTAAAGGGCTATGAAAGGTAGGACTGAACTACTTCGCTAGGCTTACTTGTTTTCTCCTCTCTTTTTTTACCCCTGCAAGTTTACACTGTATGTGACAAAGGCCAGTATCTTTACTTGGCATTCTTGCACGATGGCATGTTTACGGCCAGCAAGGGTTGGACTGTATTCGCAGATCTGCCACGCTAGCGTACAGTGGTAAGAAATTACAAAATCTCCTGTCACAAGCCTTTTGGAGATGGGGCTCCGCGGAACAATCGCTATTCACTGAAGTACGACCACTAAACTCTTCTTCACAAGGCTATATTAGTCCACGAAAATTTCTTTATACGGATCCCTCTAAATATGTACATGGTGATTTATGTCTCTTCGCACGATAATACGTTCTGTTGGCTTGTTCCTACGTTGCAGCATAGTCTTGTTTAGTAGCCTTAATTGTCAGCCTATCCAGATTAGTTTCCTTAGGTAATCTTGTCTATATATTGCCCTCATTGTATGCAACTTGTAATATAACCAAGTCCTCTTCTTCACTTGACGCCTTTGTACAGGCTAATATTAATAATGAATTTTCGCAGCAGGAAAACGAGGCAGAAGGAAATTTGACACCATTACATGATTATGCCTTTTGTCTCTCATCTTTCTAGTATTTTCAACATAGCTCTTAATACCAGGCCGTTGCTAACTTCTCGTTTAACCTAGAAGCAAACACTAGCCAATCCTCGATGCATGTAAGCGTCGGTACCTATAGGCGTACCCATCCCACGTCCCTAAAACATGGTTAATAGATAAATTTGATTCTGATTTCTAGATCTACTAGGTTTTACAGTGCAAGCCAATTGGTACGCCAAGACACTCTTTGAGCAGTTGTTGACTATGTGGGCAAAGCTCTGCAATGAGATCTACGCAATGTGTTAACAAGCTGGTCTCATCTAGCATATGCATACCCGTCACATTCCTTGTTGGAAGGAAGCTCAAATCGGACACTTCTTCCAGCTTCCACACTTTCAATCGTATTGCAGTAGACAAGATGTCAACAACCGCACATAAGAACTGTCTTGTTTGCAGATCTCGGCATTTTTGGATCAGCTTGCGGGATCGTCTCGCAGTGTTTGGGGAAAGATGCTCCTTTAATTCCTTCAAGCGTTTGTAGGCCTTTGACTTGCCTTCAAAGAGGTACAGATTGCGCAATCTCTGATTTTAATTTGTTCAAAGTATTTTGCCATTGCAGAAAGGTCTTGTAATCAAGCTCCCAGGTATCCAACAAGTCCTGCTAATTGAGTCTCTATTCCTGGGTAAACTTTGACCAAAGCGTTACCCCTTCTGCTACGGAAGCAGGCATAGGTTGAACAGGTTCAACGAGCTTCTTCAGCTCATCCAACAATGTGTCAGGATTGCAGTACTCCCGTATACCATTGAATGTAGCTTTATTGCGTTGTATGACAGCCATTCTTGCCAATCAGATAGTTTCTCAAGAATGACAGTGGCCTTGGTAATAAGACCAGACGATTCGGTTGCGGCCATTGCAACAAGCAATACAGTAGCAGCAAAAGAGGTAAAACAATGTATTCAACAATCAGATAAAATGATGGAATACGCCTCAGTAAAGATCAATGAACAGCAGTTATTGAAAAACAGGTGGAGTGACGCTATCCGGGCTCATAACTGTTGCAGTAGACAAGATGTCAACAACTGCATATGAGAAACGTATTGTTTATCCTCCGGAGTAGACGAACAAGTTTATATACACAAGATATACGTAATTACATGACGCAAATGGAACATAAATGAAGGTGATAGAAGATGCTCAAAGGTGGAGCCAAGATAGTATTGACAGAGCCAAGGGCATCGGTCTGATAGCAACAAGGATGACCGTAGTTTGGTAACAAATCATCAGATAGGATTCGAGTTTCTATCACTAGTATATATCACATCCCGCCACGCGCGTGTGTTTTGAAGACGTCAGTGTCTATATGTCAGCCAGCAACGGCGTCTAAACTAGAAGATTTTACCATGACGTTACTTGATCATGTCTCACTGTCGATTCAGAGCCCCCACAGCTGATCCGTAATTTTTTGGATACTCCACTCGTTGTATATGACTCCTCAGACTCCAGTTCATAGAAATCATCCAGTTTCCTCATGCTCCCCCTGCACATTGCTCGCCAACACTATACGTGGCAATTTTCTCAAGGCGCACAAGATAGCGGCTGGAGGACATCACTGTGGGCATGAGAGAGAGAATAAGCGTAGATATTCCGAATCTTCTCTTGTTTCGGCAAATAGCATCGCGACCTTGAGCTGCGGGTTGTGTTCCAAATGCAGTACATACATATCAGTTTGCTATATGATGGTTTACACAGTATCACCTCCGAGTACTCGCGCACCTCTTCCGCGAAGTACTTGGACCACTCCTTGCCTGCCTGGCCGCTGGATGAACATACTGTGCCCGGTTAGGTGAACATGGGTTCATAAGATTGGGGGTTCCGGTGGTCAAGCACGAGCGTGATTCGAGGATGCTTCTTCCAGAGTCGGAGAAAGGGGACAATGTCAACGTGTGCATGGGATTTAGCTGGCGGGTCAGGCTTTTGCTAGGTCAATGGTAAGCGTCCCGGCGATGACGGACGGGAGCCCTGGAGCAGGCCTTGGCAAAGAGAGACGCGTTGAAGAAGGGAATACGCACATAGAGGTCTTGCATGTATATTGCGGGGAACTCTTGACGCATTTGACAGGTGACGTGCGTGAGTTGGAAGAATTGCGGGCGATACTTTGGGTAGAAAGCAGTAGACAATGTAGGATTATATTTGCGGCAGAGAGAGTAGACTTTATTGCGTAGTTCTGCAGGTTCAGTCACTGAGGATCTTATTTTCGTCGTTAGTTGGGACATACATCCAGAGATAGCCATGAAGCGGGACACTCCTGGGTGCCGTGGATATTTATTCGTTCGCGTCATCATGGGCTTGATGAGGACGGCGCTGGTAACAGTCGCTCTGAAACCAGATGATTAGTGAAATGAATTTAAAAATGTGTAACTCGCCAGGTTGTGGTTGAGAGCGAGGAACTTACTCAGACTGCTAGCAGGTTTCTTGAACGGTGCAAGTGGAGAGAAAAGAGGAGGTGGTTTGGGTAGGATAGGCGCAAACCCGGAGATTCTGTTAGCCGAGGTGAAAGTGGACCAAAAACGCTGTACGCGGTACGCCAGCTGTCAATCAGCACGATCGGGAGTGAGTCGTTTTAGGCACTAGCGAGCGTTGATATTCTGGCAATATTGCCTTTCACTGAGCTGCGAGTCCATTTCCTGTTATTATTTCAACCAGTCGCGCTCTTCTTCTCCACGGCTCAGATCCTCTCCACTCGACTTGTTCAACTACAACCGTGTGCTTACCAGCTTTTGTGACGCTTACCCGCCATCCGCAACAACATGAAGACTGCACGCTCAACGCGCAACATGAAGAATTCGCAGTCTGGCAAGGCTCTCCCGACGGTGTCCGTACCGAGTAACGTGGTTGCTTCTTGTCTCGTGGCCCTACCGGGTGGTAAGTAACAGCTCAACAATCTTCTTAAGATATCAGACTAACATATCCGTAGAACTCCGGAACCGTATCTACTCTTTCTGCAAGAACGACGGCATCGTCGAGGTCGCCCATCCTCGCAGTCGCTCGAAACGTGGCGTTGATCGCACGCAGCACCAGTTTCTGGGGCTCACTCACGTCAACAAGGCCACCCGCCACGAGTTCATGCCCATCTACCGAAAAGGCAGCGCTGCCCGTGTCGACCTGCGCGAAGTGTACGACTACATCAGCGACGTCCTCGTGCCGAGTGAGAACACATTGGGCCACGCTGTGGGGATGGAGCCATGCACTGCCAACATCATCATGGACCTTAGCCCCGCGCTGAACCATGCAGACCTCTTCGTCATGGATCTCCTCCCACTCTTCCAAATTTGCCCAGCGAAGCCAGATTGCGTGTGCAAGTTTGCGCTATCGCAACCGGTCCGGCGTTACGACCACATGAGTGATGACGCACTTACCAAGGCGCACGTGCAGAAGATTCTCTCTGATCTGAACACGATTCTCACCAGGCCCACAAGCATTGGCACCTATCAGCAGAAGACTGGAGCTCTGGAAGATACTCGCATCTTCATCACGACTGTGGCAGTCGCGGACTTGATGCCAATCGCTGGCGAGCCCTATGTGTACCGCCAGCCATACCTCGAAATTCTGTTCACGAAGAAGCCTCACTGGGCGCAGCTTGGGGCTGAAACCATCGCCGACTTGCAGGACGAGCAAGCTCGAATGTTCATCCGTGACGCGGGCTTGACGGAGATCGAAGCCCTTCCGATCCGAATTGCTTAGACGTCCCCTTGTTCATTGCTCCAGGAGGCTGATGAAGATGGGAAATGAAAGCTGAGCAATAAACGCTGGATACGTAGTTGGAAAGGGGAGGGAGATCAGGGTGGAATATATAATGCGTATCAGGACTCCATGTAAATGGCAATAAATGATGTTCACGGGAGGAAAAGAAGGCACACCATAAGGATGGATGACTTCCGCAATTGCGGACAGCAATGGAGTTCGTAATGTGCCAGATATAACCCAGACTTATATGTAATTAAAGGCCACGGCGGTCTTGATATTGTAAGAATGCAGCTTGTATGTTAGAATGCGCAACCTATACTCGGGCCCACCGTTTCGAAGTTTCGAAATTTCTGCGAAATGCCCGCAAAATTTTCCATCAGAACCAGTGGGCCCAAGTACTGATGCAAATCTCGGTTTAGACTTTATACGCTCCTCCATACATCCTTGAAGTCTTTGCTTAGTTAGTAACTTTCCTGGAAACATAGTCAACATCATGAATCAGTTGGAAGCGTTGGCACCAGAGTTTTGAGATGCGAGTTGTGGTACTGAGGAGGTAGACCTCGGGGGTAAGTTATGTTGAATATAAACCTTGTCCAAAGTAGGCCTCGCCATGGGAAACATTGAAACGATCGGCGCACATTGTAAATGATAGACGCTGAAGTTAGACGCTGAAGGTAGACTCGATGCATTCGCTGGGTTCTTCGGGCAACAAGCAAGGGGAAAAGCATCGAAGGAAATGATTTCGGGAAAAACTGGGGGCGGTTGTACTTTCGTCTACCATGCATACGATCGAGCTCCATTAGTATGATCTAGATGCCTTCGCTAGGCTCATTGGGAACCAAGTCAGAAAAATGAGC
>ML976053.1:158294-180778 GCA_010015635.1 Clathrospora elynae
AAGACCTTCTAGGCTTCTCTTGTCAATAGATTAGCTATACAATTGCCTGCAAACAGGTCACACCAAAGAAACGCTCTGGTTGGCTACTAAAGCTTACCTATGCCCAAGTAGAGGAGTTAATCTAGTACATACAGCAATCACAGGCTACCTAGCAGATAAGCTACTATGCCCTTGCCATAGGGCCTTTTCAGTATTGGGAGGCTACCTAGTACTCTATCCGCCATTCTCTATATAGTAGAGGTTACACATGCTAAATTGCGCTTGCCAAATGTAAGGTGTTTGCAGCAGGAATCAGAGATATAAGTATAGGCTTGTATTAAGATGAATCCTTGAGGAGTTGTCTAGGCTCTGTAAGAGAGTTATATACAAGTACAGCATGCGGCCTACCCTAGGCCGGGCTGTTGTGGCTCTGTAGGCTTCCCAGGAGTAAGCTGTAGGGTTGGTGGCTAGGACACTATGACAATATAGAGTTAAATCACCCAGATCTGCCTGCTGGTAAGCAGCGTACTTATGATCAACTCTGGGTTATTGTACAGGAGGCATGGCATGCTTTAACTGCCCAGGATCTTAAAGATCTTATTGATAGTATGCCTGTAAGGTGCCAGGCAGTGATTGATGCCAAAGGCAGTCACACAAAGTACTGAAATTTTGTATGTAACAATGGAATTAATTAGGATTAGCACACTTGATTCTCTGTGGCCAGCACCCCTCATGTGTGCGGGCCATTCACAAAAATTATGCCGGAGACCACAGTAGATCCAATGAGGCATTAAAAATATCCCAATCAAACCCAAACATATGTCAGCAGGGCTGCCAATGACTGGATACAAAAGGACAGCCTTCTGCCCTCTTCTGTAGTTATTCAATTCAACCCTAATTTCACAGAATTGCTAGAAACAAGGAATGTGGCGAATGGTTGTAAATCTTGTGGTGCATGTGACGTGGACGATATTGTCTAGGGTACGTACCGACCGGTATGGCGTGGAAGGGCGGAGCGAACCGGGCAAGAACAAGTTTCGACACACCACAGATATCCAGCGATAATCAGGGCCATCAAAGTTCGTCTGCGCAGCCATTAAACATCTCGTCACATACCATCCAGCAGCCTCGCCAAATTTCCCTCGTCAATTTTCGATTTTCAACTCCAATTCTTCGTTCATGCACGTTCGTCTCGGCCGGTTTTCTACGCCTGTGGATCGGCCACCCGTCGTTCACCGAAGTCGCGCGCGCAGAAATTCGCGCGCAGATACTTAGCATGGAGCGCATGGAAGATGGAAAACCCATACACGAAATGGAATGCACACACAAACAAGTGGAAACAAGGGTGATCCTCGAGCGGCGAGAAAGATGGTGACGGATCGTCCAATCGGACTACGGCAACGCCCGAAAATCCCTCACGATGAGGTAACGATAGCGATTTCATACACTCGTTTCGGGGCGGAGCTGGAGTACCATACCTCGAGCTATATATGACTAAAAGCATCACGCTCTGGTGAACAATAAAGTATTAGTGGACAGTGGGACTCCCTGAGGAGTTGAAAAGGAAGAAGATGGCCTTGCTGGAACGAGGAAGATAGATCCCTTCAGCGCAGCAAATGCGCTGCGTACTATTGCTGGCGAAGTACTTCAATTCTATCAAGATGTCTTCAGATACCCCGTCCAGTGAAAGGCATAGATAGATATCGTTTTGATCCATCCTGATGATTCATGAGGCATGATGATTCATGGGACATGATGATCCAGCGAGATGATGGATAAATAGATCAGCAGAGCTATGCCTAAAGGAGAAGGAGGGGGTGATGATTAGCCTCTGAATTTCCCTCGTCTCAGCTTCTCCACGTGGCCGAGTTTCTCTATTTTAAGCATAAAATTAAAGTTTCACCCTTAGGTTTGCTGTACCTATACTAGTTAGCATTGTAGATCGATAAAAGCCTGGTATCCATGTGGATATCCTTGATGATCCAATCCATCTATGACTTTCACTGACCCCGTCGCCCTCGTAAAAAGCCGCCACTGATGCGCATGGTCTACAATTTCGGTCAGAACTACATCGCCGGATTAACCAAATGAAAAATGAATTCTTTGTGCTGTTTTGGAACTGGGAGGGGGTCTACATGAAGGCGGCGCTTGATATGTGCTGTCCCTTTCACTCCACCATGCTATCACCACACTCAATGTCTTGTTGATTAACTAATAATGCAACAGAGTTGCGCAGTAAATGGGCACATCTTTCCCTTGAATATGTTCGATTAAGCGCCCCTGAACAAAGATTATACCAAATCCGCAGCAGTATGGGAGCACTTGGCGGACGTGAGGGCCACCGTCTTCAAAAAGTATTCCGCCAATGATGAAAATACTTGGAAAATTGGCGAGGATTTTTAGTCCTACATTCGAGGGCGCAATATGCGCACGAAACCTAGAGTTCCCAGGCACCGCCTCTACGTACGAATGCGACATGGGGCGCCTAACAGATGACGATAAAATCTGCTTTGATAAGATCACAAAATCAGACCCAGCGATCGGCAAAGTCGACATATGCTTTTTGTCGCAAGTGGTTTCAAAAGACATTCAACTGTCCACCGTTGCGACTGGAGTGCCATCTTGGGACGTCAGCGGTCTGATCTGGTTTGAGACTTTGAGCAGCTTGAAAGAGGATTAACATAGATACATTACGATCGAAAAATGGGCGAGCCTGAAGCTATGGAGCGCTAAAAATTCGACCGTCCCTAGCTCGAGCAAGCTCCTAGCAGAAGCGTGGCTGACTGTTGGCGTTGACTGCTATTGAGCGCAGCGAGAACGCGGAGGGATTCTGGAGGAAGTATGGACGTTAACAAACCAATTGAGCAACTACAAGGCTCTATATTTGGCTGCTTTGTTTGTTTTGAAGTTTATACTTCCTTTTAGTGCAGGCGTGCCTAAACATCGTCATGCTTAGAAATCCATCGGATAAGAGTGGCTCGTTGGGCACTAGTATTATCCACAACCAAAGTTCAACCCTGAAAATCTAGGGTCAATCATCTCTAAACTGTAATTTGAACTGGCATAAAAAGCTCAGCCACATCGTGCTTATCCTACCAACATCTTAACATCACCCTAACTAGAGAAAGCTCTGGGTGTTATTTCGCCCCTTTACAAAGACGATGCTACTTATAGCACTCCACCAGAACATCGCAGCTATGTTCTGCGCCGCAGACGACTCTGAAACTGAAGAAAACGGGAAGCTTTCGGGTCATAAGCCCCAAAACACACCGCCACCCTAGTCCTTCAGAAACAGAAACAGCACTAGAGCAAACACGCCACTCCCTCTAATTTTAGCAAAAAAACCACTAATCCTGTATCCACCATGACCCGATTCCAGGCATTTTGAAATTTAATAAACCTCTCGTTGAGAATGGGCAAGATGGCTACGCGCAGAGCAATAAGAGGATTGAAGCTTTCGTGGCAAAACGAGACAGACATACTACTGCTCGATGCTTACTCATATTCCCACAGCTTAGATCTTGGTACTCTAGATTCAGAGTTCTAAGACGCGGTTGTTCAATGCGATAACAAAGGTGCTGGTTGATTATGATATGTCGACGGGTACAGAGCATGGCCAATGCTGCGAATTTGTTGCTTTTACTGTGTTTGTGACTACGCTGCAGGTGCAGTTTTGTTTAACGCACGATGTGAATGAAAAGGAGTATATCAATATAGCAATTGTAGATGGAAGACCAGCTTCCCATTGAAAATCGTTAAGTGTACATAGATAGAGTCATGACGTGACATCATTATTACCTGGCCCGTCATTAATAATAAAAAATTCCCGATAAGCCCGGACCTAATATTACAATGATTGATCCTTGGGTTACGCAACCACTCCCAGTAGAGCGCCAGACAAATGCGATATGCAGATAAGGAATATGCGATGGTATCATGGTACAACAATGAGAGAGATGCTAGCGAATCTTATCTTCACGACCACGTCGGCTTCCACACCTTCGGCTCCATCTGGCTCGCATTCCGTGTATGAACAGGTGTACTGTTTACCTCGATGGCACTGCAATCTTCCGCAGTGAGGACCGGGAGTGGTATGCGTGGCAGTTCCTTCGTAGCTGGCGTTGGCGGATGCGCTTGCGGGTACTTGAACAACCTGGCCGACTTGTGGGCTTCGGATAGTGGCGGAACAGCGGTCAGATCACTTCCGTCGTAAGATTTGCTGGTGTAGCGGCCGAGCTCGATGTCATCGTCTTCGTCGTGCTTGTAGTAGTGGTGGTCGTATAACATGTCGGTAGAAGCGGTAGACGGATTTCTATCGGTGCGTGGGGCGACCGAGACGGCTGTAGTACGGGAGTCGGAAGTGTAGCCTTTACCGCTACGCGAGCTCTTTGTTGAGAGGAATGAGGTAAACCTGCCCCACACGGTTGATGATTTTCCAGTACCTGTGGATTTTATATGCGGAATCAAGAAGTGGGCGAAGAAGAATTTCGCAGCAGGCGCGTTGGCGCAGAAACTGCCAATGTGTAGCTCCAACATAGATGCCAAGATGATGTCCCATGTTGACCAGGTTACATCGTACGTGTTGTAGAAGGTGCGCCAGCTGTAATAGGCGCGCAGAATACCCAGCGCCACGACGCCGTATCCAATGGCGAAGACACCAAACAAGGCTACTTTTTGTCTCGTAGGAATTCGGAGGTTCCAATACAAAAACGTGGGAAGGACAGCGGTGATCAAGTCTTGCGCAGCAGAGATGACAGAAGCGGCCACAACATCGGCGCCTTCGTCGAAGCAGTGAAACTTGTATCCTTGTAGAATCTTGACCAAGTCCGCCTGGTCCCAAAAGGCTGAGATAGGCTGACAGCCTAGTATAGGCACGATTGTCAGGGCGATGCTGTAGGAAGCGATGAAGCCGATCGTGATCCACGTAACCCACTTGAAGGTCCGGGAGACAACACGAGACGAGAGCCGGCGGTAGAAAAGTAGAATAGAGATCTTGATGAGACCAGATGCGATGCAGAAGATGGACTCGATGGCGAGGATGTACTTTCGTGATCGCACAACCTTCCCAGGGTCCCCCAGGACATTTATGTCCCAGATATGACGATTGAGACCGTCAGAACCCGCTTTAGTGAGTTAGCAATGCAACAGAATTGTAATATGGTATGTAGCAGTACGTACCCAAAGGATAAATAACTGTCAAGGCGATGGTTGGTATCTGGATTCATCAGCTCGTTTGTGCGTAATCTTGTAGGATTAACCTACACTGGCTGCTAGCATCAGCCAGTCATCCCACCCCGGGTTCCGTTGATGGAAAATTCTGACCCATAGTCTCAAAAACAACATCAGGATTGTGATAGGCCCTAGAATACATGCTAGTAGAAGGGGGATGTCTGGTCTGGTCTCGGGATTGATGTAGTTTGGCGTCGGGAAAGCCAAAATGGCCGCAAGGGGAGGGTGTAGTCCGCCAGGCATCTTGAAGAATTAATTTTGTGAAGTCGTGTCGTTCGAACTGCAAATGGATTTTGTGACTGGCATTGAAGGTGAGGGGTGCCTGCAATAAGTGCTTTACGGCTTTTGGTTCACCTATTGCGATGTGCGTAGGGGACGTGACATGCTTGCTAGGATTTGGAAAAAGTAACTCTTAGTGGGGAGAAGTAACTCTTGGGAGAAAGCGATCTCAGCCAATGTAGTTCGAGCTAGGACCCTCCGTTCCGCTAGTTTCTATCCAGCGTTTGAGAGACTTGCACAGGTCATGTATATACTAGTCCTTAATGAAAAAGGAGGGACGGTTTAGTTTCGGATGCTCCCGTCCGGTCTCAATCTCTGATATCTCTCAAGTAGTTCGGCTCGGATGTGATTGGAGGATATAAATCTAAACTACATATCAAAATTAGAAGCCAATTTCATCGACGTACAAGACTGTCGTGATTTTGTTCTTCTAACAAGTGTTGAGAAGAAAAATTAAACTAGCTCACTCGTATCATAAGGAATGATTTGACGGGAAGATGAGATGCGTTGAAGTGTGGAAAGACGAAAGACGAAAGACGGTTGATGCGTTCACAGGCGTTAGATTGAGGTCGACGGGGACGGAAGGGGCACCGGGCAGCCCCACTGACAGATCTGCCGCGCTAACACACCGAGTGGAGCTGATCTAGTTTACATACACACGATTAAACCCGGCCTTGGGCCAATGCATGATGCAAGGACTACCGCAACATGCTGTAACGCGGAGTTTGACATCTGGACCAAAAAGCAAAAGCTCCTTCACGCCGTTACCCTACGGCGATCGATATGACGTAAATCGGCCACAATCTTCGCCGGCAAGCAGCATCGGACATGTCTCTTATCGCCCGCGCGCACCCCCGACCAACAAAACACGGTCAGTCCCGTTGATTAGACTTCGGCTAGTCATGGCTTATTCCGGCACGATTGCGACAGAAGTTGGTGCCTCCAGCCTTAGAAATCTGCGACGCTTGAGACGATGCGGGATGGGTGGCTTGCCAGAAGATCCGCACAGCTAGGCGACTGAAATAGGTACATGCACGTCGATGCTCGTACGAGCAAATGAGGTTTGCGAACTGCAATGGATGGGGGCGTGTTAATCACAACTCCCGAAATCACGGACCAGTTCACGCGACGCTACTCGTGCCGTCGCGGGTTAGAGGCACCGAGGCTGACGACGTCAGAGTCAAAAATTTGCTTCCATCCCTGGGACACCACTAGAGCACCACTTGTTGATTCTGAAGTGGCAGGACAAGAAGCGCAATCATGCAGGAGGAAGACTACGCGATGCTGCGTAACGAGGCGGATGCAAGCCCTGAGAGGTTCGCACAATGGGACCAGCACCGCCAGTTCCGGGAAGAGTACCACGAGCGCCACAGGCACGACATGAGCCCCGAGGCGCGGGAGCAGAACATTGAGGCGCACGCGCGGGGCGAGCGCACGACGAGCGAGGTCTCTGTGCCGCAAGAGGCAGTCGCGACCACAATTGGCGAACAGGAGGAAGTCGCGCACCCGCTATCGCGACTCACCAGCGCATCGTCCATCTCGACGTCCAGCTCAGCCAGCTCAGCTTCGACCCACAGCGCGCGTCTCGAAGAAATCCGTACCGCGCGCTCAACAACCGCGCGCTCAACACCCGCGCGCGACCGCCGGGCAACTGTCACCTCGCAGGCCTCGAGCGGCAACATCCTCACCCTGCACCCCACTGAGCGCCATCCCGAGGCCATCCGCCGCATCGAGACGCACCGCAGCCAGCATGCGGGCACCGTCGGGGCATCGCGCGTCGACTCGCGCCTGTCGCGGACTCTCTCACGTCGCCGCACCGAGAAGCCGCTGCCGGGGCTGGGCGCTGGCAAGCCCTTCCCGCCGCTGCTGCCGGATCGCGAGGAGTACGTGGTCGAGTTTGACGGCGTCGACGATCCGCTGCATGCACAGAACTGGCCGATGAAGAAGAAGCTGTACATTGGCGCGATACTGGCCTTTGACGCCTTGAGTGCGACCATGGGCAGCAGTATCTTCTCCGCTGCGACAAGACCCGTCTCCCAGCAGTTTGGGGTTGCGCAGGTAGTCGGCACCCTGGGGACGAGTCTGTTCGTCTTCGGGTATGCCTTTGGACCTCTGGTACGTCTCCCACACCTTTCTCGCAAACCTGATGCTGACTAGTCGCAGATGTGGGCGCCCTTCTCCGAGCTCTACGGCCGCAAGCCGCCCCTCATCATCGCCGCCTTTGGCTTCTCCATCTTCACCATCGCCGTCGCCGTTGCAAAAGACCTGCAGACCATCCTCATCTGCCGCTTCTTCGCCGGCATCTTCGGCTCCTCCCCGCTCGCCATCGTCGCCGCAGTCTTCGCCGACATGTTCGACAACAAGCTTCGCGGTCTCGCCGTCGCCGTCTTCTCCGCCACCGTCTTCATGGGCCCGCTCCTTGCGCCCTTCATTGGCGGCTTCATCACGCAGAGCAACCTCGGATGGCGGTGGACCGAATACATTAGCAGTATCATGGGCTTCGCCTCGTTTGCGCTACTGTTCTTCTTCATGGAGGAGACATATCCGCCCGTTGTGCTGATCAACAAGGCGAGTGAGTTGAGGAGACGGACCAAGAACTGGGGCATACATGCGAAGCAGGAGGAGATTGAGGTCGACTTCAAGGAGCTGATTGTGAAGAACGTGAGCAGGCCGATGCGCATCCTCTTCACGGAGCCGATTGTACTGCTAATCACCATTTACATGAGCTTCATCTGTAAGTCAATTCTCCTGATACCTTACACGGAACAGTACTAACAGCACCAGATGGCCTCCTCTACCTCTTCCTCACAGCCTACGCCCTCGTCTTCCAAGGCGTGTATGGTTGGAGTGCCGGTGTCGGCGGACTGGCTTACTTCGGTATGGTCGTTGGCGAGGTCATTGCCTTCGTCATCATCGTGCTTGATAACCCGCGCTACATAAGGAAGTTGGAAGCAAACAACAACATCCCCGTTCCCGAGTGGCGGCTGCCGATCAGTATGGTCGGTGGTGTTCTCTTTGCTGGTATGTATTCCGTCATCCTTCACCTCCCGTCACTTGGCATATACTAACCAAACAGTCGGTCTCTTCTGGTTCGGCTGGACAGGCTACTCCGGCAACGTCCATTGGATCGTTCCCGTCCTCTCCGGTCTCTTCACCGGCTTCGGCATCTTCTCCATCTTTCTCTCGCTCCTCAACTACCTCGTCGACGCCTACCTCATGTTCGCCGCCTCCGCCATCGCCGCAAACACGTTCATGCGCTCCATCTTCGGCGGCATCTTCCCTCTTTTCGCCACTTTCATGTTCAATGGCATGGGTATTGAATGGGCGTCTACGTTGCTGGGATGTGTGGCAGCAGTGTTGGTGCCTATGCCCATCGTTTTTTATGTGTTTGGGAAGAAAATACGGGCGAAGAGTAAGTTTGCGCCTGCTCCGGATATTGAGCAAGATAAGAGGAGGGATGAGGAGAGTAGGGGGTTGGATGACGACGGGGATAAGGTGAATGGGGAGAGTAATGGTTTGGCGAAGAAGAAGACTAAAGAGGTGTAGATGCATTGGAAGTGGATTCATTTGTTCTTGCATTTAGCGATTAAGTATACTTTTTAATCCCGAGCTAGCCATGTTACGTCTCAGCGTTCCTCATATTTCTTGTCTTCCATGCAGCAATCGGAAACCGCTGTGTACGAATATCCTGGGCCTCACAGGTTGATAAGTCAGTCTGGGGTTAGTGTAGATTCGCAAAAAGGGAAGATTTGCCGAGGCGG
The DNA here is from genome assembly GCA_010015635.1 of Clathrospora elynae. NCBI lineage: Eukaryota > Fungi > Ascomycota > Dothideomycetes > Pleosporales > Diademaceae > Clathrospora > Clathrospora elynae. Next base: position 167,543 of record ML976053.1, read on the forward strand.
AGATGTCCTGAAAGGGGAAGTCGGTCCGCAAATCTTCGGACCACAGTCCTCCATGTTGCCCCGCAACACCAAGCCGTGACGCAACGACACCGGAGAACTTAGCGCGGGGGTAAAGGGTACTTCGGCTTGAAGCTTTCTGTCAGAATCCGTTCAAATCTCTCCTCCCTCTTTCAAACCACAAACCACGCATACATCAAACGATCGAACTTCATCAATCTTATCCTTGTGTAACCAATCACAAAAGCCACTTCTTCTCCCCTAAACAACCCTTTCATCGCTTCCTCGAATCAACCTAAAATAACAGCGAAGATGTCAATGTCCATTGAAGAATGCCAGACCCCGAGACCGGGGTTCCCGAAACCGGTCCCGGACACGCCGGTGAATGTCATGCAGCAGTTTAGCATGAAGGGCAAGGTTATCGTTGTCACGGGGGCGGCGGAGGGCATTGGTGGGGCGGTTGCGGATGCCATGGCTGAGGCGGGGGGTGATGTTGTGCTATGGTATAACTCGTAGGTACTTGAGCATCCGGTGATGTCGTGTGTTGCGCAGTATGTCAATAAAAAGAAGCTCTCAGCTGACTGAATCCTTCACAACAGCAACGAAGCGGCCATCAGAAAAGGCTCGACATTGGCAAAAGAGCACGGCGTCAAGACCAAAGCGTACAAAGTAAACATTACCGACTCCTCGGCTGTACAAAATACAATCAAGCAGGTGGTGCAGGATTTTGGCAAAATCGACGTCTTCGTCGCTAATGCCGGCACGGGCGATTCTAAACCCCTCCTCGAACAAAGTCTGGACAGCTACGCGAATCTGATGAAGGTTAATGTGGATGGGCCCGTCTTCTGCGCAAAATACGCTGGCGAGGTCTTCAAGGAACAGGGGTTTGGAAACTTGATCCTCACCTCGAGTATCAGTGCGCACATTGTCAACGTGCCCGTCGACCAGCCCATCTACAACGCTTCCAAGGCTTTTGTTTCACACCTCGGCAAGAGCCTCGCACGTGAATGGCGAGAATTTGCGAGGGTCAATATTGTGAGCCCGGGCTTCTTTGACACGAAGATGGGGGCGGGGCCAAAGGTTATCAACGAGGGGCTGCGCATGATTCCGCTGGGGAGGCAGGGCGACGTAAAAGAGATCAAGGGCTTGTTTTTGTGGTTGGCGAGTAGCGCGAGTAGCTATGTGACGGGAAGTGATGTGCTGATTGATGGAGGGTATGTTCTACCGTAAGAGATGAGTTGGAAGATATTCGCGGCTGCAACATTGGTTGGCTTTGAAAAGGCCAGCAAAGTTGCCCAAGATTTTTTTCTGTTATTACATGGCTTAAGAATAGCTCTAGAATTAGAAGCTTAACAGTTAGGAATTTCGAGACCTTAGCGCTAGAAACCTCTTCTTTCACAATTCCTTGTACTACTCTAGGTTATCTCATGTCGTAATAGTTGCTGAGAGAAAAGTGGGGTCCGAAGGTAGACAGCCTATACTGAAAACCAAGTATGATCCGGACTTTCTGTTCTTGGAAGCCTGACCATGAAGAGTTAGGTGCCACGACCACATGCAGTAGGTGGTGGCGTTACGTCGCATTTCTTGGTACACGCTACGCCTCGCCTAAGCATTTGCAATCTCCACTTTCTGTGTCTCACTCACTCTAAATTTGCGAAAGCTGACCGCGGAGTCCCTCACTACACTAAAGCACCCTGATTGAGTTTCATCCGAAAAGATTACGAGGCAAAAGATATGATGTTCCCCTTCTTACGACTACCGGCTGGTGAGTATTTCCTCGCTCTTTCCCGCACAAACTTGCGGTGACTGACGAAGCACGTAGAGCTCCGCAACCAGATTTACGAGTACGCCGCACTCAACGGCGATCAGCCTTTTGTCTTACGCAAAGTGCGTGATCGGCCACACGGCGATGGATCAAAGCAACGCGCGAACCTGCTCGCAATCAATAAGCAGGTGCGCGCCGAGTACTTTTCGATATACTTCTCAATAGCCACTGTTGCCATTTATTGGAGCGATCTCCTGGAATTTCAGCAAGACTTCTGCGTCAGTAGTAACGCCAATGCGTCTGTACTTCCTAACAAGATGTCCATCTACATGGAACCTGCACGAGCCGTTCCAGGACCACCTTTGGATATCCTCCCGCTGTTGACGATGCGAGCACGCCAACACGGTCCTAGTATCATCAAAGCTGCTATGAATGCCATGAATGCCACGAATGCCGACAACAACCTCACCGCCCTGCGCTGTTTTATCGACTATCTGAGTATGCGCAATATCCTCGAATTTGACAAGTCTGTTTGGCTTTCGCTGCTCCGCAGGCGCGCTTTCATAGGCGTGTATCTGAGGGCCGAAGCGTGGTTTTGTATTTCAAGCACGCAGGTCAGACTCCGTGGGGTGAAGAGCGAGTTGTCGGCCAAGGAGATGGCGCAGGTTACGGAATGCTTTAGGGGTTGGGGGTTTGATCCCACGGTTACTATTATGGATTGGATACCGCGGGCTGGTCGAAAGGGGAGAGAGACGCTAGAGCTGGTGCATTTCTGAGGATCTTCGCGCAATGTGTATAAGGTATCTGATACTGGGGACACGGAGCACATTGCGAAAAGCAAGGGAAGGTAGCTAGCGAATAGAAGGACTATCGCCAGTCTATGGGGGATCGAGAGACTGATTTTGTGCGTGGATACTCGTTTTATTTGGGAGTGGTTGCGATGAGATGGTATTGATAATAGATCACATCTGAGGTATTACGTCGTTCTGTCATTGAGATGAATGTGCGGCAACAGGCGCGGATGGAGTAACCATGGTACGGTAAGTGTACCGCATCTAAAAACCGCTTCAGATGAATCTAATTTTGCTCATGAAATATATGCTAATCCGCAGTTGTGGTGGAGGCACGTAGGCACGTCTTCCACGCCATTGGCTGCTACTTCTTCGCACTTTCTTCCTTCGACGCAACCACAATGCACGCTCTCATCACTCAGCTTCATCACCACATCTCGAAAAACTGCATGAATCACAACAGGCCGTATGTTCACTTTTTGCGTGCTAGAAGTACGGTCGCTCACATCGTCATTGAAACACAATACCCGGGACGCGGACCGATGAGCTTCCGTCTCCTTGATCTGTTCGCAGGTATTATGAAGCTTGATGTTCATCGCAAGTTCGTTGTAAGCTGATAATTAGCAGATCTGCGCAACCACATCTACAACTTCGCTGCCATCGGTGATGGCGAGCCGAAGAAACTCCTGAACCTCCGCAAACGACCAAATCACGCTCTTCGCAGCGAAAATGCCAAAGCTTTGCGCTATTGCATGGGACTGGCGCAAGCCTGTAAGTAAACCTGAGTCGAATACCTGCCAATCTATGTGCGCAAGGCCCGCGTAGCTGTCTGCGGGCACGATTTCGCCGACTTTCACGACACCTTCTACCAGGACTATCGCTTCTGTAACGGCAGCCCCCGGGACGTGACTGTCGAGGTCAGCGGTGTTGAATTGGCCGCAGTGATTTTCTACATTATCCCAATCCTGCGCATCCAAGCGTTACAACCAGAAGTCAAATGCTTTTCTCTATCAATTGAGATCGCCAGCATATCGATCCTAAGAGAGTTTTTTTTATTTAAAGACTTCGGCCGTGGATGCACGACTTTGCAGGACTTCTGCGAGCTCAACGACTAAGCATGGCTTACTGAGTTAAAGAAGGATATATTTTAGCAAGATTGACTTATATTACATAGTTGTAATGGGATACAGGTCATTAGCAGTTGAGATGCGTAGTCCTTGTATAAAGACGGTGACGCGGTTTGCCACCTATCATTCAGGCTGCTGGGTAGACTTTGTTGCGGTGTATGTATGCAGTCGTCAAAGGGTAATTGTGCACGGCAGTGAATCAAAGTATGAAGTGTATTCGTTGTGTGTTCTAAAATGTTCTGCTGTTGTGGCCACCTTTTGTATGGCCTCTGTTTTCATGACGTATCTATGATGTATACGTGTGTGGAAAGTGCTCATGGAGATGTGTAAGCAGAAACGAGCAAACACACGTGTTGCACGGAATGTCCTCACCTCACAAACCATCACAGACTTTCATACATCAGCACCTAGCCTGTCTATACTGAAAACAGATTGATAGATATGCTAGGTAGATAGTTTATGGCATGAGGTCCTGCGCGAGAAGCTAGAGGTTTCAGCAACACAAGGGCTAGACCCGAGAAACAGATAGTCAGTGGAATCCTCGATTGTAAAATCTTAGATCATCATGGAGTTTGATAGGACTGTATCTATTATCGTCTTCTCACCATCCTGTCACTCACCAGTAGCAAGTGATAGTAGGGTAGGCGGGGGAGCAGCATCGCCGCGGCGCCAAGGCTTTGCAAACGCAAACTACTGCGACCTGTATCTACTCCCCTTCTTTATAAATCCTTAATCCTCTTACTTCACCGCAAGCACTCTCCGAACACTCGCCTGTGATGCGAGGTAAGACTAACTCCAACGCGTACCTGCTGCGAAACATCTCACTAACAAAAGATCCACATAGCCACTCAGAAGCAGGGCGAAGATGTCAGACACGGTACTCTATGGCCTTCTGGGTTCTGTGCCCGAGTTATGTATGTACCCGAGGTATGTCTGTGCCCGAGGTATGTATGTGCCCGGGGTATGTATGTACCCGAGTTATGTATGTACCCGAGTCATGCATACCCGAGCCTGTTAGCTACCCATGGGATGTTACCCTATGTGTGTGTGTACCCGTGGCCTGTTTGCTACCTACGGGAGGGTTGCTGCCTATGTTACGATCTCTGCCTCAGGTATAGTGCTCGACAACCTTCCAGGCGTTTGTACCTGTGATACGGTTGCCCCAGTTTCCAGCATATATAGAGCTCTCGTTCCCATAGTCAATACATCACGCATCTCCCCATGTTCGACACCTAGTCCTAATGACAGAAGAGCCTGCTGGTCTCGCATCGGCGCTCCAAACGTCGATTCGGGCGGACTATAGCGTTATCTGCAGTCGTATCTGCAGCTCCTGGGGCTTTGTTGCATTATGAAATATGCTGGAGCCTGGGGTTGTATAAGAAGGTCAAACATTGCACGGGTTATGAAATGTATTCACTCAGAGAAATGTGCTTCGACACTCGTTAACACCGGAATCATGTAGCTTAAGCGGCACCGAATCTATCCAGCGCTTAACCAGATTCCTGGCGGCTTCACTGTACATACCAAGTAACTCTATCAGTATGATGCTATAACCTTGAGACAGCTAGGCTAATTTAACCTATGTGTCCCTGCTTTCGCCGTTTTTCAGCAAGCCGTTTTTCAGCAAACCGCATTTTAAGATGCAAAATTCTAAGAGACAATCCAGCATGCAGATTCTGGGTGGTATATCAGAGTCCTTAAATAACTTCAACCGTCACTGCTCTCTCACCGCACCACTAAACGCACTCGCACCTTCCTTATCTACAATCCGACTTTCCTTCTCCGATCACTGCTAATCTCGGCTATTGACTCCGCTCACGAATAATTTTCCATTCCGTCAGTTACACAGAAAAGCCTTCTGCTAGCTCCTCGGCAACAAAGGATTTCTTCCACCACGTCCCCAAAAGCCCAAACCCCGCCTTAAACTCGACGCAACTAATCCCCTCACCTCTCTTGCACCCACTACGAAACAACTACCTAACTATCATCTCCGTTTCCAACGCCATCAGTGAAGATGAACATGCTCACCACCATCATCCTACTCTTCATGAGCTTCCTCAACGTCACCTTTGCCGCGGCCCTGCTCGCCGTCAACAACAAAGGTCCCGCATTCTTTGACCTCGCGCGAGCACACGGACTGTGCAACATCACGGTCAGTCTGACGCAGCACCCAAACAAGTGCGCAGAGCTCTGGGTGAGGATGTGGGATGGCAAGGGCACTGAGATTGCGGGGTTAAAGTATGTATTTCCCAATTTATTCCTTACCCTTGCAGCATCCTTCTGTTCGTTCCATCTACCCTTCCCTCCTTCTTACACCCGCCTTGTTCCTTCCCTTCTCCCTCCAGCCAGAACAACATACTGACAACACCCGTAGCTGGACAAACACCACCACTCCCGCCTCAACAACCACGTCTTTCCCCTCCTTCCCAGCCTCCGCCTCTGAAGACTCTATCTTGTCCCTTAGCCAGATACTCACTCCCAGCGACACGCTTGCCATCACACGCTCGCGCCCCAACTACCAGGGCTACGAGTGGCTCGAGTTCGCCTACTCCGGCGGCGAAGTTGGAAATGAGGCGTGGAACGATCTTGAGGGTGGGAACTGGGGCTTCGCTAACTGTGTGAAGACGGAGTGGGTTGGCGAGACGTGGGATGAGAAGCGGACGAGAGGGGCAACATGTGAGTTCAAGTGCTAGACGTTTGTCTGTCGCTTGCAAATTCTATACAAGCACTGGAAGGGGGGTTACTGAGGGGTTAATGGCAGGTGGAAAAGGTGACTGTGGATTGGGACCTTGATTGAGTGGGCTATGGAATGCGCCGAAAATAAAATTGGCGTATTGACTTGGTATGGACGGGTATTGGTGATTTCATCGAGCTTGATCTGATATCCTAGGGTGCATGAAGACACCTCTTACTATCCAAAAACTTACTGCGGTAAGAATTCGAGGACTGAGTTGCATGTTCTTACCCCCCCCCCCCCCGCTCTCGCTCTCTCTCTTCTCCATCTATATCCCCATCCCCTCTCGTCAGTCTAACATCTAAACTCACACTTTGAATACCAAAAATTATACCCAACTCTGCCCTCATCCATCCCATTCTGCTACTCAGTCTGTCTACAATGTGCGAACCCATAACTGCTCTCGTTCTTGTCATTACACAACTGCGTCCGCACATAGACACCCGAATAGCTAAGCTCTAGCCACTCCAGATACGCATGGTGCGCATGTGGACGTTTCCACGCAACGGTAAACATCTCTCCGGAGTTGATGAGGCTAGGGATTTGCAGTGTTGAGGAGTCGATGCGGTGTCGATGTTGGCGCCGTTATCCCATCTATCTTTGGTATTAGTAACCTGTTGATTGAAGTTGAGAATATACGCACCTCAGTCTCGGTTCCTGCTCATCATAGCTATCCCACATGGAAATCCACATGGAGATCCAAAAAGACGCCATGCGGTCATCTTTTCGTGACAAAGGTTCCACAAGACCGGCGTATAGACTACACCAGACTACTCCCTGTTCTGCGGTTGCTGCGAGGTAGGTGGCGTTGACCATGGGGGAGGTGAGTGTAGTTTCGTCGAAGAGAGCCGGAAGGGCGGTGGTAGTGTTGAAGAGGGTCGTGCTGAGCAGAACAATGCTGGAGCAGATGTACATCGTGATGTTGAGGCGAGAAAACTGTCGTTGAAATGGATGTCGTCGAGAGTGGGGATTTGATGTGCGATGTTTGTAAAGAAGTATACCTCATGGCTTGACGCAGATTATATGCCTTGGAAATCTAGCGCAAACGAGGCCTCAACCGAACAGCATCAGGTGGAGCGTCGAGGCACTGTAAACACTCCATGATCTCGGCCGCGTGAAGAGTCGAGGGAGGAGGGTGACTTCGTGACAGCCGACCCGCACTGTCTTCATCACAGCAAACCCTCCATAATCTCCATCACGTTGAAGACGTCGCAGTTTGAACAGCACCGTGGTTCCCACCCGCCTTTATCAAAATCTCAACGCGACATGTCTAAACCATTCTTAAACACAATCGAGCTCTTGGGCGGTGTATCCACCGAATCAACTCTCCTCCGCGGCGTCCCCGATGGTGTCGCCGTATTATCATACTCGTACCACACGCCCTTGATCCGTCGATTCAACTTCCTCGGCGCCGGACTAATCCTGCTCGCCAGCGCGCTAAACGAGGCAGCAGACATGCCAGACGTGTTGCTCGCCGTATCCGACATCAGGCTCGAGTTCATCTGCGAGACGGAGTTGCCCAGGCTTTCGATACTGCGCATCATGTCCTCGCACGTCTTGGAAAGCTGGATCTGGTTGGTGGAAAGGGTCTGTAGCTGGAAGACTGTGGTTTTGAGTATGTCTCTTGTCTGTTCGTTGGACTTTCGGGTCTGTTCCTGGGACTTTCGGGTTTGGTCCTGGGACTGGCGGCTCTGCTCCTGCGATGCAAAGGATTGGTTTGAGAGGGCGATGTAGTGAGAGGCGTTCTGGTCGACGAGGGCTTGGAGCTTCATCTGCGAGTCGGCTATAGCGTTGATCTGGGTGCTGTTCGACTCGTTGATCTCCTGCATGCGCTGGAGACCGGCTGACTGCGCTACGGAAAGGGCGTGCACCTGCTCAGCATTGCTCTCCACCACGCCTGCCAGTCTTGTGAGACTCCCGGCTAGGCTGTCGATGGCTGATGTGCTCGCCTTCTTTTCAGCCAGTGGCGGCGCAGGGACAGCAGGCACGCCATTCGCACTCTGCAGCGGTATGACAATCGGCGGGCTCATGGGGCTGTCTTGAGATGTGTAGAACCACTTGTTGCGGAGATGGAAGAAAGCAGGATCGTCCTGGATGAGCTCCATGTCTTCGCTCCTCACAACGAAGAACTGCAGGCTGGGACGTGAGGACATTTTGTATTCGTGCTGGACGAGGTCCCACCACTGCGAGCAGACGGCGGCCGAGGCGAAGGTGAGGATGTATGGGGGTGATGAGGCATAGTCGCTCTATAGCATGTCAGTCGGTGGTTCTTGCCCGTAGTGGTAAGAGGAAGGTGCGACCCGTAGTCATAAGAGGAAGGTGCAACCAGTCATCAGAGGAAGGTGCGATGTGTATTGGTCGCTTACCCTCAGCGCATACGCATAGAACAAATTCCCGCCCTCTTCCTGCCCAGCAATCCCCTGTTCAGTCACGCGACTCTGACTGCACTGACGCGGCGATGGCGGCAGCGGTACATTGAGTGGCGTAGATGCGGCGGCCGAGTTCTCTGTGTTCATCATCAACCCTGCCGCGAGCGAGATGCTGGGCTTCTTCCGCAAATGCAGCGACTTCCGTTCCGGCGATGTCTGTCTTCGCGAATGTATGCGTTTCTCGAATATCGACGATGACGATGTAGATGCATCCAGGAGCGCAGAGAAGTCAGGCATGCTCTGCGGGCGCGACATGGCCGTTGGCGATGGTACTTCGTTTTCGTTCTCGGAACTGTCGTGGCAGCAAAAGGTGTCGTCGAAGTTGTTGGACAAATGGCACCTGAACGGCATGAAGACGAGACGACACCACACGATACTTAAGGGCGATCAGTCAAAATCGAGAGCCGGGGGATGGGGTTGTTGGCTATAAAAAGGCATTTAGTGTCCGAGGTGTTGCTGCTGGCCGTCATCCTTGTCAATGACCTCACAGTTCCATGCAAGTACTGGGACCGGCCTGCGCCAGTGCGGGGACTGTGACAGATGGACGGGACGTTGGAAAGTCGATTGTATCATACTTGTAGCCGGCGGAGCTTTTTGTGTAAGGATTTCGTGTTGTGCACAGTGTTTCAATCCTCCACCTCAACGCGAACCGACGCGCATGCAGCTGTTACCCATCAAACGGTATCTGTCTCAGTAGCGAACGCAGGGTGGCGCACAGAAGCATTCGTGCTCAGGGGCTTCAAGCACAAAGATCGAGATGCGGACTGGTGCCTCGAGAAGGATGCGCGTCGACGTGGAATCGGTGCGATAGGTTCGGGGCGAAGGGTGATCGTGTGGAGACGACGGGCCTGGCACGTTTTGAAGCGAGCAATGACGTCGGTGCACGTGCACGCGCGAACCACTGGTGTCGGACCTCTTGCTTGATTATTCTTTTCTTCTTTATCGCTCTCCAGTTATTTTAGGGGGACGCAGTATCATGTGAAACGATGTGTCTCCTTTTTTAGACCCTGCAAGTCAGTTCATAAGCGTAGTGCTTATGATACATACTATGTGGGTGGTTGTGTAGTGCGTTCGAACACTCCCTGTTCATCCATCACTTTCATCGATCATGAAGTCTTGTCATCATTCTTAGTTATTGACGTTAACAGAACAATATGCTACATGCACGTCGGGGAAAAGAGTTATTTTGAATAAGATATGTGATGTGATTTGAAGCTTCTACCCAGATAAGTAAATGGCAGGCGTGACGTTCGATACCGCGAAGTGCGCCGCCAAACCTATGCCGCCAACTTATCGACCATGATATGCAATCATATATGAAACTTTGTAGATGTTACCAACTGCCGTGTAGACATGATGCTATGCCAGTCCTCCGAAGACCAGTCAACCCAACATCCCCACGTAGGAATACCAGTATCAACGGAACGCCCCGAAAGCCTTTGCACCAAATCCGGTTACCATCTCCAGCGTGTTGCCCGAATAGTCTCGCATTCAGAACCAGACGTCAAAACGACCAGCGATGAGAACTGAGAAGGCGAGGAAGCGAGGGAGGAGTGTGATCTACTTCGCACCACCCTGCTCAACACCAACCCGAACGTCAAAGTACTCCATACCGCCAAACCCACGCTCAAGCAGCCAATCAGGCGTCTTGGGAACGACCGACTCGAACTCAGTCATCCACGGGTCAGCGAACTCTTTCTTGAAGATCACATGAATGTACGCCTTGGGCTCCGGGACGGCGGCGCCAGGAGCTAGAACAGGGGCTGAGACAACAGGCACACTAACCGTAGCCTTGGGAGCAGCAGGCTTTCGATGAACACGAACGGAAGCAAGAGACCGGTTGCGCAAGATGGTACGCCAGAGGTTGTTCATGCTGCTGCAAGAACGGTTGCGCAGGACGCGGCGGCCGAAGAGGCGGTAGCTATGCAAAAATTAGTCAGTGAAATTGGCCTATCAAAAATCAAAGTAGAGGTATGGAAGTAGACTTACAGATCCTTAGCCTCGCCATCCGTCTCGGGGACATAGTTGGCCTTGAGGTAGCGACCGAACCCAGCCTCGATCTTGAAGCTGTTGGCCCAGATGTCCAGGAGAGGAAAGACTTCAACACCGCCAGTCGCACGCTCAAGATCGATGGGCTTGTCACCAACAGCGATGGTGAGGTTGCCAACAAACGGCATGTCGCCCTTGCGTCCGCCCGGAGCAGCAAGCTTGGCAATCTCGCCTGAAGCTTCCGCGTAGAAGGTGTTCAGGTATTCCACGATCTCAGTGAGGTCCATGCCGATCTCCTGCTTTGCCATGTAGATCGGTCGGAACTCGTGGCGCAGCTGTCGGCACACCTGCGTCAAACCATAAAATGGGCGGTTGGTTTCGCGCAGAGAGACACCGGCCTTGGCCTTCGGCTTGAAGCTCCTACGGGGTTTGTTGGTGGTGGCGATCTCGTCGTCGTGCTCTTGGCCTGTGATGTCGGACGCCAGAGTGCGCGAGCGATCCAGACGGGTGCGAGGGCGCAGTGAGGCGATGCGCGGTCGGTGTACCAGAAGAGCCTGCTTGGGGCGTCCGTGGGTGTGTTTGTACACTTCATTGCGGAGTTCTGATATCTGTTAGCTTCTGTCAAGAGTAGAAGATGGAGGAGATGGAGTAGATACGTACCGCCTGGAAGGTCCATGAAACGGAAAGGCTGCTGCAGCGCCTTCTCGCTGGCTCCAGAGTTCTCGGTGACTGTATCTACCAGGAGTTTTGCAAGGGAACCATCGGCTTTCTTCTTTGGCTGTGTCTTCTTGACGCCAGCTCCTGTACGCGCATTCTGCTTGCGTCCTGACTTGCGAATGAGAAGGGCCCAACAGTGACCGGCCCTCATTGAAAGCGAACCGATATTTGGAATTGGCATGCCGGGAGAGGGAGGAACGGAAGCGTGCTCAGAGCCTAAGATCATGTTGCCGTCGCCGTTGTTGCTGAGCTGGTTATTGCGAGGACCAGGAGTAGAAGGAGGAGGGCCGATAGGAGGATGACTGAACTCCATTGTGGAGGAGCGAGGGGGAGGAGTAGAAGGGCGAGTTGGTCTTTTCATGTTAGTTGGATTCATCTCACCATCACCGGGAGCTCTTTATCCGGCAATCCACTCCACAACATTGTGAACAGAGAGGAAAGGTACTTACGCCATGGTATCGGGTACTTGGTGCCTTGTTCTGGGTTGATTAAGCTGGCAGAGCTCGAAAGATAGTAATAATTGATTGTTGGAGTGCTTGCGGTGGTGGAAGAGTGATGGAGGTCGAGTATATGCCGGTTTATAAGTAGAAGGGACCAACAAGTAAAGGTGAGAGACTAATGCACCCACGATGATCGTCGCAGGGATATTTCGTGGCAGTAGGGATTGCGTAAAATCGAAGGTCACTTCAAATTTATGGCGGTATGACAATAGCGATGCGTCGTTGCGTCGTTGCTGTCGTGCGTTGCGCTAGTACTGATGGATGTGAAGCAGAGTTGCTGCATCGCAGGTGCACAAGCCAAGCTCTTCGATGAGACGATTTCTATACTTAACAATAGTGACAATAGTGACAATAGTGACAATAATGACAATAGTGACAATAGTGACAATAGTGACAATAGTGACAATAGTGACAATAGTGACAATAGTGACAATATAAATATGCTGGTGATATACTGGTGGTGTAGAGTCGCGCGTAAGGGCCGAGTCGAAGCGTTCCTATTGTGCTTGTTGTACAATGAGGACAGTGGAGCAACGTCGGTTATTATAACAGCAACAGCGCTATTGAATAAACAAAGAGCTCATAGCGCGCAAGCAAGAGAAGCCCGTACTAACCTGGTTTTAGTGGGCCGTTGGTCAAGGTTGCGATCGCGAGCTGGTGGAAGGCGGTGATCGCTGCTTGTTGAGCGAATTCGAGGCGTTATACTCTTAACCAAGTAGGCGGATTCGGTTACTGCTTGTTTATTTGCAGTTGCTGAGAGTCTGAGGTAGTAGGAGCGAAATAAATACAACAGTTCGTGCCGCGGCAACACTATGCCACACCATGTGCTCAAAGTCAAGAACGCATATTTAACGAGCTTCTTGGGGCATATAACTTGGAATGATATCAAGTTGCGCCCATAGCGGATTTAAAACATACCGCAATAGGTTGTGGAGTTACGTACCAAACGTCATGCACGCTACCTGTGACGGTGAGTGAGCAGAACGCATGTGGGAAGAAATGACGTATTGAACTGAGGTTGTATTGCATGGAACTACAAACGGTATATGTAGGTGAGTGACTATAAACAACGCTAGTGCGGAACAGGCAGCCTCCTCCCACCAACAGTGAGGTGCGTGCAAGAGAGACCGCAAACCGTGACACTACCGGTATCGGCCGCTGAACATCCTACTTCTCCATCAACCGTC
>ML976054.1:0-30228 GCA_010015635.1 Clathrospora elynae
ATCCAAGTTCATGCAGACAACCAAGCTCCCATATACAGACTCCTAACCCCCTCAGACAAACCTGGACAGGTATGGCTACTCTGATGCATCAAAGCAGCAGACTAAGTGAACAGGAAGGGTGCTCACATCTCTATCTGCTAGGTGCCAGGACACAAGGATGTAGCAGGCAATGAGAGAGCAGACAGCCTAGCCAAGAGAGCAGTCAAGAAAAGGCCTTCCTCTAACACTACTAGCCTTGCCATGACTGGCATCAAGATCAAGAACATGGTGTGAGGGTCCATCCAACTGGAGGGTACAACCGAAGCTGGAAGGCTAGATGTATGGTACGTAGTCATGGGAATGCAAGGTTGGTTCTCTGGGATGAATGGGATCAGGATCAGAAGGATGATACGAAGACAGTAGAAGAGGCTCTCTGTCAGACCTATCGAAGAGGAGGGACGATGCAAATGCAGTAGAAGGGGCTCTCTGCAAAGCGGATGAAAGATGTGAGGTAGATAGAACAGTAGTATTGCTTTCACTTGATGAGTAGAACACAATGAGCTGTAAGATCTCATCAGTGATCTATATATATGGGAACGCTGGATGCTGTGCTCCGTCTGATCTCTCTGCTCTGAGAGATCCGCAATGGCAGAGAGAGCAGCGTGCGCTCCTGCTCTCTGTGCTCTCTAGGGATCGAGAAATCCTAGAGAGCAAGCGTGATGACAGGGAGGGCAGCGTGCGCTCCTGCTCTCTGTGCTCTCTTGAGATTGAAAGATCATGGAGAGCATACTGTACTTCATAATGCGGTCATCTGTTGGTCTTGGCCTGTTGTGCCGTCATGCTCTCTTGGTTTCATGCCAAGACAGAGAGCACCTTTGGATTGTCTAGTTTGCTCTGGGGCTAGCTCGTTGGATTGTAACACCTGGCTACCAAGGAGTGGCAGCAGACTATCAGCAACTACACTCCCTCAGCCATCCACAAGAACCCTAACACCTATGCTGCCAAGTATAAGCGGAAGATCTGCAAGAAGCTGAGTGTTCCTATGGAAACCTGTCACGGTTTGGGATGAAGGTTTGGGGTCAAGGTTCGGGGTACTCAGCTGATGCTATCATTATTGTCTCAACAACTCGACCTCGGTCCGACCTTCACATCATCTGATTACGCACACCTGATAGTTATATAGCTACCCTTCGTTCAGTTCAGTCCGTCATTTCTTCCCACATGCGCACGGTCCACGATCCGTGATAGAACCAGAAGGGAGACTGCCAGTGCCTTCTAACAGCTGAAGATTGGCCATGGATATATTACGATCCAACCCAACGTCAACGCAACAAAGCAGTGCTCCTCTATACAAGCAATTGATGGGATCGCATCAAGACTGACAGGCGGGCCGTCCCGCATCTACATTGAGCGCTTATGGGTTGTTTTCGAAATACCGAGCGCACCATGTGACTTAGCGGGGTTATGACGCAAGATCCAGTTTGTTAGCAATTTGTAGTACAAACAGCATCCCACCACATTCCGTACCTCTGAAAAAGCCCTGGAGAAGTTCAGATAGCTTATTTTGGCGTCTCGTAATAATTTTATGTTGTTGTAGTTTCAATGGCATGCAAACAAAAGCAGAAAAATATGACTCCGGTGCGCAAATCTGCAAAACGTCAACGAACAGCCACTTGAGTTTTCGAACAATAGACAACTTAATAGCTTAATAGCTTAATATCTTAAGAAACGCTGTACTGTGCAGTTGCTCTCAATTCTCAGGAATCAGAGTTTTCCATACAAAAATGTCCGTGTGTGGGAACCCTCTCCAAGTCACGGGGTGCGCTTGGTATTTCGAAAACGATTATACCGGAACGAGGCAAGCACTCGCCAATCACGAGCAGGCCAGCGTCGATCGCAACGACGCTCCTGGACAATGCTCGGCAACGACGCTCTTGAACGATGCTCAGCAACAAGAAAACACCAGGATAAGCTTCTGTACAGAGATCGGATGGCCGCTTTTGGTGGTAAGATAACTTCAACACTATAATCATTGGCTGCTTATAGTCTGTATGATTGATTAATAACAAAGAGCGCCTGTGTGATTGTTGACGGACAAGGAGCGCCCATGTGATTGCTAAAGGACAAGGAGCGCCCATGTGATTGCTAAAGAACAAGGAGCATATGTGTGATTGCATAGAGCATCAGGGTGCAGTGCTGCCTGCCCGCCAATATCCTTATCTCCACAAACTGTTACAAGAAATCTATTGTGTAGTCACCGCCCTAGCAAACTCAATAACCTCATCAAAAGCGCGCTCTGCATGGCTTCCACCAAGTATACCTACTGAAAGAGTCAACTCGTCAATCAATCTCAATCAATCTCCGCCCTACGGATTGTCTTGCTCCTAAAATTACTGGAGGACGGATTGGCTTGCTTGAAGTGCCAATCCTCAAGCAAGACCAAGCGATCCGTCAATTCGGATTGATTGTTGACAACTGTGGCAGTGGCGTTTGCAGGGTTGGCTGGCTTGTGCGGTAGCAAAGCAGAGGAGGCGCTTCCAGACTGCCTTTTAGGCACGGTATGTGCTCTTCTGGAGTTTGACAATAAGCACGCACTCTTGCGTTGCTGAACGGTCAGCAATAAAGTTGTTGACACTTGCTTGGTCAATAAAGCTGATCTTATTTTTGCAGAGTGAACAGTGTGCCTGCTTAATAAGCCGGTCAAATCTCTCTGCAAGGACAACAAGGGCAGGCTCAGTGATTGGATTGGCTGCGTACGCTAGAGGCGCAACGTTGGCTATGTTCAGGCCATTAAAATAGCGCGGCCACCTTGTCATTTCAAGCCATCGCGATACCTCAGTTTTACTAGTCTGGCTGCTGTAGATCTGCGCTCTAGCTTCTTGACCGTGGCTCCCTGCTGTAAGCTGCTCGTTGATCAAGGCTTGGTAGAGGTCAGTCTCTTGTCTAGGTGTGTATTCCACAGGATCGTCAGCAGGAGGAGTGACGGCAAAGAAGGAGCTTTGCGCGCCTGTAACAAATAAGCGCTGGCAGTAGACCTTAAAATACATAGGCCCTTTGTCCTTGTCAGGTATGCCTGCCACCTTTCCTGGCCGGCCCTTCTTCCGCAGCAGGAGGCGGTGTGAGTTGAAGTGCTTTTGGAGGCAGGCATGGGAATATTTTGTTTTAGAGAGTGTGTATTCGCAGCGACTGCACTGGTAGCCGCAGTGGAGCTTGAGGTGTGAGATTGGCGGGTCTGTAGCAGATGGCCTAGGGACCTGTGTTGTTGCTGGATCAAGGAGACAGTATTGCTCTTGGAGATGGTTTGCAAGCCGCTCAGCAGGCTGTCTTAATGGAGAGGGTAGTAGGGAGTTTGTGGCAGCATGACGCGCATCGTCAAGGTGGTGCAGTCTGATGTGACTCTGGAGGTGTAGAGGCGGAAGAGCATAGCCCGCATGGCTTGCACAGCAGTACGCTAGCAGGAGAATAGAAGGTAAACAGATCCATAGAGTCGGAGTAGGCGGGAGTGGTGGCAGGGGTGGTGGCAGCAGCAGAAGAGGTGGCCGCAGAGGTGGTAGCAGAGGTGGCCGCAAAGGCAGGGCAGAGGTGGTGGCAGCAGCAGCAGAAGAGGTGGCCGCAGAGGTGGTAGCAGAGGTGGTAGCAGAGGTGGCCGCATAGACAGCGCAGAGGTGGTAGCAGTAGCAGGAGCAGAGGTAGAGGTAGCAGCAACTGCAGTGGTGGGGTCGAGCGCAGGCGTAGGGTAGGGTTGAGTACAAAACCAGGGAGCAAGAAGGGGAGAAATGCGCAACATAGCGCTAGCATTGTTGACAGATTTAACGCTTCTGTGTGACGCGTTGCTTGTCGCGTGCGCGTTGTTGTTAATTAGTTAAATTAACATCAAGTTCTTGTCAAGGTGAAGGTGAAGGAAAAAGGGCAAGGGTAGTAAGGCAGACTAAGGGCAAAAGAGGGTTAGGGTGTGATAGAATGAACGCGTGAGGATGAATAATCCGTTCTAGGGTGAGTAATGGAGGTTCGTGATTGGATAAAAAAGGAAAGAGGGTAGAGTCTTGTCTAGCATTACTCCTAGAACTAGTAATAGAACATATGTAAGCTGTATTGTATTATTTCTAGACAAGAAGCAATGTGTGTTCAAAGGCGCAAACAGGGCGCTAAGACTAGAACGTGCTAGTGTGAGAGAGAAGATGGGATGAGAACTTAGGATAGAACACTATAGGGCTATGGTATATCACCATGGCTGACGAACAGGACACACGACCTTAAGCCTGCCCAAGGAGCAGTTTACTCTTTTCCGCCAAATTTTGTGCCAACTGTGTCATTGGGACGTTCTGCATGACATCAAACACGGAGCACTCGACAGCCATCTCGCGAGCAATCCAGTTTCTCACCTCGACAGCCACCAGACTATCAACACCATACGCGCTCAGCGGCCTGCCGGCATCGATATCGGCCTTGGGCATCATCATCAGACTCGCAAGCCGCTGCACAATGGCTTCCGTGATGAGCTGCACGGCCTCTTCGCTGACGGTGCCACACCGTGTCAACTCTTCGCGCAGTGAGATAGCCTGCCCGGCGTTAGCCGAGGAGCCGGCAGCCAGGTTGCGCAGGGCGGCGAATCGAGCGTCGGCCATCCAGTACCAGGCGTCATCGTGCTCGTTGAAGGGCAGACCGCACATGACTTGGCCTGGGTGGTGCGAGGGGCCTTCGATGGCGGTTGCTAGCAGACCATGCAGGTCCGACGTATGCATGACCTTGAGGCCCATAGCCTTGACGTGGTCGACATATTCGTCGTGTTCAGCCACAAACCCCACCGATAGGAGGTAGCCAATGTCGATTGTCAGTGCGGGCAGGCCCTGACTGCGCCGGAATGAAGCAAATTCGTCTTGAAAGTTATTACCGCACCCGTAGTTGCCCTGTCCGCGATGGCCCATGACACCGGCTAGCGAAGACAGCATGACGAAGAAGTCCATGTCGCGCGGTAGAAGCTCGTGCAGGTTCAAGGTGCCGTGGACCTTAGGGCCGACCGTTGTGCGTACGTTGTCGGCGGTCATCTTGTCGAAGAGGCAGTCTTGCAGTACCATGGCGCCAGTCGCACATCCCTTGATGGGTGGCAAGCCCTTGGCGCTCAGGTCATCAATGACTGCTTGCAGAGCGACCTTGTTGCTAACGTCGCAGTCATAGGCTAATGGCGTGACATTGTACGTCTTCTGAAGTTGCAAGGCGAAGGCCTGATTGTCTGTGCTGCTGGCTGCAGAGCGAGAGAGGAACACCAGATACTGTGCGCCCTTCTCTGCTAACCAGCGCGCAATCTCACGAGTGATACCGCCCAATCCGGCGATTAGGTACGTAGCGTCAGGGTGGATGCGCACGCGGGGGATTCGAGGTACCGCACGAACAACGTCTGCATCGTCAACGCGAACAACCACCTTGCCCATGTGCTTTCCTGCCTGCATATGGCGGAAGGCCTTCTCGACCTCAGCCATGGTGAAGATCTGGAGTGGCGCAATAGGCTTGATTGCCTTCTCATGGATCATCTTCGCCGTATCGTGCCATAGCGCTACGGCCCTCGGCGTCGGATTGTTCTCGAAGTCAAGCAGGTTGACACCGATATAGCTCTTGTTGTCCAACAGGGGCTTCATATCAAGACCGGTGTTGGCGAACAGATCTGCCTTTCCGATCTCCAAGAATCGACCGAACTTGGCCAGACAGTCAGTCCAGGATAGACGCAGAGCCTCTCCGGCCAACGAATTCAGCACCAAATCCACACCTTGACCGCCCGTGGCACGTAGTACCCCCTTGACGAAGCTAGTGTCGCGACTGCTGAAGATGTGGTCTTCGGGGATTCCATATTGCTCAACGAGAAGCTGTTTCTTGGCGTCTGCGCCAACCGTAGCGAAGATCTCAGCACCTTTGGCTTGGGCGATCATGATGGCAGCTTGTCCGACACCACCAGCAGCGGCATGAATCAAAATCTTCTCGCCAGCAACAATACCACCAGCGGTGACCAGGGCGTAGTAAGCCGTGAGGAAGATGAGGGGCATCGAGGCGGCTTCCTCGAAACTCATGCCGGAGGGAACGGGTATGGCACCTTTGGCTGGGAAGCGGACGTAGGTGGCGAAGGTGTCGCAAGATGCAGTCATCACCCTATCTCCAGCCTTCAAATCCGTGACAGCAGATCCAACACGAGTGACAATACCCGAGGCATCAACGCCCAGCTTATTCTCAGCCAGGTTACCCAGCGCAACGAGCACATCCTTGAAGTTGAGACCAACGGCTTTGACCTCAATCTCGATCCAATCCTCGGGCAGCGGCGTGTGATACGTCTCATCCTCTTCCCACTGGAACGTATCGAGCAGACCAGGTGTCTTGATAGTCAGCTTGAGAGGACGTCCGCAGCTCTTGAACGAGACCATTTCGGGATCACCCTTGGCTTCATACTTTCGCAATGATGCATCGACCTCCAGTGTCCGCTCGACGCGGGGTAGATAGACCATTTCTCTACGCGCGGCGAACTCAGCCTCGGTGCCGTCACCGCGGATGTGCGCCCGGGCAATCTTGAGTGTAATCTGGGACGCTTCCTCGAAGTCGATAGTCGATGGTGCCTCTAGATCGAGACAGGCGAGGCGGACGCCGGCGTCTTCGTTGCGAATGGCTCTTGCGAGTCCAACCATCAGACTCTTCATAGGATAAGGCGTGTCAAGAGCACCACCACCAGTGATCCACAGGGTGCCCTCGGACGAAAGGACTACTTCGCGCAACCTGTCCCAATTATCATCGGTGAGATTCGCGAGGATAGCATCCTCCCATTCGGCAAGGCAGAGGCAGTACTTGCCCTCCACATGCGCCTTAGTGATACCATTCCACTGAGCGATGCTGATCTCGTGACCAGCGGAGGCGAATATCTTCTGCATGGAATGGGCAAGCTTGTTCGATGCTTCGGTGCCAGTGGTGATGACAAGACAAGAGGGCAGCTTAGGCGTTGTCGTCTCGGGCTTGGTTGAGATGATCAGCGAAACAGGCTCCTTCGAAGTGTCCCGATCACCACGAATATCAACATCAACGCCCGAAAATCCAGCCTTCTTCAATGCGACATTCCACTCTTCAGCGTCCAAGAGCGGACCTCCCGTCCTACCATCCGCTTCTCCTAGCCACCAACCGGGCAAGGGGCCCATGATAAAGCCAGAGAAGATGCGCTTGATGGTCACCTCGGATAAGACCAGACGCCCACTGGGCTTTAGCAGCAACTTGCAATGCTCCAGCGTCTCTTGAATGCTCTTCGTCGCGTGAAGTACGTTGGCACATACGATGAGGTCGAAAGACTCAGGGATAAATCCTTGCTCCGTAGGTGAGTTTTCGATGTTGAGCGTGCCGAACTGCATAATGGACGCATCCTTGTTGAATCGATCGGCTGCCTTGGCAAGGAAACCAGGAGAGATGTCGGTGAAATGATACTGAGCTGCCTTGGAGCTGCCGTCGGGATTGCGCAAGCGTTCCAAGACATGGTATGTGGTACCGCCCGTTCCCGCGCCGATTTCCAAGATGCGCAGTCCGGGTTGTTTATCAGCAATCAGGCCGACGTACTCAGCCACATTAGTGTTGAAACTCGTACCAAAGGCCCCGCGGTAGAATGAATAGAGAAGATCGCCTTCAGTCATGCATTGCAGAGCTTCGACCTCGCGCGTGAAGATGCGGGAAAGATTTTGCCCGATGCGGTCCACCATTTGCACCGTGATATCGCCACTCTCCGACATGACGATGCGTTGCCGGGCTCTCTGCATCTCGGTCTCGACGTCTGCAGGCAGCGGGGGAAACTGCTTGACGGTGTCATGCATCCACTCCACGTATGACTTCCAGAAGCCATCCTGCGGCACATGTGCCTTGCCTTCTTCGCTCTGGAACCAGGCGAGGATGCGGTGAATGTACACCAAGCAAACGAACTCGAGTAGATCAAGTACTGAGTCATCGTCCTTACTCTTCAACGTACGCTTGTAGATGATCTCCTTGATCTGAGATGGAGCTAACAGGTCAGCATCCACGTGCCAGTTCTGCGCGAAGCACGACGCGCGCGTTTCTAGCTGCTTCGATGCATTTTCTGTCGCACCAACAGATGCCAGTACAATGCCCTCCATGATGACGACAGGCTCAGTCATGGCTGCCTCTGACATGGTGATGTTGGAAGTCCACGTCGTGTAACTCAGCTTCTTTGCCGTAGAGCAACCGTGTAGCTCCGTGCCAGCCGTCTTCGGTATCTTAGCTGAAATGAAGATGCGATCAAAGGATCTAGGAACAACCGCCTCGTTCAGTGCCTCATCTGTTCCAGAGATACTGGGGAAGACGAGGTGAAGGACCGAGTCAAGGGTGGCGGGGTGAACGACATAGGGGAACTCGAAGCCCTTGGGCATGATCGCCTTGGTATTGGGCACCTTGATGACGCCATAACTGGCATTAGACCCAGCATATAGCTCAGTCATATTGCGAAAGGTTGGTCCGTATTTCATGCCAATCGTCTCGACTGTGTCGTATAGGAAGCTTCGCGCCGGCTTCTGGCAGAGTTTTTTGGCCTCAGCAAGGGAAGACATATAACGCTCATTTACAAACCCTAGCTCACGCTCCATAGACGGAGAAAATGCCTTGAAGGTGACCGAGATTAGACCACGAGCATTAGCACTCCAAGAGCTCATCTCTTCACTCCATGAAGAGACCGTGAACTCATAAAGTGTAGACGATGGCGCTGCTCGTGTCCCGGTGCGACGATTGTGAAGCTGCGTCATGACCTCAATACCCTTCTCCGTGTCAGGCACACGAAGGGCAGTATCGATACTGACATCGCGCAGTTCGTAGCCATAAATTTCGTCGGCATTGGTCTCCTGGGCCAGTTGGTGCGCCGCCTCGATCGCCATGACGAGCATGCCTGCGCCCGGGTAGAGGATATCGCCCTGGACCTTGTGCTCGCGAATCCAGGGGTTTTCGTTGCACCGCAGGAAGTTTCGCCATGTGTGCTCCGGCGTTCCAGGAAGGCGATAGCCAACGAGGTCGGTACGTGGCGACTTGCGAAGGCGGTACTGCCGGCTCAGGTTTGATTCGTCCCAATACGGCTTATGGTTCCAGGCATAGGGAGGTAGGTCAACCAGCATTTTGGCATTGTTAGAAGATGCGTCGTTGACTCTGCCCAGATCGACTGGGCATCCATGCGCCCAGAGATAGCCCATGGCCTCCAGCGCAGTAGCAGCACCATCAAAGTTGCGGCGGAGAACGGTCGCATAGGACAGGTCCGCGGCACAGTTCTCACTGCTGAAGATGTCAAGGAGGTAGCTGCGTAGTGCTGAGTGGGGCCCGAGCTCGACGAATAGGTTGGCGAAGGCTTTGCGCGATTTGCTCTCCTGCGGGTGGCTTAGAAGGGAGCGGGCGGCTGCGACAAAGTTGACGGGAGATACCAGGTTGTCGACCCAGTAAGACGGCTTCATCTGCGTGGGGGTAATCAGTGTACCTGTCACTGAGGAGAACATGGGAACGCTTGACGTCGAGCCATGTGGGATGCCCTCCAAAGCGCTTTCGTATTTCTCGCGTGCTGACTCCATGTGGAAGGAATGGTATGCAACATCCATGGGGAGCCGGGTGCATGCTATCTGCGCGTCTTTCAACACTGTCTGTAGCTCACTAATGGCGGGAGAGTCGCCGGTGATAGTACAAGCCTTGGTGGAGTTGAAGCATCCAACAACCGCCCTGCCACTCTTCAGGCCATTGAGATGATGTTGTATGCTATCAGCACTGGCAGAAACGGCCAACATGCCGCCGTTCCTGGACACATTCTTGCTGACCTGTCCTCTCAGCCAAGCGATTTTGATCGCAGCCTCTTGGTCGATGAAGCCAGCGGTATACGCAGCCGCAATCTCGCCACTGGAATGACCAAGAACGGCAACAGGGCTTACACCGAAGTCGCTCAAGAGGTCTACGAGAGCAACCTGAATGGCGGTGCAGGCGGGCTGGCTGTAGTCGGTCTCGCGTAGCTTGCACTCAGCCTCAGTGCGACTCAGCTCCTCAGCAAGGCTCCATGGGCAACCGAACGACTTGAGCAGGGCCTCGGATCTCTGCATGCTTTCCGCGAACGTCTTATACACCGAGAGACCCTTGCCCATTGCGTGCCACTGCGCACCCTGACCGGTGAATACAAAGGCGACTCGTGGTTTCGTAAAAGCGGAGGAGCGGACCACTGGAGCAAGGCTTGAAATCTTCTCTCGCAGGCCTCCGATGCTCGAGGAAATGGCGTATGATTTCCACGGTAGCGTGGTCCTCTTGGAGCTCAGCGTAAATGCCAAGTCGCTGAGGAACGAGGGCGCGGTGGAGGTCTTAGAGGCGAGATAGTCTTGCAGGCGCTCGACATTGCGCTTAACGCCCTCTTGATCGTTGGAGGACAGCACGAACAACTTTGATGTAGGATGAAGGTCGCGCAAGATCTCGCTCGACACATCACTTGTGATGTCGCTGGACTCGCCGCTGGTCGTCTCGTCAGCGATCGTGCTTGCAGAGCTACTGGGACTGTCACTGGAATGATCATCGCGCACACTGCTTGGGCTACACATGAGCGGTGCCGTGGCATGTCGACCCGTTAAACTATGCCGTGATAGAAAAGATGCTGCGTCCTCGAGAATGACGTGTGCGTTGGCACCGCCAAAACCGAAGCTGTTGACGCTTGCGCGGCGAGGTCCGCTGTGTGGCCACGGCGTCAGTTTGGAGGGTATCTTGACGTTTTCCGGTAGATCAATTTCAGGATTGAGCTTCTCGAACCTGTGTACTGTCAGTCCGCGCGGATCAAAGGTTTCGCCAATTTACTCACCAAAGATTCTGAGGTATTAAACCTCGCTCAACAGTCAGCGCAGCCTTGATAACACCGGCTACACCGGCTGCGCCCTCAAGATGGCCAATGTTCGTTTTGACGGATCCGACGTATAGATCTGACTTGCGGCCCTCGACTGCTCCAACAGTCTTCAGAATGGCACGGGCCTCCAATGGGTCGCCTGCGCGTCTCTGGTCAGCGATCTTTTGCTGGCATCGTTTTTATGGCATTCGGGTACCACCTACCAGCCTGCGTTCCCGTCCCATGTGCCTCTACATACGCCGTCTCTGCCGGATCTACGCCAGCCATCTGATATGCCCCTCGAATCAACTCCTGCTGCGCTTCACTGTTGGGCAGCGAGATGCCAGGCGTGCGGCCATCTTCATTGGCGGCCGTGGCAAGTACGACTGCTCGAATGGTATCGCCATCGCGCAGTGCTGCATCTAGAGGCTACATGTCGCCATCCGTCAGTCAAATTCCTCACCCCAAAAAAGTGGTTTTTCCGCATAGTACAAACCTTCAAAATTGTGACGCCAAATCCTTCTCCGCGAGCAAAGCCATTTGCATTCGCATCCCACATTTTGCTCTTACCGTCGGCCGACAGGATCTTTGCGGCTCCTAGTAAGATAGACATATCTGGTCCAAACATGAGATTGGCTCCTCCAACCACGCTCTGAACCATCTTGTTAGTGAGACTCACTGGACTATGAGGTTTGGGCTTACCATCTCAGCCTCTCCTGTGCGAATGCTTTGACAGGCCAAGTGGAATGCAGTTAGACTGGACGAGCAAGCCGTGTCGATTGTCAGGGAAGGGCCCCTGAGATTGTAGAACCACGACAACCTGTTGGAAGCCAGTGATGATGACATGCCAGTTGCGTCTAAAAGGATTTTTTAGCTCAGTTCGGCATAAAACTGTCTCCACGACATGGGATTGGAAATTGTGCATGACTTACGGTAAATTGAAGGGCCTTCATTGTCACGTGCTTGCAAGTTAGGAAAGTCCGCTGTGAAGGTTCCGATGTAGCACGATGTCTGTGTTCCTGACACCTGTTCCAGACTCAAGCCGGCTTATTGCAACAGTCAGGTTAGTTCATCTCGTTCTTCCGGGGAGCTGGCAGGGCATACCATTTTCAAAGCCTTCGTACGTGGCCTCCAAGAGCATTCGATGCGTCGGATCCATGGCCTTCGCCTCCTTGGGCGTGACGCTAAAGAATGGAGCATCGAACACCTTGAAGTCTTGCTGCAGGAAGTGGGCATGTCTGTCGCAATAGGAAGTCAGTACAGCCAACAGATTAAACGAAGAATGGCGCTGAGCTTACTTTTGTTGAATGCTGCCTAGTCGCTCTGGGTCAGGATGATAGAAAGCTTCGACGTTGTAACGATCCTTGGGGATCTCAGTACGTGCACTACGACCCTCGACGAGCATACGGTAGAAGGCCTCGGGATCCCGAGCATCGCCAGGACCCCTGAAGGCGATACCGATGATGGCGATTGGCTTGCTCATGGGTGGCTCCATGATGTGAGACAAGATTGCGGGTTGCACGACGAGAAACAGTTCGTAGTTGTAGTAGCCAGTTTGGTAAGGTAGTATATATGGGGAGGTAGATTGTCGCAACCTGGTGTGGGAAACGACAAGTACATATCGTCTTCAAAGGGTTCATTTCGTATTCATTCACTGATCGTTAAAGTGCCGCGTCACTACTGACCAATGGGCATCCCGAGTCAAAAATGTGTACTTCGATTAGGCCGGAGCGATAGGAAGTCGGTCAAATACATCGAAAGAAAGCATCCAATACCACTTCGTGGGTTAAGCACGCAGTATGACGATCCTCTTGGTATATATCTGCAGAGAGCGCCTACTATGGTATTAGGGTTAGATAATGTAGGTGGGTCTCGGGGACAGGGGTGTGATTTTAAAATGTGATAAGCTACGCTAAGCCTATCTGTATTCTATGATACATACAAATCTTAGTACTTTGTGTGGCCGTTATCAGCATCAATCACAGCGTGCAAATTTTTCAATGCAAATACAAAGGATTGGATGTATTTCAGTTGTTAGTGTGACTTTGCAAACCTGTATCCCCGAGACCCACCTACACTACCTAACCCTGACACCATAGTATTCCATGCTCGTATAAGTCATGGAGTGGATTCTCAAAGTAACGATTCAGAGTGATCACGTTTCCTTCCACTCTCAATGTACTCCAGTGCACCAGTGCAACTTAGCTATAGGCAGCAGTCTTGACTCATGGCGTCAAAAACTCGTCATCCTTGCGGTACCGCTTGTTTTGGCGAGGAACAGATCAGACCAGCTCCTTGAGCTTTGATGTATGCGAGCGAACGTTTCTGTATGTGCGCTGTGCAGAGCGCATTAGCAGATGAATTACATAGGTCACAATTCCAAGAGGCTGAAAACTCATACGAGTGGACGTCATCAAGCGTCTTCTCAGGACGTAAAAGAGACATGGGTAAGATGAGGGTGGGATTGCCGTGGAGCTCAATTCGGTCCCCACCACTCGAAGCAATGTTATCTGGGCCCACTGAAGGCCCATATTCTCGGAGAATACTTAGCTTCGGCTTAAGATATTTTCCCAGATCATGCTCCTGTCCATGATTTTCGAATTGAGACTAGGCAAAGGTAGGTAGGTAGAAGCTGAGCAAACTAAGCTCGGCATGAGTCGTAATGACCTGACCAGCTTTTGAAGTGAGGTAAAAATCTGCAGTGCCCCTATGCATGCTGATATGTACGCTGGCGGTCTTTCGCTGTCCCTCAAAGTTGTGATCAGATCTTCACGCCAGCTAAGCTATTAAATATCTCAAAACTCTCAATAGTACACAAAGGAAGCTACCGCAATATCTAAAGCAGCACGCGTAAATTTAGGTAAAGCCCTTTTGTTCAATCAGCACCTTTGCTAATAGTGTACTTAAGTAGTTTATGTCTGTGTTGGTGACTACTCCAAGATCTAACAAGGAATACCTCATGACTCGATAAGTGGCTGGTACCATCGAAACACATTATCAGGGTCGTACTTCTGCTTGAGATCCCGTAGTTTCTCTAGCCTCCACGGCTCATAGCCATATAGTGCCTCGAGCGGATCCTTCATAGTCGACGTGCCGTTGCCATAGCTCACGTACTGCTGCAAACGGCCGTACCCGGACGTCTCAATGAAGCGTTGCTTCCAGTAGTCGAGATGGTCCTCGAAAACCTTGCGATCCTCCATCCGCTTTGGTGTAGCATTCATCATCCTGCAGCTCACATGTTAGGAACAGCTTGGGAAAGGGGCTAACGAAGTCGACTCACAGGAAATGATTCGATCCTCCACGCCAGGGGAACGCCGTTGCATCACCAGGGATCTCGCGCACGCGCTGATCAGGCAGGCATTCGAACATGGCGCTGAACCAGCCGCGGTCCTCCCACTCCTCACTCATAGCTTTGACGCTCTCAAAGAACTCACGTGTTGTCTTGAGGTCAAACGTATCGACGCAAGCGGCGCCCATCATCTTGAAGGGGCCCCTGAGCCAGATTTCGGGATTGCAGAAAAGCTTGTTCATCTCCTTGTACGTGGAGAAAGGCAGTTCCGGCCATGGCACCGACTTTCGTCCGCTGTTCAAGACTGGGCCCAGGGACTCGAAGCGTTGCACAAAGGGGTCTGCGCCCGCGGCTGGACCAGACCAGACCAGATTGACGAGGATTATGTGCTGAAATCTTTTAGCGGTGTAGATATCTTCGTCATGAGAAAAACTACCTTGCGACCGCTACTCTGGCGCATCCATAAAATGAAGATTGCCAATTCAGCGGGCATAGTCTCATAGACGCTATTCAGCGTCTTAAATATATCATCGCACTGATCCAGAGTATACTCCAAGTCCCAAGTGTGATGTAGGCCTCCGTTAGCCTGCGGATAGACCTGGAACGTGGCTTCAAGTGCGATGCCGAAGTTATGACCTGCTCCCCGGATGCCCCAGAACAGATCTGGATGTGAGTCCTTGGATGTAACCACCACACTTCCATCGGCGAGTACGAGCTTGCAAGAAACCATGTTGTCGTTCAGAAAGCCATACTTGCCTTGCAAACGTCCCAGGCCCGCGCCAAACGCTACGCCAATGACACCAGTTGTGGGACACGATCCCACATCTTTATGTCTCATTAGCACTCGAAATACAAGTAAAGGATTTCTCACACTTACTGACTTCCATGCCCAGGTTGTGCACAAATCGCACGAACTCATCCGTTATCGCTCCTCCGCCAATCGTGACATGTTGCTTCTTGGCGTCCCATCGCATTTGGTTGAGCGGGCGCATATTGATGCATATTCCATTTTGGAAGTGCCTCATGGTGCTCGTGACTGCATGATGGCCGCTGCGAGGTGTAAATGGAATACCTTTTCCCCGCGCATACTTGACAATCTCGATCACATCATCTTCATGGCCTGGATTGACAACAGCGAGGTATGTTGGACGCTCATACTGAGTGAAACGGAGATTGGACTTGTCGAATTCTGTCCTGTCCACATCGAACGGCAGGTGGATTCGCGCCTTGCTCGATAGCTTCTGCTGAAGCTCGGTGCGGATTGTTTCTCCCAACGAGGCTAGAATACCGGCGTCATGTTGGCCACTCATGTTCTGAATTTGTACCGAAGGGTCCTGAATGTATACGAAGGCAACTGGTGATGACGAAGATACAAAGCCAGAATATGGATTTGCCTGTACCTAGACGACAATCAGCAAAAAAAAGTCAAGGGCATTGGAAATACAGGGAGTAATCAGACCAAAACAAAAGACTTCTAATCGAGTGGAGTGTCCAGCTATCAGCATATCAGTAGCTCATGATCGTAGTCGATGAGGACCTCATGCATGTCGTTAGACCAACGACCTGGAGCATCGCGTGCTGAAAACTACCCAGGGAGACCTCGACAGGCCTCTAGACCCATATGCATTTAGGAAGGCAACACGTTGCACTGAACTTTGCAGCAGCAAGCATGGATCATTCTTCTCTATGCATGTGTTCAAACTGAGGCCCAGTTTCCCCAACACGTGGCCAAGCTGCACATACTTATTCGGTGGTCGATCCAAGCTTTTCTAAGATTTATCAAGCTTCTGTCCCCACATTCTCGGTGCTTCTAAACGGTACTGCGTAGACCCATGTATACGGCCGGTTTCTCCACGCACCACTAACGCTCTGCACGGCTATTTCAGGGAACCGATCGGCCCGACTAGCAAGGGCCGAATCGACCTTCCGGGTCTACTACGGAGGGCTTCAAGGAATCTCTAGATATACATACTTTGCGAGAGCGTGCGACAACGAGGAGGCCTTACTGGTTACTTCTGTTCTGCACTTGTCAGATCCATCAGTCAATGAGGGCGAGGTCTGGGAATAGGAAGGAAAAATGAAGCTCCTTACCAAGGACTCGTACTTTCCAGAAATGTCGCAGTATATTTCATCGTCACTCTCAGTTTTTTCTGGAGGGAGTGCTGGGCTGAAGAAGATTGAGCTGTCTATCCGTTGGATTTTGGTAACCTAAAAGCATTATGGCAAACTCTTTCATACCAGATAGTCTTTGGCATCAGCTCGGTCAAGTGCCGCCGTTGACATTCCGAAACATGATCACTGGTGTCTTTGTACTTGTAAGTTCGCACAAACTCCAAATTCGCTCGTAAATCAGCTCACAGCGGTTTTCAGATCCTGCTCCATGTTTTCTATAAGGTCGTTTACAATCTCTACCTAAGCCCTCTGGCTGGCTATCCAGGCCCGAAGCTCTGGGCTATCTCTCGCCTACCATGGAATCGCGCCAACATGAAGGGTCGCATCAGCTGGAAGATCCGCGAGCTCCACGACAAATACGGCACTGTCGTGCGCATCGCCCCGGACGAGCTCTCATATACAACGTCGGGCGCGTGGAAGAAGATATACGGACAGCGGAACCCTGAGTTCGTCAAAGCCCTCGACGGCAGGGGCATCGCGCCCGCGAGCATAGGCGGCCAACGTAGCTTGATGACTGAGCATCAAGATAGACATCTGAGGTTGAGGAGGGCTATAGATCCGGCTTTTAGCACGAGGGCACTGTGAGTTCGATCAACATATATGAATGTCCTGGCATGGCGCGACCATACTGATGCTTTGGATCATGCTAGACGCGAACAAGAGAACTACTTTCAAGACCACTCGAATAACCTCGTCCAGAGGCTGAAGGAACGGTGTAAGGACGGACCTCTCGACATGACTACATGGTACAACCTCGTCGCATTCGATATCGTATCTGATCTGGCTTTCGGCGAGCCCTCAGGCTGTGTCAACAACCCTGATCAACCATGGATTCAAGCCATCCTCGCTCGCGCCAAAGCTATCGTCTGGTTTCAGCTTGCCGTGCAGTACGGGTTCATGGGTCTACTCATCTGGTTGACGCCGAGATATGTCACCGAGTCAAGAAAGAAGCACATCGCCATGACCGAGGCCAAATTGAAGGCGCGGCTCGAAGCCAAGAACCCTGGCAAGGACTTCATGTAAGCCTGAATGAGTTATCCTCGTTGCTACGCAGGATGTTCAACAAACCACTGACTCCGTGATTCAACAGGTCATACATCCTCGAGAACGACGAGAAGCTGAACCACCTCGAACTGGTGATGCTTTCTTCCAACTTCATCGTGGCCGGCAGCGGCACGTCTGCGGGCGGCATGTCTGGCTTGACGTATCTGCTCCTACGCAACCCGGACAAACTAGAAAAGCTCAAGCAGGAAATACGCGGCCTCTTCAAAGAATGCGGTGATATGACCGTCCAGGCGGTGACCAGCTGCAAGTATCTGCGCGCCTGCCTCAATGAGGGTATGCGTCTCTATCCGCCGACTCCGGGCTCGCTGCCGCGATTCGTTCCTGGAAAGGGCGAGATGATCGAGGGCGGATGGGTCCCTGGTGGTTATGCTGTTGGCGTCAATCAGCTGGCGGCCGGGCACTCAGAGCGTAACTTCAAGCGTGCACGCGAGTTTCATCCCGAGCGCTGGCTCGATGAGCCGGGCTCGGAGTTCAAGGACGACGACCGCTCTGCTGTTCAGCCGTTCTCGTACGGTCAGAGATCCTGTATTGGACGATCGTAAGTAGCAAACGAGAAGCATGTGCACACTTAGAGATATCTACTAACTAGTATGGCCCCAATAGTATGGCCTATGCCGAGATGTCACTTACGATGGCGGTACGCTCGCTCTAATTCACGTAATCTTGTAGAAATACTGACACGCGCTTGCAGAAGCTTATACGGTACTTTGACTTCGAGCTCCACGATCCCGACAACGACTGGTGGAATAACCAAGGTACCTACTTGGTATGGGAGAAGCTGCCTCTCCTTGTCAAGCTGACGCCCGTGTCTGATTTGGTCGAATAGTGGCTGCAGTCTGGGCTCAATTTTCCTGAAGGCTTGATTGACAATCTGTGATACTTCAGTCGCAGCAGGGAATAGAGCTTTATGTGTGCTCGTGATGTATATGTTTTGCATGTAGTTATGCAGACAGCGAATTGCCGTAGATGTAGCTGAAATGCAAGAAGAATCGGCGCAGCATCCTAGATGAAAAGACTAACACCCCAATTTTTCTTGCTACAGTAGTCCGTTAAGCAGGCTCCTAGCTCGCAAACCAAGAGTTTGAGCGGGTACCAGTCCCCTGCCTAGCACTGTGCACGTGGGTCCAAGACGCTGCCCCAGAATCAATGGCTCGTTACCATATTTAAGCTGACAATGGCGCACTACTCAGCCTGTGCAAGTGCAAACTCAAGACACGCCAACACGACTACATTGAAAATGCAAATAAACCTCCTCATCCTAGCGGTGGGCTTCTTGCTTCTCGTCTGCATCACCAATACCTTCCTAATCAAGCCCCTGCAATATCATCTCAAAAGCCGCCGTTTTGGATGTGGTCCCGTACCCTTCGAGCCAACCCGATGGCCTCTGGGTATCGACGTAGTACTCCGTGGTTTGCGAGCCGACAGAGAGCAACGGACGCCCGATTTTGTGGCCGCGCGCTTCGAAGCCATGGGCCGCTACACATGGGGGCTGTCACTGCTGGGTACATCTAATTTTATCACGGCTGAGCCGCGTAACGTGCAGGCACTGCTGGCAACGCAGTTTGAAGATTTTATTATGGGCACAGCGAGGAGGACAAATCTGAAGACGGCTCTTGGGCGCAGTATCTTCGCTGTGGACGGCAAGGCGTGGCATCGCGCCCGGGAGACGATGCGGCCGATTTTCAGTAGGGAGAATGTTTCCAGGCTTGAGCTGCTCGAGGAACACGTACAGACTATGCTGCAGAGCATCCAAACGAGGGACCAGGGACTGATGACTGACGACGAGGGCCGCGCGTGGTCAGCACCTGTGAGCTTGGCTACGCTGTTACCGCGTTTGACCATGGACTCAGCAACCGAGCTGTTCCTGGGGCAGAGCACACATTCCCTCAAGGCTCTGCTCGCCAAACAGCAGCAGAAGGACGGCAAGGACCAGCACGATGAAGACAGCTTCGACCATGCTTTTGAGCGCATGCTGTCCATCTTAGGAACAAGAATGCGACTGCGAAGCCTCTACTGGCTGTATGGAAGCAAGGAGCTCAACAAGTGCATAGAGACACTACACGCCTTTGTCGATAGCGCCATCGACGCCGCAGATCAAGCACGGCATCAAGGCTTCTCCCAGCTCCGCTACGACTTCCTTGAATCTCTGCGTATGCGTTGCTCCGACCGCGTCGAGGTACGTGAGCAAGTTTTAGGTCTTTTAGCCGCGGGCAGGGACACGACGGCGTCACTTACAGCCTGGGTTTTCTACTGCCTAGTACGGCATCCACGAGTATACAAAAAGCTACGCGGAACAGTTCTCGCAACTTTTGGCCCTTACTCGACTACCGTTGGGCAAAGCATAACATTTGAGAAGCTCAAGGGCTGCGCATACCTGCAACACGTCCTGAGCGAGACACTGCGGCTACATTCAGTTGTCCCCTTCAATTCCCGCTGCGCTGCGCGAGATACCACGCTTCCCACGGGCGGCGGACCGGATGGCACCATGCCTGTGTTTGTGCCCAAGGGGACGGAAGTCAACTTCAGTACGCATGTGCTTCACCGACGGAAGGATCTGTGGGGCGAGGACGCCGACGAGTTTGTGCCTGAGCGGTGGGAAAAGAAGAGGCCGGGGACGACTTGGCAGTACGTTCCTTTCAATGGTGGGCCGCGCATTTGTATCGGGCAGCAGTTTGCGCTCACAGAGGCTGGATATGTGCTGGTGCGAATGGTCCAGAGATACGATGTAATTGAGGGCTTGGACATGGACATGAAGCGCGACTGGCATAATTTCACTATTGTGTGTAGTCCCGGAAGTCCAGTGGCGAGAGATGCGGCAGTCATGTGTCGATTCAGGGTAGCTGTTGAGTAGGTATTGCTGGTGAATGTTGGACTGGGGAGGCTTGACCTCCGCAGGCCAGACCATCGTCCTAGCTACATGTTCCAAAGCATGTCATATTGTGCAATTCTTCTGTGGCTTCTTGGGTCTCTGTAGACGATAAATCTTTCTTCGAATGAAGTTTGTGGACGCTGCTTCGCTCATTGATGAATCGACTTGCTTATGCCCTGTTCTGAAAGCACTGCACGCAACGTTAAGAACGCCAACCGGCTCAGAAAAAGCAGTAAGACCATAGCAACAGACGGTAATGTATCAGTGTCGTTATTGGTGTATTTTTCGAGTTACTTCGACCGTGGATCAGCCCTTCGGTACTAGCTCAAGTCTGAGTTTAGTCACATGCCGTCCTCTTATCTATAGATAGCCCAGGATAGAATCTATGCACAGCTCTTATTCTTTCCTTTTCTATCGACACCGCCATTTCATCGACGCCATGCCCCGAGTCATGACAAGGACCAACGGCGACTAAGCTTTCCAGCCAAGCCGGGCCGAATATGAGATCAACGTACTAGTGAGTTTTACCGAGAGCCTGACTCCGGGTTCAAGGGTTCAAGGGTGCATGGTCCGGAGTATGTTCGCTTTTTCGAGTTCGTCACCAGAAGTGCTGAGACTGGAGTTGCACTTGAAGCCAGAGGCTCAGAGTAGGTTATTCGGCCACGTGCATATCTATTTGCTTTAATTGGCTCGCTGTACTTACGGGAAGAGACATGTTCTAAGGAATCACTCCCCTCAGCCCAGCAACGATGAAGCCCGCTGCTTGACTTTTCGGACGAACCAAGACAACCAAGCTCACAGCCAAGACTACCAAGCTCAACGCCAACATGTTGTCTATTATAGCATGTTTTGTATTGATCAGTGTAAGTCGGCACTTCTCACAATGTCAACGAGACTTTAAGATTCTAATTGAGAACAGCCGTTCGTGTATTTTCTCATTCGCTCCATATACTACCTCTTCTTCCATCCGCTATCCGCCTTTCCAGGCCCAAAACTCTGGGCTTTCTCGCGTATTCCCTGGAACTATGTCAACTTGCAAGGCGACCTGGCATGGCGCCTTCGGGACATGCATGTGCACTACAATAGCCCCGTGATTCGTATCGCTCCCGATGAGCTATCGTACACAACCAGCACGGCTTGGAAGAAAATATACGGCTCTTCTCCGCCGCGCGAGTTCCTCAAATGCCTCGACGGCCGTGGCATCGCCCCTGCGGTTGTCAACGGGCGCCGCAGCATCGCCACGGAGACGCCTGAGCGGCACGCCCTCCTCCGCCGCGCCATCCAGCCCGCCTTCAGTGAGCGCGCCTTGCGCGACCAAGAAGACTTCTTCCGCGACCACACTAACAAGCTAATCGCACAGTTGCGGAGCCCAAAAAACGGTGCCGTCCAGCAGAATATGATGCGCTGGTTCAGCCTGCTGAGTTTCGACATCATGAGCGACCTAGCCTTCGGTCAGCCGGCCGGCTGTCTGGACCGCGCCGACCAGCCCTGGCTCGACGTCATCGGGGCGCGTATCAAAAGTATTGTCTGGCATCAGCTCGCTGCGCACTACCACATTGAATGGATCCTTAGCTGGACGGCGCCCAAAGCGTCTATGGAGGCGCGGAAGCGGCACCAAGCGCTGACGCGCCAGAAGGTGCAGCGGCGCATCGACGAGGAGCGCAGCGGGAAACGTCAGGAAAAGAGGAGGGACTTCATGAGCTATATCCTTGGCAATGAAAACGAGAACCTGAGCAACATTGACTTGTATGGTATGGCGAGTGCGTTGATTGTGGCG
The DNA here is from genome assembly GCA_010015635.1 of Clathrospora elynae. NCBI lineage: Eukaryota > Fungi > Ascomycota > Dothideomycetes > Pleosporales > Diademaceae > Clathrospora > Clathrospora elynae. The sequence continues at coordinate 22,001 of ML976054.1, forward strand.
GGCAGCAACACGGCTGCGTATACCATGAGTGCATTAATCTTCTTCGTTTGTCGGCACCCAGAGGTTTATGCAGAAGCCACTGCCGAAGTGCGAGGCAAATTTGCGAGCGAGGATGAGATCACCATGGTTGCTGTTGCTGAACTGCCCTACTTGAGAGCTTGTATCGATGAGACGTTGCGCATATCACCTCCCACACCATCAGCTCTGCCGCGCTGGGTTCCAGAGGGTGGAGAGGAGATAGATGGTAGATGGATACCTGGAGGGGTAAGTCTTCCCTTTTCTATTGGCGCCGTAGTGACCTTGCACTGACCAGTCGAATTTATAAAGACGGCCGTAGGCGTGCACAACCTGGCAGCCTGTCACGCTCCGTGGAACTGGCACCGACCTCTTGACTTCGTCCCCGAGAGGTGGTTGCAGACAAAAGAGGGAGAGTTTTCTTGCGACGACCGGGGCGCATCCCGCCCCTTCTCCTACGGTAGACATGATTGTATTGGGCAGAAGTAAGCATGTCCATTTCCCTTCTTTTACTACTAACACAATTACTGACTTGTTGCCTTCTTAGTATGGCAATGAACGAGATGAGATTGGCTCTGGCCAAGGTCTTCTGGAACTTCGACATCTCGCTCGACCCCAGCTGTGAAAACTGGTGGATGACGCAAAAGTCGTATTTGATCTGGGAGAAGAAGCCGCTCATGGTTACTTTGAAGTCAAGGCATTAGTTTACATCTAACGTAATCCAAGATCAGCGTATATTGTATTGCCAGGCATTTTTATCTGGTGGTAACTCATCTTGTCGGCTGTCAAGACACTGCTGCCAGTGTACGGGTGGTGACGACGTTGGGCCCCGTGACGTTTCTTTGGTTGTAGATAAGTTCTTTTCCGAAGACACTTTGCTCGTGCCAGATAGTGGTTGCGCGTGATCTGCCGCATGTTTGAGTTCATGGCCGATCATTCGCGATACGTTTGCAAGGGCACTTCACTCGGCCCGTTACACTTTGGGCCGAGCATATTGAGACCAAAAATTGGTCTGTCGGTGGGTTGTGTTGATGGAAATGGGCGCTCTTCGGCAATTGAATTCAAGTCTAGATGACAGTAAGCAGACTGCCACTCCTTTGAACACGTGGTCGACGCTCTGGCAGATGCGTTGCTAAGAGATATTGGTACTTTACTCGGCCCGTTACACTTCGGGCCGAGCATATTGAGACCAAAAATTGGTCTGTCGGTGGGTTGTGTTGATAGAAATGGGCGCTCTTCGGCAATTGAATTCAAGTCTAGATGACAGTAAGCAGACTGCCACTCCTTTGACCACGTGGTCGACGCTCTGGCAGATGCGTTGCTAACAGATATTTACCACGGACCACAGTAGACAGCACAAAGGCAGTGATTGTTTTCCCGTTGAATTTGCGGGTGGTCGAGGTAGCCTGCAGTCTGGTCTCATTACCATCCACATTCACTCGTTGGCCTTTCTGCGTGACCGAAACCAACTTCTGTCTGAACCATGGCGACACCAGCTTCCATCGCCGACCGCCCCAAGCGAGAGTTGAAGATACTCTCACTGGGAATGACACGCACTGGTGAGTTCTCTCAAACCCTGGCTTCCTGCTATCATATATAGCCGCCGAAAGAGGCTGACTAGAGCGAACGTACAAAAACAGGATCGGCTTCAATATCTCAAGCTCTCGAGGTCCTGGGATACCAAGGCGTGCACCACGGCATTCAAGCCATCAGCTCGCCCCTCGAGTGGCAGCTCTTCAGCAAGGCTTGCGACGCCTTCTACCCTGTGCTCCCGACCTACACGGGCGCACCCTTTACACGCGCCGACTGGGACGTCGTTTTCGGGCCTTACGAGGCCGTCACCGATATGGCCTCCTTCTTCGCCATGCAGCTCATTGAGGCGTACCCCGAGGCGAAGTTTATATTGGTGGAGCGTGATGTCGATGAGTGGTACGAGAGCATGGAGGAGGCCATCTTTAGCACTACGTGGGGACTGCGCGCGGATCTCGTGATCAATGTGCTGGGGCCGCTGTACGGGCTCAACGGCGGCAAGACGATTCGCAAAATTATGCTGGGGTTTTACGGCGTGCATAATGCAAACGACATGCGGCGGGTTGCCAAGGATCGGTATAGGCAACACTATGCTGAGATCCGGGCTGCGGTGCCCGAACAGCTCTTGCTCAACTTTCGCTTGGAGGATGGCTGGAAGCCGTTATGCGAGTTTTTGGGTAAAGAGGTACCAGACGTGCCGTTCCCCATGAAGAATAAGAGGGAGGAGCACGTGAAGCGGGTGAGGCAAAAGCAGAATATTTTCTTCAAGCACGTTGCGGGGAGGTTTGCGAAGAAAGCGATACCTTGCGCCTTGGGTGTTGGAGTCATGAGCTTGCTTGTCTGGAGAAGCAGATCCAGTGCGCAATGGGCTGCGACATTGAGCATTCTGAAAAAGACGTTGGCAGAGGCTTGGTGACAGATTTCGTCGGTCGTGTCAGCATCTAGATCTTATCGATATGTATAGGCAAAGCGTATTCTAGAAACTATCTTGCGTGTTGAATACCGTGCGTAATAGGCTACACATAGCTTTTGTCCCTAACGTGCTATGGGTGGTTTTCGAAATACCTGCCGGGGTCCGAGCGTGTGGAGATGGATGGCTGCAGAACCGCACAATCATCCAATCAGTGTGGTAAAGATATTATAATCGATGCCTGTGAGATATTTGCAACCATGAGTCTGCTCGTTAGTCAATATATTAGGTATCTTGAGTATTTCTGGTGTTGTTGAAGCCGCAGAGGTGACGCTCTGGTTGAAGCCGTTTCCCACTCCCGCGTGCCATCGCAAAGCCCCCTCAAAGTCGCAACGGCTACAACACCAGATATGGCAAATGTAGACGATTTTTGAGCCTCAGAAACAATCGTGGGTCTTCCCAGAGCGGTATATATCTCACAAACATTGATTATATTATCTTTACTAAGCTGGACCATATAGTTTTCGGCCAATATAGTTTTCGGCCACCCCACCAAATCTACTGCTCCACCTTTGACGCGTCGCAACCCAACCACCACACGCTTAATATGGATAGTCGCGAGCTCGCTATACAATCTGCTATCCGCGATCTCAATTCTGGTGTTTACAAAAGCCAGCGCCAAGCCAGCAAGGCCTACAGCATCCCGCGAACGACGCTACAGGCTCGCCTGGCCGGCCACCAACCCCACGCGATAGCTCATCACCACCAGCAACGATTGACTCCAGAGCAAGAGGAGTTTCTTGTTGAATGGATCCTGGACGAGGATCTTCGCGCACAGCCTCCCTCCCATAACCGTGTACAAGAGATGGCCACCCGAGTCCTTCGCATGAACGGTGACAACGCGCCGCTTGGGCAGCTCTGGGTCTCCCACTTCCTCAAACGCAACCAACGCGTCCACTCAGTTGTTGGCCGATCAATTGAAGCTGCTCGTACCGACAATACAAATCCAGAGACAATACGGGCGTGGCTTGAGCTTGTGGAGCAGACTCGAGTCCGGCTAGGGATAAGAGTTGAGGATACATGGAATATTGATGAGACTGGCGTTGGGCTTGGAGTATGTAATAACTCCCAAGTCCTAGCCTCATCTCATAAGCGCAAGGCTTACGTTAAGTCTCCAGAGAACCGCGAATGGGTATCAATTGTTGAGGTGGTATCAGCAAGCGGGCAGAAACTCCGCCCACTCGTGATATTCAAGGGACAAAACCTCCAAACAACGTGGTTTCCATCTGAATCAGTTCCAGATTGGTTTTATATGACGTCTGAAAACGGTTGGACTTCAAACAACGTTGGTATTGAGTGGCTACGTCGTATTTTTATACCAGAATCAGCTCAAACACCTGGTACCAATCGACTGCTGATACTAGATGGGCATGGCTCTCACGTCACTACTGAGTTCATGTGGACTTGTTATCAGAACAACATTTACTGCATATACTTACTGCCTCACTCCTCACACGTTTGCCAGCCATTAGACCTGGCTCCGTTCTCTGTTATCAAGTCATCCTATCGCCAACAGATACGCGACCTCTCAGCTCTTGATGACGCAGCTCCTATCAAGAAAGAGCGTTTTATCCAGTACTACTATAACGCTCGGTATCATGGCTTATCTGAGAGAGTTATTCGAGCTGGTTGGAGAGCAACAGGGCTTGTTCCATATAACCCAGAGCTGGTACTGCAATCAAGTCAAATCCAGACTCGGCCAGTGACTCCACCTCCTGTACAGTCAGCAGATCAGATCTTTGCAACACCTCAGCGGCCTCAAGATCTATATAGAGCTCGGCAGAAGCTTGAGCGCTCAGAAAATCTATCACGGGCGGCTCAAGTTCTGGTTGCCAAGGCAGGCAAGGCTATATCCACCGCAAATACTCGAGCAGCAGAGCTTCAAGCAAGTAATATCAGGTTGCAAGCGCAGCTTGATCTGTTACAGATCAAGCTGCCAAGAAAGCGGGTCCGTCCTAATCCAAATGAGCTGTTTGCAGATGTTGAAGCAATCAAGCGTGCTGTAGATGAGGCTGCGACAAAAGCTGCTGCAAAGGCTACCAAACGCAGTAAGAAAAAGGCAGCAGTTGTCCCAGATCAACAAGTTGTATCTACCCTTGATTCTATGTGTACCCAGTTTCAAATCTAAGCCTGGTTGTTGAGTTACTGCGCGTCAAAGGTGGAGCAGCAGATTTGGTGGGGTGGCCAAAAACTATATTGGCCGAAAACTATATGGTCCAGCTTATGGTGGAGGGATGACTGCGGGGTACCAAAACGGCAACCGCCGTGCGCACTGGCCCCGGCAGGTATTTCGAAAACCATTATAATTACCGTGCGCGTCGGAGCAACGATCCCCGCGGCGCAACAATCTAGCAACATCAAAAGCTTCACAACAAACATGAGGCTGTAGAGCCGCCCACAATAGCTATTATCACAAGATCTTTTGGTAGAGTATGAAGTAGACACATGCAATTAATTTGTACTATTCATATTTGGCATGAAGGTTGATGTTGCGGCCATGTTGTGTTGTTCTGGGTAGAGGTGCTGTAACGGTTTATGTGGTAAGGATGTTCAGTGCGTCATGTGTTGTGGTTTGCTGCATGATAGATACGTCATGCATACTGCTACTTGCTGGTGGACCTCATGATAGATAGTCACAACAAGAGAACAGCAGAGAACGGACAACTCAATACGATTCACTTTTGCTCTCATGCTCAATCTTGCTGCACCGCGACAGGTGCTGATGCAGCCTCCTCTCTATCCACCGATTGTTCAGCCACCTTTCTGCGCTTTTGAGCAGGTGGTTTTGATGAGGCTGTTCTCTTGCCCTTTTGGGACAATTGTAGAGCTTTTGCAGCGTTCTGTGCCTGTTTTTGGTGTCTGTTTTCAGCTGCTTTTCCCGCCTTGTCAGCCTTCTCCTTCTCCCTAGCTGCTTTGGCTGCCTCTCTCTCTACACGCTTCTTCTCAGCCTGCTGAAGCTTAGCAAGCTTTGCAGTTGCTTTCTCCTCCTTTGCCTTTGCCTTTTGGAGTTGTGATTCCTCCTCTTCTTGCTCCTTCACAGATTGTCTTGCCCTAGCCTCTCTCACCTTCCTAGGTGACCAGACTACAGCTCTACCATGATACTCTTTGCGCTGTTGAAGATCAAGGGCCTTTGTTCCGGGTTGTGGATAGTGCGCATGTGGGAAGAGATGACAGATTGAACTGAAGTTATATTGTCTATGGGGCTAAGGGCTCTATATATGCTGGGAACTCGGGCAACCGTATCTCAGGTACAAACGTCTGGAAGGTTTTTGAGCACTGAGGTCCATAGGCAGCAAAAGCACCTGAAACAGCAAACACACCATAGACGGGAAACCTCCCGTAGGTAGCAAACACACCTCAGGTACCTACATATCTCGGGTACATACATAGTGGAGCGCCATGGAACATTGCAGAACACCGCAGCAGACAGTTGCTGCGTCCGTGCAGGAGAGACCCCAAACGTGACAGACTTACCCTTCTGATTGGTAGTAAGAACCTCTCTTAAACCCTCATTTCATAGTGTAGAAGCTTAATCTGTACCTGAAAGTGGTGGAGTGAAAGACTAAGCTTCTTTGCCTCCTCTTCAGACCCCTCCTTGACAACTGACTGTACAGGCCCTATGTGATGGGCTAGGCCCATGCAGTTCTACATGTGAGGGCTAGGCCCGCATGTAGAGACCCACAAGTGGGTCTGAGAGTGGAGTTGTTCCACCTCATTGTGCATAAATATCGACTATGCAAGTTGAATACTGTTCATTCAACTTGTGCCTGCCTTTTGGCCCAGTGGTCTAGTGCATATAGTCGTGCCTATTACCTTTTAGGTTTAGATCCTTACATTTTGAATGAACACCCCAAGGTCTAAGGTTCGATTCTGGCTCTGGCCATCACTTTGGCTTACACAAAAACAAGGCTCTTGATTTTGTGGGGGCTCGCAGTATTTTCACCTACCCTAATAGCGCAAGCTAAGAGAGGGGTAATGTGATGGGCTAGGCCCATGCAGTTCTACATGTGAGGGCTAGGCCCGCATGTAGAGACCCACAAGTGGGTCTGAGAGTGGAGTTGTTCCACCTCATTGTGCATAAATATCGACTATGCAAGTTGAATACTGTTCATTCAACTTGTGCCTGCCTTTTGGCCCAGTGGTCTAGTGCATATAGTCGTGCCTATTACCTTTTAGGTTTAGATCCTTACACCCTATCATCTTTCTCTAATCACCATCAGGTCTGCTTGGCCTTGATTCCTGTTCATCTAAAGCCTCCTGAGTGAATCTTTTAGGTATAGCCTCTGGATTGGCTAGTGATATACCTGTTGCCTCAAAATACTTTAGGATTGTTTCTTCTTTAAAGGAGGTGATCCAGGCCTTCTAAAAAAAGGAAGATGTCTCCTTTCTTGATTAGAATAAGTCCTTGGCTTTTGTAGAGGTGGATCAAGAGTTCTTTTGAGTAGGCTGTTAAAAGAGGCTTGAACAACACCACATCAAGTGGCTGAAGGCTGTGAGTTAAATGAGGAGGAAACATAGCTAGGATGATCTTATTGCGATTACAGAATTTGATAAAATCCATGGTAAGGTGGGATCCATAGCCATCCAGGATAAGTAGTTGATAGATGGATCGGTTGGACTCGTTGGACTCGTTGGAATCTGTTGGACGCGTTGGACGCGTTGGACATTGGATCGGTTGGACTCGTTGGACTCTGTTGGACGCTAACCGTAGCGCGGTACAAGGATGAGATGCTGATAGCCCTGCTAACGGATTGCTGTACCCGTCCGGGTTGCCAACGAGGGGCATGCTGCAATTTCTCTTGGCACATCCCTTCATCTCCTGGCCCTGTACAACGGCTCATTGACTGTCTTCTCATATCTTGCTGACTCCCGCCTTTTTAAGTTGGATTGTAACAGTTGCTTGATTGCCTGGGCTTCACGCAACACTTAAGAGTGCTTGTGTCTTTGGGCCAGTGTAACTCTGTTCACACCATGCGCATGAGCAATTGCTGTATATGTAAAAGGTTTTCCTGGTTCTAGCAATTTGATTGCTGCAACAGCAACTTCCATTAGACTCATGTTAGTAGAGTTATCAGGCGTTGAAGTTGGCATCATTCTGGTGTTTCGATGTTCCGTGCAAGGGGGCATACCCCAAGGCCGCACCAATGACGATACGCAGATGACTGATCCAAAGATGCCTAATGAACGAAGGGGAATTGCTACCGAGCTATGGAGGGAATTGAACTATGCTATATATGACAGAGAAGCGAGCGGGGTACGGTCCGAATACGGACCGAAGGAGATCGCGTGATAGACGGACAGACAGACGGACGGGAAACGTATGACGACAGCTACGCTCACAGCGTAGTGCGTGTAAGGGGCTCAGCCCATTACATTCCGTGATCGTTGCGCCGAGGCGATTGTTGCGCCGACGTGCACGGTATCCTAACAGCGCAGCGGTTGTAGACCAGCGTCCTGACAACAACTTGAGCTGTGACGGCTTGTGAGGTGAGGACGTTCCGTGCAAACACGTGTGTTTGTTTGCCGCTCCTTACGTGTCTCCATGAGCACCTTCTACTCCCAAGCTGCATCATAGACACGTCATATAAATAGACCCTTCCTGCAGCCAGATACACACACACACGAACACAACACAATAGACAACAGAATACGATTCACTTTGCTCTCATGCTCAATCCTGCCTGCACCGCAACATGAGCACTTAGTAAACGTC